>JUJX01000098.1:57245-84154 GCA_000800745.1 Diaporthe longicolla
CCCTTCGTAGCGGCCGCTTTTACCAACCCCCCAACCCGCGCGTCTGCTCAATCCCCTGTCGACCAAGAACGCGCCTAAGCGACTTGTTTACATAGGTATCTAGTTATCGGCTCAATGTAGCAACCGACCGAGCAACCAACAAACAGCACAACCGCCATACCAACGCAGAACCGCGACACTATGACCACATAATCTTGCTTTCGCTTTATTTACGCGTCTCCTCGGTCTCAAATCTTCAAGAACAGTCATGGGCGGTGATAATACATTATCGGCCACGCGCCGGGCCACGCGCAAATCGATCAGTGCCATGGAACGGGACAATGCGACGGTGGATCTCGGCGCCGGCACCACGCTGGCGGACAACAGGAAGAAGTCCAAGTCGCGCAGCAAGAGCTTGGGGCCCGGAGGTCTAGATGCTCTCAAGGCAGGTTCTGGGAACCGTCGAGTGGTAGCACTCTCATATATCGTCCATTGTGTTAACGGCTTCTGACATGGCCATAGTCACTGGCAGGTCCCGCCCGCCCACTACCCCGGTCTATCCTCAAGCCCACTATGCCTCTAGCCGAGATACCAGGCTATAGACCAAGACACTCCTATGCACCAGGCGCACTCGATGCCGAGAACCAACCGAACCTGCTGAACGGCGACGATCTCGGCTCCTCGGGTACCAAAGTTGCGTTGCGGACCGAAGAGGAACAGCAAGCCGCAGCACGGGAGCGGGAGGAGCGCGAGAGGGCAGCCCTGGAAAAAGAAATCAAGGACAGAAGAGAGGCGCGCCGGAAGTCTCTTGCAAATCGTCGAGTTTCGTTCGCCGCCGAGGCCACCCTACATACCTTTCATGAAGTCGAATACATGCAAGATTCTACTGCGTCCACGGACTCTACCCGCAGGGCGTCATCAACCGCTGCGCCCCGGAGAGGTGGACCCCAAGCAGACGAATCAGACCCAGACGCATCGGACGCACCTTCTACGCCACCCGAGCAGGTCGAGGACACGGTAGCAGGGTCTCCAGAGGACCAGCGGCACCTTCATCAAAGGAATGAGAGGGTCCACTCAAGCCTGCCTTCTGGGAACGAGTTTGACGCTCAGGATGACAACACGATCGCGTCCACTATCTATGACTCAGACTCGGATGAGGGCGACGATGTTGCAGAGGTCCAAACGGAGGCATCGGGCTCGGAAAGTGACTCCGACAGCGACGGGACGATGATGACGATGGAGGCAGAAGAGATGACTTCTGCGTCTCTAGCATCGACGAGGTACGGTGATGAAGCCGACAATACAGCCTCGAGCCTGGACGGTGCACTAAGAGAGGCTGCTCGGCGAGCAGTCAATCAAGCACAAGAGCCTGATGAGGACGAGGAGGTCATTTCGGGCTTCAAAGGCTGGGGCAGAAAAGCAAGAGAGCAGCGAGAGGCTGCTATAGTTGCCGAGGATTCCCCATCCGAGGAGGAAATTCCGTCAAGTCCTCTCAAGTCGAGTCCTCTCAAGTCGAGTCCTCTCAAGTCAAGCCCTCTAAAGTCCGATGTCAATGACAGCACGGAAAAGGATATGGACATGGATATGGACATTACTAATGCTATGGGTGGCATAATCGAACAAACTATTTCGTCATCACCAGATCAAGCAGGCCAGGAGGATACGTCAATGGATGTTACCAACGTGTATGGTGGCATTCTTCCGCAGCTACAGCTTCCGACACAAGATCACGCGTCCGCTCAAGATGAACAAACCATGGAGTTTACCACAGCCGTGGGTGGCATACAGCAGCCTCCTCCATCCGATGATGACCAAGATATTCCGAGCGACGAGGAGATGTCGATGGAGCTCACAACCGTCATGGGGCGTGTGCTGGGTGCTAAGAACAAACAGCTGAGACAGTCTTTGCATTTGAGCTCCTCGCCTGTCAAGGACCCCGCAGACGTTGTCGACGGTGTTGACGGATCGATGGAAACGACCCTGGATGCTACGAAAGGAATCGGCTGCATTCTTTCCTCGGAACACGCAAGGGTTGGCTTGGACGCCGACGCCGAGGATGACAGGGCCACAGCTATGGAGCTGACTGCAGCTGTTGGGGTGATCGCCAAACCTGTATCTCCAGCAGAAAGATCAGCTGCAAAGAAACTCATGGAGCAAGAGGCCGATCAACCCGAGACGGCCACGACACCTGATCCCACCGCCATGGGATCTCAACCAAAGCAGTCATCAGTACTGGCCGCGGCAGCAGACGTACCCAATCTGTCTGTGCTGAGCGGCAAAAAGCAGCTACGAAGTAATGGACTCCTGTTCCCTGCCGCGCCAAGGTCTCCCCCTAAAAGTGCCAGTCCCGCATCACAACGCAAGACGCGCTCGCAAGGGCCCGCATCGCCGGCATCATCACGTAGTCCTGCACGAAGTAGCAGCCGCACACCGACGTCTATGAGTCCAGGCCCGCCGTCGAGGAATCAAGAATCTCTCGCGAAGTCCACGCCATTGTCCAAATCGCCTGCCAGGCCATCCAGCAGCCTGTTCCAGCGGGATGCCACAACTGGTTCAAGAACACCCCTGGTGGTTTTGACACCGCAGAGACCAAAGCTGTCGGGCGTGGGAGTTGACAGAAGCGGGATTGGGTCACCACGTGTCACTGAGCTTCTGGGCCGACGTAGTTCAATCGGAGATACAGCTGCCACATTTAGTCCGATACAGCTTCCCCAACATGGCAAGGTCGTGGCATTTGATGATCCCAGGATTATGGAAGAGGAAATTGACAGGGAGCGCCGTGACGAGCAGGACCGTGAAAGCGGTCGACGTATCCTTGAGAAAGAAGTCGATGATGTCACGTCTAGCTTGAATGAGATGATTCAGGGCCTGTCTCCAAAGAAGAATCCTGTGAGAGGCCGGAAGAGCCTGCACGTTGGCAGCGCAAAGGGTCTCTTGGGGAAACGCCCTTCTGAGTTGGAAGATGATAGCGACGCCGAAGTGCAAGATGGCATCAAGAGGCTTAGGGGACACCAGGAAAGCCCAGTGAAGAACATCAAACTACAACAGCCGCCATCCAAAGCCGAGACGACCGGATCTCGGCCTACATTTCCACCTAATCGAGTGCCAGGCGACATGGAGGATGAGACATTCACACCGACAACAGCGCCGCCAGAGTCGAAAGCGACAACTCCTCAACAACAAGGGCGGTTCAAGGATGTAGAGAATGATCTGCCGACTACCACGTTTACGTTCCATGCTACTCCCCTAGCAGACCTTGCGGAGCTGCAACCGCCAGATGGAGACGAAGACAGGATCCACTTGCAGGACTTCCTAAATTTGACCAGCATACGATTCATGGAGCTGACGACCACGAAGCGACGACACACCATCCTGCCGTCAGCTCGCAAGCGCAGCATCTCCGGAGACAAAGACAGCCTTTCTCTGGGAAATTGCGTGGTTGCAAGTGCTTGTACGGTGCCTATGCTCGAGTTGTTCCAGCATTGCTGTCGAGAGTTGAAGAAGTACATCTCGGAAGGCCGAAAAATCGTTCGCGAGATCGAAACAGAAACATTCCAGGAAAACCCACCCCTGTTCCGCGAGTATATCACAGCCTCACCAGAGTTCAAGAATCTCATGGATAACCAGTTCAAGAACGTCAAGACCAACGCGCGGCTACTCAGCAAGGCCATGTGGTACGACTGGAGAATGAAATTGCAAGATGGTCTCAGGGAGGGCCTGGTCAAGATTGCGGAAGGCATGGTAGCTGATGAGCAGCTTCTTGACAAGCAGCAGAAGCTCCTGTCTTCCGTCTTGCCTGCGATGGTAAAACAGCTGGACACACTGACCAGAGAGTATGAGGATCTCGATGCTGTTGCCAGCGAGCTGGAAGACTGTGACCCTCAGGAACTCGAATCCGCCCGTGCAGACCTTGCTTCCGTGGAAGATGACATCGAGCTCAAGAACGAGGAGATCGCACAGCTTCGAGAACAACTCAAAGCCAGCGAGCGAATGGTCGACCAGCTCGTGGACCAGAAACAACGGTATAATGCAGATGTCAAGGAAGCCGAAAGGGCCAGAGAGGAATGCCGTGGCTGGAGCTCTGCCGAAATCAGCGCCCTCAAAGCCAAGGTCGACGAAATTGAGAAACGACACGGCTGGGCAATCACAGGAGTGGAAGGGACTAGTGTATCGGTATCCTACCGCCAGGAGATTGAGCTTGTGTTCGACACCACATCGTTCAAGCCGGGGCAGCAGAACTCTCGCATCGATGTCTGGTTCATCGCAGCGAACAGGACTCGAAACCCTGAGCCGCTGACACCAGACAAGGAGTTTTGTCTTCAGCGCGTTCGCGACCATCTCCGCTGCCTCCCTCAGTCCAAAACGAAAGTGAGCTCCATGCTAGGAGTAGTTGGCCGTGCTTGGGACCGCGCAAACGTATTGGGCAATCAGATCTACCAGCTCAACCTCGCTTTTCCAACGTCAGCAACTCGCACCTCAGACTCCTCAATCTCCATTACCTCAACCTTACTTCTAACCCCGCTTCAGACCAAAGTTGATGTAAACTTGGTCGTTCGAAGCTCGGTCGCTGGCGATAGCCTCGAGTTCCTTGTTTCAGCTCAGGCAGTTGTTGTCTATGGCGAGCAATTCAATGCGGGCAAAATGGCAGACTTCTTGTCAAGCCGAATGGGCCATCGTGTTAATTTTCCGGGGGAGGAGGAAAATGAAACATGGGTCAATGTCGTCTCAGACTTGCACACAAGGCTGCTCGCCCGAGGGAAGAAGTGAACAATGGCAGGACTAAGGATCGTTTGTAGCATCCCCACACAGTTGGTGCAGTGCAGTCAGTGCTGCCAGTTCAGAGGGTACCCAGGTATCAGCTGAAATCATTTGTATTGTCTGCATCATGGAGTTAAATGAAAGCCTCATTCTGTCTGATCCCAAGGATGCCTTCTGGTTGCCCTTCTTCCGCCGGTCGACCGCTTGTGCTAATTGTCTCAATTGTGGCATCTTGGACAATGTGAATTTCTGAGTTGTAAAGCGATAAAGTCTCTCAGAGCTTGTCAGCTACTCGAGGTCGACACCTTCCCGATTGGATTGAGCCTCCCCCGTATTTTGCCCCCAGGTATCGCGAGCACCTCATACCAAGCTTCACGTGAAAGAAACAAACGGTCCAATCTCTTTACGTCAGTTGGAAACCCTCGGTGGCATAACTGCGTCCTGTCTGAAGCGTCTCATACCGACTTGATTGCCTTTCCACTGTGCCACCAACCTTCCTTTTACTATCCTGCCTGCTTGCGGCGCACTTTACTTCCTGTGGACATTCAACAACACAGCAGCCCCATCTCCTATCAAAAACTGGCAGCTGTCGTCCAGAATGCCAGGCAAAACCATGGAACTGCTTCGCCACCTTATTGGCATCCTCAGCGCCAGCTTTCACATCGCTTGCACGCTCATCTACCACGCCTATGCGGCCATCATCTACGGCACCGGTGCTGTCGTCCTGGTGCTCTGTTGGTGCGCAATCTGCGGGCTTAGCCAGTCTATCGCAGAGCGCGTGCCTGTCAAAAGGTGGATCGACTGCCGCCTGCAGGACGAGTTCCTGCGGAAAGTTAGGAACGCGGGCTTTCGAGAGCTCAACATGAGAGCTAGGCTCATCAACGCTGGAGAAGACGTCAAGATGCAAAACTGGGACAACGGCCGGATCCTCAACGAGATCTGCGACGCAGAGGACTTCAGTCAGTTTGCTTCTTCCTTTCGGTGCTCCATTTGAACTCTCACCTTGAGGCACGAGGCTTGGAGTGGAACCTCTTTGGTCTGATCATGTTGCCTCGGCGGTGCCTTCCAGCATATGAATTATGGCTCCTGACAACGGCACAGTAATGGGAAAGGTCAAATACTACACGCCCCGCTTCAGCACGCACCGGTACGAAAGTAAGTTCAGACGTTCCGCTACAGACCCCAATGGCTGCATTTGCGGAACGCATCGAGAGGGACACAGAGACACCCACCAGCTGTCATTCATGACCCATTCTCTATCTCCTTCAACTGTGGCCGCAACTGACCAGGGAGTCTCTCAGTTCATCCAGTTATACCTGGAATGTTCATCGCTCCACATCCGACTCCGACGGCCCCATCCTCCTATGCCATCGTCCGTTGGTGGTTCTCCCAGGACCACGAGCTCCACCGACTAGAGTGCTCCATCGCAGTCCTCTCGATGCAGCTTGAGGAAAACAAGCGCAGGCTTAAGGCCTTGAACCAGGAGAACGAGAGCCTGAAGCTGGAGCTTGACCAGGCCCTAGGGAGGAAGCATAAGGTGCGGCACGAGCCAACTTTGCCCAACTACAAGCAGATGTACCAGAACTTCGACGCGGCCCTTGAAACGATGAGGACGCTGCGGCACGGCCTTCCTCTGCACCAGCACCAGTTCCACAACGAGTGCAAATGTGCGCACGACCTTGCCCGCTCATATCCGGAGTGGCTTGTGCCTCCCCCAAAGCCGCTGCGTTGGTACGCCGCACCCCAAGTCCAGATGTTCCACATCCACGCAAGGGCAAGACAGCTAACTCGGCATTCTCCTGCAGGTGGGAGTGGGGCTTGCTGGCCCCGGGCCAACCTCCTTCACGGACGACATCTCTATCAGCCTTTGGCGACTTGTCTGCGCCTGCCAGAGCCCTGACCCACTCCCCTCATATCACCGTCGTCTTCGCCGGCTGTGCCTCGATGCCGGCGCTACCACTGCCACCTCTCTTTGGCCCACCACCTCATGTAGGGTCGATAGCGACGCCGCAACGTCTTCCGCCCTTCGCCGGCGCTCCTCACGCTGCCCTCACCACGCCTGCTACACCTCCATCTTCGCCTATCAAGAGCCCCTCTCTGGCTAACCAGCTTCGCGATTCAACCAGCCTTCAGGCAAAGCCTCCTACCCCCCATCCCCCAGCCAGCCCTGTCCCTAGTCACTCTCGATGTTGAGCATTTGCATGTCCGTGGGAGTGGCCGTGTTTGGTTTGGCTGCCAGGCCGCTTTTTGTGAAGGGGGGTCGGGGGTTGCTTTTGTATTCTTGGGAAGATAGCGACGAAGGCCAGGGTCTCTTCTCCTTTTGCGCAGGTGCGCCCCTCCTTGGAAGCTAGTGTTATACCTTCCTTGATGAGCGAGAAAGTGGCAGAAAGTACTTCGTGAGCAGTAGAGTTCCGGCCAAGTAGCAGCCTCTGTCAGCTGTGAGGCCTGTCTGTGTTGGTCGACACTGGCCCAGCGCTGTCTCATGATCAGGCAACCAAGACTCGAATCTCGTTGTCGCAAGAGACTGGAGTTACGGAGCACTTGGGTCTCGCATCCACTTCTGGAAATGTGCACATGCCTCAAGTGTCTGCGAAGGCGCATTCGGAGTGAGTGTTTGTCTTGTCGTGGGCCCGCATTCCTTGGTTGCGATTGGCACGTCTCTCAGAGACGACACTGATATGCTCGGCTTGTTGGTAGAACATGCTGTCTTCCAGATGCGTACAAGGCTAGCGCCAGAGACCGGGAAGGGCGCCATAAGTGAAGAATTGCTCCTCAAAATGCTTCATCATACCTCCAAAGACCGCTCTGGTATCACCCGTTTCTATGTCAGCCCCGTCTCGGAATGCAACGATGTCACTACACAGGCCCCTTCCCACTACGGAGGTCCCGCCGCCGGCGACACTATGCAGGGCCGTGGCTGGGTGATAGTCGGCGCGAACATCGTCCTGGCCTGGGACTAGACGTCTGAACAGGGGGAACACGTCACCGGGACGCACCCCACTCATGTGCTTGAGCAGGTTGGCGTGCACGAACAGCGGTTCCGGATGCGACGGGTCGGCCGGATCAGCATGCCCGTCTCTGGGCGGATCAAGACCATATTGAAGCATAGCAGCACCGCAAAAGTCGCCCCTGGTATCGCGGTTGCCCAGCAGTGAAAGCCAGCGCGGAGCCGGTGTGTAGGTCAAACTCAGAGCCAGGAAGGCATAGCGACTGTATGAGGATCAGTACGGCAATTCCAATGAGTAGGATGAGAGGGTTGTGGCTTCTCGTCTGAGGTTCAAAGACCTACAACGTATCCTTATCACCGCCACTGAACCAGAAATCGCCCTCCTCGGCCATGTACTGAGCCAGGTATAAGGCAGCAAGGTTCAGCCCATCATTGCCGGACTTTGAGATCAAAATCTGGCCACTATCAAGCTCCCACGCATCATGGCAAGGAATACCGAGCAAACGGTGAATTGCATTGTCTGGGTGGTCACGATTGAGGTCAGGCCAGAAGACAGCCCGCCCGCCTCTTTCGGAAAAGAGGGGCGAATCGAAGAGCGCGCCTACGTGAGACAAGGGATAGTTGTCTGAATCCAGATAGAGCACCTCGTCAAAGGAGCTGCGCAGGATGGCCTCGGCCTTGAGCTCAAAGTTCTTCCACCGGCCGGGGGCTTTCTTGGTGGAGACCTGAGGTTGATGTGAGCAGTTTTAGCATCGTGAGCAAGGAGGGCCAGGGCAGCCCCCGGGGGTTGGGGGCTGGGCTGCACGTACCGCGTGGGGAGTAGCCCCGAGGTCTCTCAGCTGCTGTTTTTGGCCCTCGTCCGTCAGCTCATCCTCAAAGTGAAAGACCTCTATGTCGCCACGGTGCCACCCAAGCTTCTGGAGCTCCTTGATGCACCCTATGGCCCTGTCTACGGTCCTACGGTTGCCAGCGGCAAACACGATACCACGCGAGCCCTGCCGAACGGGGTTCCCGTCCAGTCGGAGGCCGGGCCCCACGAGGGCAGCCTCTCCCTCGGCGGCGGTGTGCTGCTCGAGATAGTCCAGGGCGCCCCTGCGCATGCGTTCGATGGTGTCGGGGCCGACAGCGAGCCATTTCTGGCGGTCATTTTCGAGCTGGTCGGCGTTGACCTGGGCGTTGGCCTGCTCGGTGGGGCAGGCGGCCTGGTTCTGGTGGGAGGCCTGCTCATGTGTGAGGACGGGCCTTGAGAGAAACCTGTCCACGGCCTGTGCGAGCTGCGGGTAAAGCTCAATGGGCGTGCCCAGTGAGAAAGGCGGCGGCACGTAGTCAGGAATCTGAGCGACGTCGAAGACCTTTGGTGTCTCGAACCAGGCCGGCAGGCGAGCGGCGCCTGCTCGGCTGGGCGGGCCCCGGCTGGGCGGGCTCTCGGGGCTCACAGCCGTCTCAGGGCTAGTGCTATCCTGTGGACTGCCGCCCCAGCTGAGATATGAGCCGCCGCCGTGGTAGGTATATACCACGAAGCAGATGATGCTTGCAGTCATGGACGCCAGGAGCCAGGCAAGCCGCCTCTCCAACTTGACGTGGCCAATCCGCGCCATTCTTGGTCCAGTGCGGGCGACGACGACGGCGGCGGTGATGGTGACGGCGACGGGCAGTGGCAGTGGCGGTGGCGGTGGCACTGGCAATCAACAGGATGGCGACCAGAGTGCAACGACTCTCAGCGCTGTCATTCAGCAAGCTACAGGGAGGAGGAAATGGATGCATTCGCACGTCTGAGCGTGGGTCTGGTGGTCCATAGCCAGGGTTCCCGACCCTGTCCGGTCATGGCCGGTCATGGCGCAATCAGCAGTGCTCACAGTAACATTAGCAGCGCTTCAAAAAGTTTCGACAGGTGCACCGAGTTGAACGAATCAGTCCCTGGCACCTGCAAGGCCACGCATGGCCGCTGACGTCTCAGCTCTGTGCATTTACGCGTCCCAGGTGAGGTTACCTTGTAATGTCACCGGCCCCCTGACGCCCAATATCTATCTGCTCGAATGCCACAAATGGCGTTCATATCTTCAATATCACCTGGTCATCTTGCGCCTCATCCCCCTTGCGCCTCCACTCCAGGCAAACAATGTCTGTTTATCACATAACACCAGTCACCCCAACGTCCCCAAAAAGAACGGGAAAAAAGGAGGAGGAAAAAAAAAAGATTGCGTCGGCTGTGTCCAATGCCAATGCCAGTCCCAATGCCCTCACTCCAACGCCGTCAGTCCGTGCCGATAGTCCTCAAGTGCCATGGCGCCTTGTACAATATTCGCGTTGAATCCAGAATGGGTCCTGGTGTAATTCATCCCGCAAGCGCCAGCAGAAAAAAAATTACAATAACCGACGAGACCGCCCGTGACTCCGACAGCGCCAGCCAATGTTTGAAGCAACTTGCCCTGTAGTTCAGGCCGTGCCCCCGTTGTTCCCCCTCCCATTCCGACCGGCAGAGCTCCTCTCCGCGCTGAAGTTGCTCGTGCAAGCCAGCAGGAATTTGCAACATGTCAAGGCCAATTTGCAAGCCCTGGTCCAACTGTCATCCTGAGCCAGACCCAGCTTGATGCTGACGTCCTCGATCTTGTCGCCCTCAATCTTGTACGGCAGTATCAGGGCTTGATCACTGAGCCCGTCACTGGCATTCTGCTTCTCAACAAACGCACCGAGCTGCCGGACCAGTTCCAGGAACGCCACCATGGCGTTGTCGAACTTGCGGTGCATGAATGTGAGCCCCAGAGGCATGTCGCCGGATGAGTAGAGCTCTAGTGTGTGCTTCTTGGGTGCGGGCGGAGGCGCGTTCCTGTGGCTGCCGAGCCGGCTGGAGGAAGGGGACACCGGGTCGTAGCGGATGATCTTGGAGGTTGAGCCCATGGGCACAGGCTGGTAGCCATCAAACTGGTAGCCGAGCTTATCGGCGACCGTGACGAGTAGCAGGAGGGCATGGCCCCAAGCTGCGTTGATTTCGGGCCAATCGACAGGCTTATTAGACAGCCGGCCAAGCCGCAGCGAGTTGATGGTTGCAAAGTAGCCGTCAAAGCTGATGCAGAACGTGTCGTTGTAGACATTGGACCTTTGGAGCTTCTCGAGCAGGCGCGAGTCGTGGTCGAATTTCGAGTTGATGCTGTCGCGCTCGTTTTGGAAGTCTGTCAACTTCATTGCGAATGCGTTGCGATCCCTCCAGAACTGCTCCTCGTCGGCGTCGAGCTGGCGTGACTCGTCTTCCAGTCGCAGAACTTGTTCGTCCAGCTGCGCCTTCTCCTTTTCCAGCTGCTTCAAAAGTGCGAGGGCCTCCACCTCGCCCTGTTTCGTCTTTACCAGGGACTCCTCGCTTGCCTTGAGCTCGTCGTCCGTGGGCGCACCTGCTTGCATCTCCTTCAGGTACGCCACATATGCCTCCCGTTCGCGATTCGCCGTTTCGAGTTTCTTTTGCAGACCGTCCACGAGCATTTCGGTGCACTCCACGCAAATCGGATGGTCCACATCCGACCTTGCAGAGAGAATCTCATGTAGCTTGGTGATGCGCTCCATCTCGTGTGACTTGGAACCGCCATTATCTGCTGCCACCTCCCCTGCCGCTTTCTTCGAGGCGGGATGGCTAGGCGAGCGGCTTGGGCTCACCACCTGGGATTCTGTCAGGTATATGAAGGACATGCCTGGGTTGTCTCGTTGCCCGCCGCCCGTTCGCATTGCGCCTGTGGGCTTCCTGAACGTGGCCGGACCGGCGTCTTTGGAGACACGGTCATAGAGAGCCTTTTTGGCTTTATCTTGTGTATTTGCGTTCCGTGAGGCAGCATGTCGGTTCGGAGGGGGCTGAGACGAAGCTACGGGGTGCGAACTCAGTATTAGCACAGCAGTACCACCGCGGCGCGTGGCGAGGGCGAAGATGAGAGACATGCTTACCGACAAGTAGGTCGTATGCTGCTGGATTCAGATCCTCTAGGGAGCTGTCCAATTTGAGGGGGGTTCGGCACTTTTGGCAGTACATTCTGGAGATGCTGCTCGTGCGAGCTGCGCATCGTCGGCCAGGACAAGAGTTCGAGTCTTCGGACAAGCCGCCGAGGTGTAGGGCAACCAGGCCGACATGGCCGCGGGGTTAGCGAGCAGGCAACCCCAAGCTCCACCGGCCCACCTCCCCCCCCTAGGACCCCCGCCCACCCCCAGCCCTACGGCATCCGGGGGCAAGGGTCTATCTGTCTCGTCGCGTCTCCCTCTCAATGAAGCTCTTCAACCTCGCCGCAACCCCTCGACCACGGGCCATACCGTGATCCCAATCACAACGTCAACACTATGGAACGTCCTGTCAAGCGACAAAGGATCGCGCTTGACTCGCTTGGCACTGACGACGAGGACGAGCTCGACTGCGAGCCTAATGAGCTCAATCAGAGGCGAGACCCTGTCTACCAGCTCGAACAAGCCAGGGCGCGTGCTTCAAATAAGCTCAAATCCAGATTTGAGAGCATATTCGCCAAGTACGAGAAGGACTTTACAGGCATTGGTGACGAAATCGACCTGAGAACCGGTAAGGTCGTCGTGAACAATGGCCATCTGCAGTCCATCACAGCCGTCCAGGAGTTCGGACAAGGCGGCGAGGGCGAACAGGAAGATGCACACTGCTCAGGTAACGACCTCCCAGTCCATGGCATCACCGATGGGGCCTTTGGGAATGGCTCATCAGACATGGTGGCACACGGCTATTCCGGGATGGTTGTGGATCCAACTTCAGATGTGCCCTCGCCCGCAGCCAGCACTGGGGGAACTCCGAGGCTGCCATCTATGATGCCCCCGGCTCACCAGTCTCTCATGCCGCCAGGTCAGCCCTTTGGCCTTTGGGAAGCGGGAAGGATGCAGGTTGTGGACCCTGCATGGCGGACACCCCAACTCCCCCGGTCCGCATTTATGAGCACACGCTTTGTATCGCAAGCGCAGCAGCGAGTCTTTGGGACCGGGCAGGTTACCCGGGTGACCAGGGGCCCCTTGACGAAGACCAGGGACCAGGACGGCGATGAAGAAGATGTTCTCCTCGGCGCCCCTGATAATTTGGTTGGGACAAAAGAGTCACCCTTGATCAAGAGTAAATTCCCGGCCGTCGGAAGTAGCCCCAACAACGACCCTGGCTTGCATGCGATGATTCAAGATGTAATCGAAAACATCGCCGCTACGTCCCCCTCGGAGGAGCAGTCGAGAAAAAAAGCATTTGGCACAGGGCGATCTTCAAAGCCCAGCATAAAGTCTGCCTCTTCCGACACAGACAACCATTGCATACAGGATGAGGAAAAGACGAGCGAAGTCTATTCACGGTCAGCAGGCAAACCGATGGCGGTCTCTCCCTGTTGGAGGGAAGAAGCGCCCCGCTATGCCAACAAAAAGCGAGGGCATACCGTCACGAGGCGCAAAACAAGGCAGCCCAAGGGCCCTGCCGAACAACGACTAGCTGGCCCAAAAGATTTGACATGTGCTACAGGCATGGAGGAAGACTTTCTAGATGTCACCGGAAACACGCCCCTCAAGCCAGCCGGGCGGACTTTTTATGTCGAAATCAAGGCAAGGAAGGTTGGCCACCCTGACTCATTTGATCAATACCACGGTAATCATGGATCAGAAACAGCCGGTCGAACCTCCCCGGGTGTTGATGCGTCGCATAAAACGCTGGAGCCACCCTTATGTAGTAGGCCTCTGGGTGTCGAGAAGCCAGGCGAGCCATCGAGTGGACCTGGTGTCGTTGAGCTGGCCGTAAAACGCCTTGGCCCTGGAGCTATGAAACCAGAAACTCGGACGGACGTGTCCCAGAGGAAGACGTTGGGTCCAGCCCCTGCCTCTACCGGCGCACATGAAATGTCAACTACTAAACAGCACGGCGTGCTTGCGTCGACTAAATCTGGCAGCCAACTACCACAAGAATTACAAGCGAGCGTGCCGCAGAAGCCGTCCAAAGAGCAGTTCGAAAGGAATATTGTGGATCCAAGCTACACGTTCTCAGACGAAGAGAATTTGTTGCCAAGGAAGAGCACCATCCGGCGTAAGTCGGAGAGACTAATTTCCTCCGGCTTAGCTGTGCAAGGTGCTTTACGAGTTGGAAATAACGCAAAGGCTGGGAAATCCCCGCCGACAGCATTCGCGCTTGATGCTTCGGTTCAGGGAAAACGGAATCGAGTTACGCAGATGTCGCCACAACCAGTTGTGGACCACGATGCGGCAACACGTGCGACAGAAGCCTCCAGTCCAAGCCACGAACCGAGTCTGGTCCATGTGGTCCACGACAGCCCATTTGTCGTGACGAATCTTTCACACCGGCGAACCCGAAGGCCGCGGCAGCGGCCAGAAGAACCAGCATTGGAGCAGCCCGGGCATCAAGCCACAGCAGAAGCAGAACGTCGGTCACTCAGAGGCCGGTACCAGAATGAGCATGGTGATGACCTCCAAGGCCCACCTGAACTCACAGAGGAACCGTCTCCAGTCGTGGCGTCGTTGCCAGCCCCCGCGAAAGATGAATTGACCTCAGCAAAGCGACCGCAGACAGCAGAGTCTTCCCCACTAACGCCATCGACACCTCGACCGAAGTGCAAATCACGGCCTGAGAAGCCTGGGGCCTCTGGACCAGGACTCATTTCTCTCCTGTCCGACGACGACGACGATGAAGACGAGATCTCGTTCCACCTCGCTGACTTCACGCCCTCTGGGTACCACCGCATCCTCGCCCTGCGCCAGGACGCCAACCCGCCTCCGACGGCAAGCGCCGGGAAGAAAATGCGTGTGGCTAGCCTGCTATTCGGCCCTTCCTCGTGCTCCAAGGCTGACAAGCATGGCACTTCAGGATGCGGGAACAAGAACAGGCAGAGTAGGCGCCGCAGCACAAACGACCTCACAGGGAGCGTGGTCAAGGTCGGGCGTGACAGTCCCCGGGCGCCGAGTCCATCGGCTTCCGTGGTCCAGACACCTGGAGGCACAAAGAGGAAATGCGGGGTGGGTGGGTTTGAGTGCGGGAGAAACTTCTGTTTCGCCTGCATCAGTATATGAAATGACATCAATGTCGGTGGAGCAAGAATATATCACTAGAGGAGAAAAAAAGGTTCACTTGTGAGCACGACGGGTTGGTTGCATAGGATTGTAGCCTGAAACCACATTTCGGGAACTGCAGTCGGTGGGGTGATCTCCTGCCATCCAGCACGTTCACATTATTCCTCATGAAATGTAAAGCCTAATGAAAAGTGTGCTCGCAGCACTGGTAAATCCCCTCAAACGACCTGATATGCAGTTGCCACTTCTTCCTACGTGAGTAAGCATGAACATCCCTGCTGTTGCGACTGGCGGTCTGCCACCAATGACCGGCTTGGGACAGTTGATTTCCTCCTATTTCGATTCTTTCGAACACAACCCCCGCTTCCCCCACCATCACCTCATACTCCTGCTTAGCTGGTGCCTGATGTCAATAAAACGCAAGGTCTGAAATACTGTTTCTTCTGTATTCGGTAGCATCGTGCACTGACTGTATTGTCTCTTTCTTGTGGGGAGGGGGCGTTGGTGGTTGGTGGGGTTTCCAGCGCAGCCTGTGAATGAAGCGCAAGGTGTCCATTGACGGAATGCATTGGCTACAAGATGCTCAATCTTTGCTTCCAAGCACTGTAAAGATGACAGTAGTATATGAAAACAGGGGCCGACGTCAGGGTTGACAGTTGACACCTTCCCCGGGGAAGCAGTGCATTCAAACCTGGTCACCCTTCTCGATGCTGCTCTGATGGAGAATGACAGCGTTCCGGGATATCTCGTCGGCGGACACAGACCATCAAGCTAAAGAGTTTCGTTGTTGGTAGGCTATTCGCCGCAAAATTCAGGGGTTGACAACTCCAGGAGCGCCAGCAAGGTAAGCTTGGAGATTGGCCTCGTCACGAATAGGGTTGAAATAAGGGTGAGCCATGGCCTCTTTGGCTGTGAGGCGCTCCTGTAGAAGGCGTTAGAGGGACTATTTGAAATCGATAGAACGGAAGGGTATACCTGATGATCGTAGCGCAAGAGCTTGTCGAGGAAATCGATAGCCTCGTTGCTGACGAAGCGCTGGTTATCGGCATTAACGAAGCTATGCCAGGGCTTCTTCTGGAAGCGGCCAAGGATGTCGTCATACTGAGCGTCAAGCTCAATCTCGTACTTGTCCAAGTAGTCGAACAAGTCATCGGTGCCCAGGACCTTGGCTATCTTGACCAGCTGGTCGCTGTTGGAGTTGCCGTGGAAGAAGGGTTCTTTACGGAAGATCATGGACGCGAACATGGCCCCGAGACTCCACATGTCCAGGCTGTAGTCGTACTCTTGAAAATCAACGAGAAGCTCGGGCCCTTTGAAGTAGCGGGAGGCCACGCGCACGTTGTATTCCGTGCCGGGGTGGTAGAATTCGGCCAGACCCCAGTCGATGAGCCGAAGCTGCCAGAGGGTCAGTGGCCGCTGAGGCGGAAGACAGACAGGGGCGGCCAAAGGGCTGCTTACTTTTCTGTTCTCATGATCGATCATAACGTTATGAGGCTTTACATCTCGGTGCATGATGCCCTTACTGTGGCAGAAATCCAGCGCCTTGAGGAGCTCGGAGATGTAGAACCGAACATCGAAATCATTGAACTTGGGGTACAAGCTCCGGAAATCCGTGTTGTTCACGAACTCGAAGATGAGTGATGGCGTTTTGCTCTGGAAGCAGCCCATGTCAGTAAAACAGCCCGGCTCATATTTCAGTATTGCAGGGGCGTGTGGGGCAGGAGGAGGGAAGGGACTCGAGGAAACCGGACGTGTAATCACCTGTGAATCGCGCACAACGTCGAGCAGTGCGACGATATTGGGGCCCCCGGCCAGGTTCTGCAGTATCTTGATCTCACGCTTGATCTTCTTCTTCTTGACAGGTTTGAGGACTTTGATGACGCATTTCTGGTAGTTGACCACATTGATGCCTTCAAAGACTTCACTGTATTTCCCCCGACCTGCGTGTTGCCCCCTCGAAAGTCAGCTTGTCTTCGAATTGCTCTTGTTACCAGGTGTTTTGGCGGGGCCACAAACCGATCTTGCGGACAACCTCGTAGTTCTCCAAGACACCCCAGCCTGTTATCCACGCACGTTAGCAAGTTGCATGACTTATTGCGCCCCATCTTGCGCTGCTGCGGCGATCTAGCTGGGTCGAAAGGTGGGACATACTGATGTTGACGCTGTCGTAGTCCCAGTATGCCCGCGGCATGTTCTGGTTGACGTCCGCGTAGACGCGTGCCATGTTGCCCGTTGTTGTTCGAATACGCACCTGGTCACTTTGGGGCGGTAGACAGGCCGGGCGATGAGACTGCAGGCGTATGGCGAGTGGGGAGGTGGGCCAACGACGGTGGTGAGGCTGGATAACTGTATGGCATCGCCCTTCCAGTCAAGGTGGGATGTCGTTATCTTTTGAGCTAGTGCAGCCGTACACAAGGGTTCGGGGTGGGTGCCGTCGGCAAAATAGGCCTCTCGGGGGGGGCTAGGGGGTCCCGGGCGGGCAAGGCTGGGAAATTTTGTCACCCAGTGGACCACAACCGAGCCTGATCAGTTCGGCCAATTTTCTATCGGTCAATTGCGAGATAACGAATGCTTCGACTGAACAGCAGGCCTAGCTGAGAGACTGGGCAAAATTCGGTGACATAGATCAAACACTGCCGCTCTACAATCTCAGGTCCTCTGGGGCAAGGACATGAGCACGAGGCCGACACGAGCGAGAGTTACAGATACGGCAACGCCTTGCGGCGCGTATTCCTTTCAATCCTTTTCGACCAGAAATGGCTTCTGTGCATGCTGGTGACTGTCTTGAGCGTCAGTGATTAGACACCTCCCGGGAGTCTAAGACCAATTATAATATTGTCTCAACCGGTCCGGGTAGCAGGGTCTGACTTCTAGTATACTGATGCTCCAGCTGCACGAAAGGAGTATCATTGTCAGATCTCTGCTGCTAATCAGAAGGAAGTGGATGCACTTCTCCCATACGGCCATGCAATTCCATCAATGTGCCCTCGTCTGCCCAATGTCCGTCTTGGACAAGGCCGCGTTGCTGCTTCTCCCCTGAGCAGGACCCATTCGTTTCTGCCACAAGGCGGGCGGTCGGGAAGCTCAACACTGGAGCCTCGTGACACAAGCCGAAGCCGTTTCCACTAGCAAGGACCGCCAAACATATCTCTTTGCCATGTGACTGGTCCTGTGCCGGGCAGCGGCTCTTAAAATGTCAGTGACCAATCTCATTGTACTGCAGTACACGATGAATAAGGTATGGATAAATGTTGTGTTTTGTTGATCAGAGAGAAGATTATTACTCGACATGTTCCTTGTGCGAGGGGTTCAGGCATAGCAGAAAGGCACATGCCGACGCCCTGCCTCCAGACTTCCGCCTAAGGATGACGATACGATAATGGTTTCATCATGCTGGATACAAGCAAAAGAAATAAGAGAGACTCACGGATCCATCGACTCAGAGAACGTAGAAGCTCTACTTACTGAGACGAATGGCCCCAGGGCCATCGCGGTTCAGAAAGTGGCCTGTTGTGAGGGACTGTCACTCATCGTCATACGTGATTCGTCTCCGTCGACTCGACGGGCCGATTTGTGCCTCTGACGGCCCAGACCCCCCATAATCCAGGCCGTCCAGTCCGGTCTCGACTACATCCCAAGTCCTCTTGCGGCGTTCAGGGTCCGGCGAGTAGTGGCGTCTGCTATTACCACTGCCCCGTTTCTTTTTCTTCTTAGTTCTCTTCTTCTTCGTGTTGACTGCGCCCGTATTTGAGACATCGTCTGACAGCTCGCCGTCTTCGCTTCTGTGGCCTCCGAGAGCTTCTATGCGGGCATGCGTCGGCGGCGGCGGCGACGATGAGTTTCGTCGAGTCATAGATCTCTGTTGCGCTCTCTGCAGGGCCCGGGTCTCAGAATGTCGAAACATGGCAATTTGCGCGTCGGTCAAGGTGCGCTTCACGCCGTCTGCATAATACCCAAGCCCGTCTTCGTCCTCGTCGCCTTCGTAATATGTTTCATCTCCGCCATCATGACGACGCTGAGTCTCAGTATCCTGCTCCGCCTTGTCAAGGTTGAGAAAGTCTGCAGTGAAGGCAATAGCCGAAGCCTCACCAAAATGTGCGTTGTGGAATGAGCACAGGTCCGCCTGGTCCGAATGATGTCAGCAGGGACGATTGTGGCTGAGTCACAGATAGAACGTACCTCATTCACGTGAGGGATTGGAAAAGACAACTGAAGGTGAGACTGCGCCTGTTGCGACGTTCTGTCCACGGCCATCGTGGGCGCATCCTCGGTCCTCTAGAGCCGGCCACAGCAATATGCCAACGGTGATGATGTTGCCGGTGGCAGCGCTTGCCCTATTCCTCAGATTTACACGATCATGTTATTTCAAAGGTGGCTTGTTGAGGCTCCGAGTACAGTCTTAAATGCTGACCTGTCTTGTAAACACTGCATAAGGCAAGGTTGGGGGACAGAGATGATGAAGCTTTAGGGACAGAGGGCGTGAAAGCTTTAGGTGGGAAAGTACAGCAGAGTTGCGGCATGCTAGTCTAGGGCCTAGACTCTAGGCCCACCGCACCACCACCCGTGCTCAAGTACCTAGGTACCTAGGTATACCTAAGAACTCTCCTGGATGTTCCCTAGTAAATTGCACCAGGCCGCACATCTGGCAGTGGTGCACCTCCGTATGGTACCAAGACAGTTTGGGACCAAGGTCAAAAGCACTTGTTTGGGTATCTCTAAATTCCTCAGAGCGATTCGGCTAATATTCTGTCAACCACACGTCTTGTGCTGCCAGTTCAGCACACAGATGCCAGGTATCATAGGTGCACGAGACAAGGAGTGAGAAGAGGGAAGTACAGTGCGGCACAATCCCAGCGCTAGATTAGACAACCTCAAAGCAGGGATCAGAGTACATCAGACACCACCAAGACAGTGTGCTGGGTGCACATATCAAGATTGGTTGAGAAGTTGCATGGCGTTCTGGAAGGCTTGCATCACCTGCTGGTCTTGACATCACATGTCAGCAGGGCTAGGCAGTTCAACACCAGTCTGGGCCTCAAACTTACAGTAGTGCTTCTTCTTGTCGAGATCTGTTTCCCGAAGTTGGACATACTGGGTCCGTGTTTGCAGCCTGCCCCAACTGTCAGTCGACTTCTTTACCCACAAGGCCAATCACGACCGCGCTCACCGTTTCGTTGCGCGCTCGTTGTCGTGGGCAGATGCCGCAGAAGCCCAGACGTTGAAATACTAGAGGCTTGTCAATCACATCACCAGGATTCTACCTCGAACGGATCTAATTGCGTACTCTGACAAGGGCTTCGAATTCTGCCATCAACGCTTGCTCATTTTGATTTGCATTGGTCAGTGCCGCTTCAAATCGTGCCTCAAGATCGTCCCAGTCGCAAGAGGCTATGCTGCGGACAGTCCCCGGGGTGTCTGGAGTAGCAGACCGCTCAGGGACTAGATGGGCAGCATGGGTCAGGCTGTCCGCCTGAGAACGGTGCCTGGTGCCTGTGGGTTTGGAGAGAGTGACGATGCGTGGCTCGGGGGTCTTGGAGTTGGGCGGCCGCGGCAGTCGGCTCTGGTGTGGAGAAGAATTTATCCCGGCCCCCTTATGACCAGTCTCCCCATGCTCGGCCTCCAGACCTTCTTTCTCGTGTTGACACTCGATCTCAGCGAGGAGAGGTTGTGAATGCGAGGAAGTGTCTGGTAGATGAGCATCCGGAAATTCTGCCGGTGGCAGCGGAGGCGTCGTGGATCCATCTGCGTCGTCCATGCCAGCTCCTTGAGGCCGCCGCAGGAAACGTGGCGCCAGTCTTTGGAGAGCTACTTGTGGTGAGTGGGTGAGTGGATGAGAAGCTCTCTGTTACTTCTGTCCGTAGGGGGGAAGCTGCCAGCTTCAGAATTGCGAGCCAAGGACAGGCTCACCTTGAACTCCCCCACGAGCGACGGGGAAATGCTCGGAGTTGACACCAAGAATCGGGCTCAGCACCTTGGGAAACTCAAAAAACCAGGTGGAACCGATATCCACAAGTGAAGGTGTCGTCTGTGGAGTCCGGGGGTGAGGCTCGTTCCACAGCCGATAATAAAGGCCCAAACATTTCGTTCAACCGGCAGGTGAGAACATGCCTTAGGTCCCCAATCAGTTGCCACTTGCACCAGAACTACTAGGCGCCCTGCACCTACTTGAGGCAGGCACGTACCTGCCTGCCTGCTCAGGTGGGTGTGGGTACCTTAGGTGCCCTGCCCTTGGCAGGCAGGCAGGCAGGCAGGCAGGCAGGCAGGCAGGCAGGCAGGCAGGCATGCACGTACTGCAGGCAGTTGTGATAAGAGCTCCGATAAAGCACCAGAGTAGAATGCCGCTGTCCCTGTGACCTCATCTGCCATCTGCCGCCACGGTCAGTCGCCTTCGCTCTCACTCTTACTGCTCATACTGCACCGGCCCATCACCCCACTACGCGTCTTTACAATACCGACCTCTTCGATTACGGGGCAATATGATCCGAGCAAAAAATGCCTAAGTGAAATCTGGTGTCTGCAGAACGCCACCCCTCGACATCAGAGCTCGACTCTGCTTCTTAAGGAAGATCACAAGGCTGTCATTCCTGGCCCGAAATCGCCCCTGTGGCCCCGTGCCTCGCCTGCAGGATGAACTGCGACATATGCCACCGCCTCCACCATCCGCAAAAGCTTCCATTTCTATGCGTGGTTGACTGCAGGAACCGGCTGTACGCCGGCCGCATCGCTCATGCAACTGCGCTGATCGAGAACGAGGCCCTCGGCGGCAAGATCAGCTCCGCTCTGACAAGCACAGATCCTCCTTCGAGCGGCGACGCTGTCGCCAAGACCGTCTATACGCAGAGGGTGAAATCCGAGGAAGCGCAGGCCGCGGATAGGACAAGTCAGATCATTGCCCAGGCAGACAAGCTGCGCGCTGAGATTGACGCGGCGCGAAGAGAAATTGCGGATCGCAAGAATAGGAACACTAGGAGAAGGGAAGATCTGGCCGAGGCTTCCAACGGCATCGAATCAAGACGTTCTAGGCACGTGGAAGAGGCCGAAAGGGCAATCCAAATGACAAAGTATAAGTGGAATCGTAGCTTCGAGAGTATGGCTGCCACCAGGAGCTACTTGTGCATGGAAGCTGCGAGGTTGTACGGGCTTCATCGCGTGAAGAAGGGCAATTCGGTGAAATTCGAGCTGGCTGGCGTAGAAATGATAGAATTGCCTGGCATGATCAGTGGGTATCTTCGTGAGCGAGTGGACTCGCAACGCACCAATGCTGACTTCTTCCCAGCCGCAACCCCGGAGGCGATCTCAACATCCCTTGCACACATATCACATATCCTCATGTTGGCCTCTCAATACCTAGCAATACGCTTGCCGGCTGAGGTCACACTTCCTCATCGTGACTACCCAAAACCAACGATTTTCTCGCTGGCATCCTCCCACCGTCACGGCGAGGTGCCATTCCCGGGGACCGTTGTGTTGCCTCCATCTGAGCCGCGAGATCAAAGCCAAAAGCATATCCCCAGGCCACGGCCACTTTACATCGACAAGCCACTTTTGGCACTGGCAAAAGAAGACCCTTCTACATATTCACTTTTCATCGAGGGTGTCGTTCTCTTGGCTTACGATATTGCTTGGGCCTGCTGCACACAGGGAGTACCCATAGGCGACAAGACGTCGTATGAGGATGTGTGCAATATGGGTCGCAACCTGTACAATCTACTCATCGGAAACCAGTTGACCAACAACCCTGCTGCTCGCCTTGTCCAGCAACCACCGTCCCCTGATAACACGAACATTCCAGAGTCCCCTGGACAGATCAAGGATCATCTCGGCTGCAATGCGAAGCCCATGATGGGGCGCTTCTCTCACGGAACTGTTCATACCTTCCTTGGGGGTGCTGAGGGCAATGAGTTTACTCGAGGATTCAAGCTTCCCAATCCGGTGAAACTGGCCGATCGCCTCAAGAAGAAATTGCTGAGCGACGCAGATGGACTTGATTGGGAGATGCTAAATGACGACGCCTGGGCGGTCGAAGAGCCTATGGAGGATGGGGTCCAAGGGAGAGGAAAGCAGCAGGGCGAGTCGGGTCAAAGATTATTTGGCGTAGAAAGTGTGATGTCCACTTCAACAGTGAAGGCTAATCTAGACTCGACAGTTGCGGGCCTTGCACAAGTGGCTCTGGACGACGGTGCTTCCAGCCCGAAGACATCCGGGACGAGCGGCTGGACCAAGCTCAAGCCAAGGTAGCCATGAGGGTCGGCTGGGGCCGGCGGCGAGGCTTTGGAGGATCGTCAGAGGGCGTCAGAGGTACGAGATGATTGTTGCCATGCGGCCATATCAGCTGGCTCTTACCAAATGTCAAGCTACACTGCCGGAGGGAAAATGGATGAACCCACACCTCGGTAGCGTAATTATGGCCCTTTTGTACTGGACTGCCGGATTCCAATATCAAGTGGGGTCTATCAACCGGACTCTCGCTGCAGCCCAAACAGGAAAATCAGGCATCATTTGATGAATGCGTTCTTTGTTTTTGCCTCAGTGATTCTGTTGCACGATATCTCCGAGAATCCGGTAGATTGCCTTCCTACGAAACAGCAACTTCCGGCATTATGTGTAGGAGTCGGAGTCTTTCCAACCCCATCGACTGCGGCCAACTTTCTTGGATCAGCTTGATCGTTGGTAGCACAGCCACGAAAAGCCGTTTGCAGTCAGCAAAATGCCTTCTCCACTAATCTTCACTATAGGCACCACCCTGAGTTCCCTCGACATGATACCATCATTTTCCTGTTGAAATAAATCAAGCCGCTTTCCCTCCACGTCTGCGTCCTCGGTCAGGCTTTCTTGCATCATGGCTCGACGGCCTTGGTCTGTTCCTTTGTGGAGCAACCTTGAGCCTAGCCCTCAGCTTCGGTGTATGCATTGGACTTGTGCTTTGGTTCAAACTTGAAGCCCTGCGGCACCGGGCCAAGGAACATTTCGCTATCGGTGTCAGCTGCGATCAAGAACCAATCCCAAGGAGCGCGTTCTCGTTGAACTCACCTAATCTTCACCCAGTCCTTGTAGTTGTCACTCGCAAGCAACGTCTCCATGTCGTCGCGCCCCCGGTAGGCCGGCGGACGATCGTTGATCTTGGGTGGGAGATGTTCCAGGATTCCCACAGGAATGTAACGGTGGGTGAAACTCAAATATTCTAGTAGGAACTTCCTCGTGGTGCTCACACCAATCTCGTCGGAGCCCCACGCTTCAAGACCGTAGCGGGCGAACTTTTCGACATAGCCAAGGCGCTCATTCGAAGACTTGTCCAGATACTGGCCCTTTTCGATCTCTTCAAATATCCATGGCTTGATGAGCGCACCGCGGGCAATCATCACGGAGTCGACACGCGCATTTTGAATGTCGTCGAAGTAATCGACATGCGAGTAGCAGTCTCCATTCCCGAGGAAGTACATCCGCCCCCCATTGGCCAAAGTGCTTGGGTCTGGCTCCCGCACCGTATCAGTCACCTCGTCCTTCTTGTCACGGTAAGACTGGATCATTGCGCCACACTCGGCTATGTAACTCCAGTCCGCAGCCGAACGGTACCGCTGCTGGCGGGAGCGGCCGTGAAGCGTGATGGCGGCGCAGCCCGGGGCACCGAGGACGTCGCCTGTATCTGTACCTCCGAACCCCAGTCGTTCGATAGTCTTCTTGGCCGTAGGCTTGTCGCTCTTGACACCCAGCCGGAGCTTCGTGGTGATGGGCACCTCTCCCGAGACCGCATTCATGCCACGTACCATTCGCTCCAGCTTCGACGGCATATCCAGTAGCGCAGATCCCGCGCCTTCCTTGTAGACCTTGTCAATGGGACAGCCGCAGTTCAGGTCTACCAAGCGAAGGTGAGGAAGGTACTCGGACAATGCCTGAGTAGCCTTGATCGCAATCCAGGGGGCGTTGGCGGCGATCTGGGCGCCAAACTTGAGGTCGCGAGAATTGTCGTACCCAGGGGGGGCAGCACTGGCATTCCCAAGGCGGGGCGGCGTTGTCTCGCTCTCGTGAGCCTTGAGGAGTGCCCATTCGGAACGTTGCCCCTGCAGGATGTGCATGCCAACGGCCATTTCCGAGTAAGTTGCTGCCGCCCCAAGTTCGACGCACAGGCGACGGAATGGGAGGTTTCCCTGGGTGGTGAGAGGTGCCAAAACTGGTGTCTCACGGCCGAAGTAGATCCTTCTCTTCTCCGATGGCTTGAAGGGGGGGTCTACGAAGGCAGCACGGTACTCGTGTGTCTTTGCTAGCTGTGATTTTGGTGTTCCATCCTCATTTTTTGAGTTGAAGACCCTCCGAGCCAGCTTAATGTCTTCTTCCTGCCACTGGATGACCTGGTCGGATCTTGAAAAGTCCTTCTTCTTCCTAGAAAGCTCGATTTTCTTGGCCGCAGGGACGTTGTTCACGATGCCCGCAAGGCCATCAGCGAATCCGTCGGCGTCGGCCGGGTGCTCGGAAGGGAACCGGTTCGAGTCCTTCACAAGGCATAGCTCCTTCCTGCCATCGTCATGCGCGATCTCGGCCATGTGTGACCTGACGAACAGGCACTTCCAGCCCATGAGGCACTCCCCGGTCTTGTGCCATACGGGGCACTTGCCGCCAAGGACCTGGAGATCAGCACGTCTGCCTTCTGCTAGGTACCTGCGAAGATCGTGAAGCCGGTTGCAACGCGCGCCATGCTTGCATTCCTTTGGGGAGAACTCGTCGTTGTGGGCGCGCGTCTGGCAAAGTTCGTGGGCATCTCTGGAGAAGCCAAATTCCCTCTCGGTGTTAACGCCGCGTTGCTTCTTGTTATTGGCTCTGCCGCCTTGATCCCTGGCGTCGAGACCCTTTTCCTCGGCCGCATCATCGTCACCACCGGCCTTGTGAGCGACTTCTTCCTCTGCGTCGAGGACCCGAGTAGGCACCTTGATCAGATACCTGTGAGCACAGTCAGTCAGGTCTAATCTCTACCTCCACGCGAGGGTCAGTCACGCCTACTCATGCTTCACCGGGGCGGTACCCTTTGGGAAGGGCTTGACAGCAGGCTCTGCCTGAGCATCCTCGTCTCTCGCAACGGCGCTGTCATCCGAGGCCTTTGCCCTCTTAGGAGCAGGCTCCTCGTCTGGTCGTTCGAGAAGTCTCTTCCTCTCGGTGTCGGCGCTGTTGCCGTTGAGGCCGCCATGATGCGGCTCACTGACTTGGCCGTTGGCCTCCATCGTGGGTGCGAGAGGCGGGCAATATTCACCGGGAGGGATGACCAGCGGCTTCGGACCTGAGTTGAATGAATCCCTTCTCTTCCCTCGTTGCCGTTTGTGAAAATGTGAATGATCAATATCTTGCTGGTGATGGGCACTTGGGCACTTGTAACGGCACCGTGGGCTGGAGGTACCTAGGTACTGCACCAATGAAGTTTTCAGTATTGCCTGTCGTCCAATGACGTACGTACTGCGGGAAAAGAAATGGGGCAGCACCAGGTGCCAGGTACCTAGGTATTCATTCACACCCAGGCAACCCAGGTTCCTGGGTTCAGCACCTATGTACACAGTAATGACCCCCGGGCAATACAGATGACGCAGCACGCCGCTGGTGCGGTAACATCTGAGGCAGGAAGGCGTAGATCTGCCGAACCCAGTCCCCCCAGGGTTATTGCACTACCAGTACAGGAAAACGGATGCCCCCGCACACTGTGTGCAGGTATGTATGGTCGCTCATGTGCGTGCTGACTTCCTGATTGATCCCAATACACAGGCCGCAATGGTTTGACATGCGGATGCAGGGGCTGGGCCGGTGCTGGCAGCCCTGGATGGCAGCTCAAGCTCGGGCCTTGGGTTTCAGCTCCAAACCATTTCCACCATCCAGCAACTGGTGCCACGGCGTGACTTGACTGGCAGTGCGAACAAGCCGAGACAAGGGACGGCCTCCCCCCCTCGCATTCTGCCATGGGGAAAGCAGCCAGGCACGCTAAGCCCTCCACCTGCAAGGTCCACCGTCGGTTGCAGCCCGCTGGCAAGAAATTAGAGTGCTGATTGCTGCCGAGCTCCCAAGGGCTGCGGGCCTGCGCGTCCTCCACCACCCCCAATCCAGCCCAAGCTGCCCCGGGTGCATACATGCACGTTCTGCGTAGCACCCAAAGGCTAGAGCGGACCTGTGCATGAATCTTGGATCATTACACTCCCAAACCCACCCTCCC
>JUJX01000098.1:94165-105168 GCA_000800745.1 Diaporthe longicolla
TCGGCGGCCCTGCTCAGGTTGGTCTGCGACAGCTCACACGGTCGAGTTCCTCTCCCTCTTGTTGGTTTCCTTCGGTGTCCCCAAGAAACAGGAAAGCCGCTTCCCGTCGCCATCGCTGTCGACACTTCGTCACTATCTGGCCCGGGCGAGGGTACCCATATCCGATCCGATTCGCGATGTTGAGCACACTGTTTAGTGGCGGCGCTAGCGAAGGCAATACGACTGCGACTGGGGCTGGGAGCCAAAGTACAGGTACAGGCTCCAGTGCCAGCCTCGCGAGTGCCGCTGCCGAGGCCCCGCAAAGGCGCAGCACAGGCATCACGTCGAACCCAACCTGGCCCAAGCTGAACTTGGACGGGGCGTCACCCAACCCTGCTGCTGCTGCTGCCGCCTGCGCACAACCCCAGTCCCTGTTGGGCCCAGGTCTAGGTTCGGGCTCGGGCTCAGGCTCAGATTCATCTCGCCCTGCAGGCCCAGTTCCTGGACACGCTGCACCGCCGACACCTGCACCAACGGCCGCGACTACGGCTGCGACTGCGACTGCGACTAGGACCGCAGGACCGCCCCCAAGCGATAACAATTTCTCTGGTTATCGTGCATCGTCTACACTTCCGCCCGCCCCTGCTGCTACTCATCCCACCACCGACTCACCATCCACCACAACCACCTTCGCTGCTACTGCTGCTGCTACCGCTGCCACTGCTGCTGTGGCATTGCCTACTTCTGCGCCGCCTGCGTCCGCGTCCGCGTCTGCACCCACGTCGGCATCCACTTTCGCCAACAACGATCACCACCACCACCACCACCACCACCACCACGACGCCTTTGCACCCAATTCGCCCCCAACAAACTGCTTCAACCAGCCCGACTGTTTGTCCTCTGCTTCGCCCTCCCCTCAGCCTGCTACTCCGAAATCGCCTTTCCCGAGTCGCGCACACCAGTACGCGCACGCCTCCAAGCCGCTTGGCATTTCTAACACCCCCTCTGGTCGCGACCACGCCTCCCTGTCGCCCGCCGAGCCATCCCGCTCGCAACTGACCAAGAGCCTTTTGGTTGACCCAGCGCCTGTCGTGAGGCTTCCCGATAGCGACGGCGACATCGACCTCAACGACTTCGAATTCGACGACTTCCTCGAGTCTTCCGGGCCTCCCGCGCCTTCCAGGCTGCCCCCCACTGAATCCGCCACCATGACAACCGGTCCTTTCGACTCGGCCATGGGCCGCAGTCGACAGGACTCCTTCGTCGGCGCAAAGCCCATCTCCATGAACATCCAGAACCCCAACCGTGACCAGGGCAGCCGTCCCAGGCGTGAGTCGCTCGCTGGCAGCCTCATGGCTGGCAGCCTCATGGGCGGCATGAGCTGGGGAGGAATATCCGTCGGCAGCTTCATCCGGGACGAGTGAGTTGGCCCATCCGCTCCCCTCCTCCCCTGCACGCATTGTCAAATTTCTTTTTCTCTGTCCCGCTTGCACATGGCAATGTCTCATTTAGCGAGACGCCGACCGACTTCGAGTATCCACCCGACGGCTCCATCTTCCGGGTCTGGGTCGCGAATTTGGACTAACATGACTTGTGCGCCGCGATAGGGTCCTGACGGGCACTTCGCCATTCGTCACCTTTGGGCAGTCGCCCTCGCTCCAGTCGACGTCCTATCTCCCCAAGCTTGAACAGAATTTCATGAGGGACTTTAGGTGCTGCGATCGAACATGGCCCACCTTGCACGACCTCCTGCAGCATTACGAAGAGAACCACCATGGCAACCCGAGCATGCAGATGAGCAGCCCTCCCGGCGCCAGCATCAACAAGCAGGGGCTGTTCCCCATGCAGGGTAGCTCGCGGCAGCCCAGCAGCCGTCCTGTCCAGTCCAACACGTCCATGCCCTCCGGTCAAAACGGTCTGTCAGGAATGGGGATGCAGATGCCAGGGCAGATGGCCCAGCAAAATCGACAATATGGTGGCATGTCAGGCACGAGCCTGAACATGGGCGGCATTTCCTCCATGATGCAACAGCAGCGGTCTACGCCGGGAACACCCAGCCAGAGTCAAATGTCCTTGAACGACGAGATGGACGCCGTCGGCGACATGGAGATGGACGAGATGATGGACGTCGACAACAGCCAGAGCACCATGCAACAGACACGCCAGATGTTTGGCCAGCAGCAGAGGCCACAGCTGCACCTGAACAGCTCCGGCCTCGGGGGGTTCGGCCAGCAGGGCCTTCGCACGTCCACGCCCACCACACCGGCAGCCGCAGGCTTTGGGTTCCAAAACAATCCGACAGTATCCTCGGTCAACACGCCCACGCTGGGCACCCAGCCTTTCCGTGGCCAGTTCCAGCAAGATACCTCGAACATCGACACCCCGACTGCCGACTTGATGGATGACGACATGTCTGGGCTGCCTAAGATGGGCCTGGGAAACCTCAACTTCAACGGACTTGGCGGTCTGAACGGGCTGAACTCGTCACAGTTTGGCGGCATGAACTTTGGGAATGGAAACGGCAACAACATGAATTTCGGGACCATCTCTGACCCTGGCAAGCAGCTCTTCAGCCCTGGTGGCGGTTCTTTGACTCCGGAGCAGCAGAACATGCAGCAGCAGTTTGCGCAGTTCGGCATCGACGTCAGCACGCTACCCCCAGGGACAGATCCGGCGACTCTGTTGCAACAGCTGGCGCCCCTGGCCATCCAGGAGGAGCACAAGCCATTCAAGTGTCCGGTCATCGGGTGCGAGAAGGCATACAAGAACCAGAATGGCCTCAAGTACCACAAGACACATGGCCACTCCACGCAGCAATTGCATGAGAACGGCGACGGTACGTTCTCGATTGTCAACCCGGAAACCAGCGCCCCCTACCCCGGAACCTTGGGCATGGAAAAGGAGAAACCGTTCAAGTGTGATGTTTGCGGGAAACGCTACAAGAACCTGAACGGGCTGAAATACGTAAGCTTGCCCCGGCCCTGATCCTAATTCACTCGGTTGACGGGTTACTGACGCATGTCAACAGCACAAGGCCCATTCGCCCCCTTGCGACCCGGACGTGGTGGCGAGGCAGCAGAATGCCATGGCCACACTCGCAGCCCTCAGCACCGGTAACCCAATGGCTATGAATCTTGCCAATATCGCCAATCTCGGCCACGGCCTCCCCAACATCGGGGAGGAGCAGCCTCAATGAGATGGGGCCGACCACGAGTCGGAAAGCAGCCAGGAAGAGCCTGACGAGGGGCCTGTGGCATCTTTGGAGCTTCAGGATCAGTCTAACCCTTCGTCGCGCCACAAATGCACCCTGATGGATCCCACCACTGGCGAACCCTGCACTGCGGACTTTTCCAGGGCAGGTCACCTGCGGCGTCATCAAGAAACTATCCATCATATTGCTACCGCTACGTTCCGCTGTGATGTCTGTGACAAGGAACGGGTCTTCAACCGGCTCGACACTTTGCAGAGACATTATCGGCAGGTTCACCCTGGCTTGGAGTCACCTCACGGACGGCGTGCGACCGGCTAAGAAGCCCGGTCTTGCTCTCCAGAGATGAGCACGCCCTGATTCCACAAGCACTCGTGTGTCTCTCCTTGTCGACCTCGTCTCTGGACATCTTACCCAACCCACTCCTCTCAACCGTCGCCTTATCATCGATTGCTTTGAAAACTGGAGAGGCAGTCATTTCAGCATCTGGACAGGCGTTGCTTCGATCTAGACTTTCAGGGTTGCCTTCTCCACTATACCCCAAAATACCCGGAGACTTAGACTGCAGATTCTACTTCACGACCTGGTCTCTTGGTTGTTGTTGTTTTTACTTCGACCACTTCTGGAGTATCTCCCCTCCAGCTTATATTCATTCGATTCCCTATCACACCGACCACATAATGCCCCGCCGCATTTTGACCGTCGGCTACTCCTCGCCGTTCCATCAGGACTGGCTGGTCATTTGGGGCCCGACCTGTCTCTGGGTACAAGCGTCCGCAGCCCGTTTTACTCGTCGGCGTGTAATCCGCGGTCTCCGGAATATATGTTTTGGAGGTTGGAGAAGGATTTGGATCCGATTGAAGACAATAGACCCCTTGTATTGTTTTACGTTGTTTTGTGTTGTGTGTTCCGGAACGAATAACTTTTCAGCTTGTTTGTCTTCTGCTGCACCTGCACGCAATTTCTTTGTTGACGATGATGACAAGAGCCACCCTAAAAGTACGCGAGTGTGACGAAAGGATGAAGAGAAGTTATCGGTGAGCTCTGGAGGTGTCTGATATATCTTTTCCTGTTGTTTGCCTTCCAAGTTGGCTCAGCGAAACCAAAAAAAAGTCGAGGGAAATTCTCCCGGGCGTTGGGTCGGATCGGAAAAGAAAAGAAGCCCACAGAAAGGGTGGCATCTAGAGGAGTTGCTACGTCTGTGTCATTGCTAGTACTCTCCTAGGAAATCAAATAGCAAATCATCACCACAAAGTAACATGGAGACGGATGCACCAACGGCCGCCCACGTAGCAATCTGCGAGGAGCCCTTGGAGCCAAGAGCGGATTCGGTGTGTGCTCAACCTACGGGGTTCGACTTCTCGTGACGTTGTACCCGCTTCCACGGCACACTCGCGATCGTCCACCTTGGCGACGTCACCTTCTGGACAGCAAGACAATGAATATCTCAATCGGTCAACAAGCAGTCACGAATAGGTTCTCGTCGGGCGATGCCACTCCCATTGCGTCATATCCAAACGAGATCACCGTGGCCGAGTCATCATCCTGGAGGGGAGGCCGTGGCAGAACAGGCGTCTGTGGTCAGTCCCCGAGGACATCGCTTTTCAGCACGATTAGAAGTCGAGGGGGAAAGGGTGGTCCGGGACGATCACGATCGTCGCGTAGGCAACAATACCTATGTCTGCCCATTAGTCCCCCGGTGACTACCTGAAGATTGGCACGATCCACTTGACGTAACGATCCCGCCGGTCTGGGTGCCCGTGGTGATCTACTTGGCGCGAGTTATCTGAATAAGTTCCGGGCCAGGACGAAAGCGTGCTACCAAGGTCCGATTATGAATCCTCGTCTCTTGTTGGCATAATCTACAGGGTGGGGCGAGCAGCCTTCCCGGGAGCGACGGGCTGCCCAAGCAGCTACCTACAGAGGCCAGTAGGCAAGATCACGTAGAGGTCTGCCGACAGTCGACTCAGGCCGGTTTAATACTGAAGCCTCCATTTGTATATTACCCGCCATGATCTACACATCGTGAAAGTATGTGCTACTATCGCAACCTCGTGAATAGGGACTCGGCGGCACTTTTCTATGATTTTGTGGTTCGAGTCATGTATGTGTGTGTGTGAAGACCTTAGTCCCAGTCTAGCACGAGCAGGGACAATGACGATTGTCATCGCATTCATACCCTACGGAATGAGCTAGTTGGATAGCGCTGAGCATATTTCAAGCTTGAGAAAATGTACAGGGCTTTTCTGAGCTAAGTGATTTTAATCTCAACCTGCTCAGAGAGAGTCTAGAGCTGCTTCCTTATTTATTAACTTATACTTAGTTATTTTACTTATAGCAAGAGTGTGATAAGTAAATGTCACAAGAGGGGAAACAGAGACAAAGCAGCTGTCCTTAATATATCAATTCAAGATAACTCGGTGCTACCTTCTATGTAAGGGGGAAGGTTTGAAGGGGGTGTGGAGGGAAGGTCTAGTCTTAGACGGTGTGGGCGGACGGGCCACAGTGGATGACTAAGCAGCCAGTGGGCCCCCCAGCCCACGCACACACTCTCACAAGAAGGGGGAAAAGGTTTTGAAAAAAAAAGTTGTAATTGCAATCTTCTCTCTCGCCGGGAATTGAACCCGGGTCTCAAGCGTTGCTGCTTCCTGGATGGCGATGACAAGCTTGCATACTAACCACTATACTACGAAAGAAGTTATTCTTAATCTCGGGATTACCGAGGTAGCCAGTGGGGCTGTCGATGTGAACTCGAACTGATTAGTTTACTATATACTTTAAAGTATATATAAACTACTATACTTTACTTTTTTAAACTATTTTAAAAATTAAAAAAAGAATTTTTATTAAAAACTTTTATTATTTTATTTTATATTTTATTATATTATAAAAAGTTATTTTATAAAAAGTTATTTTATAAAAAGTTATATTATAAAAAGTTATTTTATAAAAAGTTATCTTATAAAAAGTTATATTATTTTATAAAAAGTTATTCTATAAAAAGTTATCTTATAAAAGATTATCTTATAAAAGATTATCTTATAAAAGATTATCTTATAAAAGATTATCTTATAAAAGATTATTTTATAAAAGTAGAAGATTATTTTATAAAAGGTTATTCTATAAAAAGTTATTTTATAAGAGGTTATCCTATAGGAGGTTATCTTATAAGAGGTTATCTTATAGGAGGTTATCTTATAGGAGGTTATCTTATAAGAGGTTATCTTATAGGAGGTTATCCTATAGGAGGTTATCCTATAGGAGGTTATCCTATAGGAGGTTATCTTATAGGAGGTTATCCTATAGGAGGTTATCCTATAGGAGGTTATCTTATAAGAGGTTATCCTATAGGAGGTTATCCTATAGGAGGTTATCCTATAGGAGGTTATCCTATAGGAGGTTATCCTATGGGAGGTTGTCCTATGGGAGGTTGTCCTATGGGAGGTTGTCCTATGGGAGGTTGTCCTATGGGGTTTTATAGGAGGGGTAGTTGGGTGCCTTGCTTAGGCTGGACGAAAGGCAGTAGGTTTCCTTCTTCTTACCTACCTACCTAGGTAGGTGTTATGTGACCTTAAGGAGAGAAGGGTTGCTTAGGTGCCGATCGATGAAATAATGCCCTTGGTTTATAGTGGTAAACCAATAATTCGACGTTGTAATATGCACGTGTATCTACGGTGTGGTCTTCTCCGTCTTGTAACGAGATCACAATGCACTGCCCCAGCCCAAGTCTGATTAGAGACTCGTGCAAGTCTCTGAAACTGCCTCCAATCCCCAATCGCATTCGACGTACGTTTCTTGGATTCACAACTTGGCCCTCCCGAACCTGTGGAGATCTGTTTCAATCACCTCCTTCCCGCAGCATTCAGGCCAAGCTTTTGATCGACGTTTCCGTAACATTGCCTCGCGTTTTACTTCTCTACATGGTGTCGACTACGAATATGCATGTGATTTCAACACCATGGCGCAGCAATCGCGAATTCCCAACTGCGTGCTTCTCCATCTGGCTGGTATAAAGGTGAGCTCGGAATCGCAGAAAAGTACGCTGTCAGGTACCCAATCTCAATCGTCTCAACTTTCATACCGGCAACTGCACCTGTCGTCCCATATCGTCATCTCTAGCTCGGCACAAGTTCACCGCGCATTTCGGCAGCAATGTACCTCACCAAGATCACCCTTTGTCTCATCCTCGCGGCTGGCGGGTCTGCTGCCGCAATCGCTTCCCGTCAGGACCAGGCTGCCTCCTGCGATCAGGGGCGCAGCGGCGTCGTTAGTGGCCTCAGAGAAATTAGTACGTCTGCGGCACAGATCCAGGATACGACAGTGAAGCAGGCAGTGCAGTCTGGCTTACAACAGTCCGCTGGCGGGGTCCAACAAATCGGACAGGCCATCAAGGCCGGCCAGGCGCCGCCCGCGGCCGGCCGTGATCAGGTCCAGGCCGGCTTCGAGGCAATGAACGCCGCTATTGTCGGAGCCGATCAGTGAGTCAATGTCGTTTGCCCACCAACTACAGCAAAGATGTCTAAAAAGCAATCCGATTCAGGGCGGACCCAGCAGTGGCCAGCACGCAAACCTCGCTGAACGCCGCCATCGCTGCTGGAGTTCAGGTTGTTCAGAACTGTGCGGCTTGAGGACGTGGTGACAGGGGCGCTGCTATAGCCGTGTGGATGCGATGTTGATAACCTTGGAACCAGTGCCACATTCAGCCCATGCCTATTGCGGGTCTCGGGATGCAATCTCTCGAATAGAATTGGAGTGTATAGGTTTTAGAAGTCGACCAAAGCTCCGAGGCTTGTTTTGATACAGATACAGGGATGGCTGTTTATCCATACTGGCAATAACCAGAATGGACTCGGAGCTGAGGCAGTCGAAGGTGCTCATAGTCTCTCTACTCGGCCGTTGCCCACGTGTTCAATGGGTAACTCGATGTTAAAGTAGTTCCACCAAGAACAACTAACAAGGCTTGTTAATTGGCTAATCGCCTCGTCGAGTCGAAAAAAACTTGCAGATGATACTCGAGCAGAAGGTAGTTAATGAATCACCGGTGCTAGCACGATTTGACTTGCTTTCTAAAGGCGAGGGTGATCGCTCGTAAAATACTTCTTCATAATTACTTGGTACGCTCTATTTAAAGGTCGCTTGGCCTATACATGGTGTATGGATTACCAGGTCAACAGCCCCTCGAAGAGGCATGAGGCCGCCCGGGGTTCTTGAAAAGTAGTGAATAAATATGGTCCATACGATAGGCTCGGCCGTTCTACCAACCTAGGCACATTCTGATATTTAGATCCCATGTGTGATCAGTCAACCGCCAGATATGATTGCACAAAGCAGCCACACAGTGTAGCCAGCCAAGAAGCGCGTCTCCGGCAGACTCGCTCGTGGCTCAGCACCCTGGCACAAGCTTCCAGCGGGGAAATGAGCTGGGTTTCTCAAGGCACGAAAAGTAGGCTTGGAACGCGGAATATGGAGCAGCAGCGAGTATGGAAGTCGCTTCACAGTTCGCGTTTTCGTGATTTATTTAGGCTAGAGAAAGTCAATTTGATTGAGGATCAGTAGTCTTTTCCTGATCAAGGGGGTCCGGGGCTAAGTCAACCATGGTGCCGTCTGGCGGGACAGCAGAGACGGGGACAGCCGCACACTGGAGACAAAGTCACATTTATTACTAGTTTTGGGTTCGTAGAAGCCTTAGGCCAAGCATCCAGATGGAGATGCTTGCGTATCTGTATGACGATTCTCGGAAGGGCATGTTCCAGTAGACTGGTATTTCTACATGGTCTGAGCCGGAACACCGTTGGGTCAGTTGCTTATTTTCTGCATCGATAACGCACGCCTTGGTGGTAGTAATATTGCCCCAATATTGCCCCACCACCAAAGGAGCGATCTTTAGCCGTTGTCCACCAACGCCTGCTTCGAAAGAGCACACCCCGTCTTTAGTTCCTTGTCTGAAAATTTCTGAAGAGAATGGGGCTCCGTGACGCCAGTCTGACAAAACGTCGTGCGTTCAACAAAAATAAACAACACAATACACATTCATTCTCGGGGCCGAGCCGCGGGCTGCCCCTGGTAGTAGGGAAAAAGGGGAACGTGCCCACCATTGAATCTCAATCACCATCGAGCATGGCGTTGTCAAAGGTGCCCAGGGCCGCGACGGTGTTGAGGGGCCGGCTTTGGCGGAGCAGAGAGTTGTCGACACTGTTAGGGCGAGGCCTACTCATCATCCTCATCCCACCGCTGGTTCTCTCTCTTGATGAACTCGGCGATCTCAGGTTGCTTGAAGATGGAGCTGCCAGGTTCGCTCGCTCGCGGCACCTTGCCTAGATTCTCGCCGTCGAAGACCGTACCGATGCTCTCAATCCATCTCCGCCGGCGTTCCATCAGCGTCTTGGTAAGATCACCGATGCCCGGCCTTGCAACGCCGGAGGCTGCCTGCACAGCGGCGCCAGGTCGTGACTTCTTCTTAGTCTTGCCCATGGTGCGCGTCCGTTTAAGGTACGCGGCTTGCACCTGACTGTCGAGGTCCTCGAGTATGGTCTGGTACTCCTGATGAGCCATGCGCTCACGAACAAGATCGGAGAGTTTAGCCTTGCGGGCACCATTGATGAGCATCTGCTCGCGGAGGCGGCTCTGCAGAAGCCGCAGCCGGGCAGCGACTTCGTCATCGTAGGCCCCGTCATAATCGGCGCGAGACTCTTCAGGTTGTGGTTGGTCCGACTCATCTGCTGGTGCGGGCAGAAAGCCAATGTGTCGAAGCTCCTGTTTTATGCGCTCATCAACCTGGTTGTAGTCAAGCTTAGGATGTGTGGCCTTTTTCCAGTGCTCGGAGTTGGATTCAGGCATGTGAGCCGCAGGTGAAAGCTCCCGCTCAGATGGCTGACCGTTGGGCTGCAGGACGGGCGGGGCCGCGTTGTCGAAGCTGTCGATGCCGTTCATGGAGAGGTCCGCGCTACTGCCGGCCTCGGCGTTGACGCCGTTGGCGACGAGTTTGCCATCTTCGCTAGCAACAGCACGCCTTTCGGGCCTCATGGCTTGCATCAGACGCGAGAGGAGCGGGCCGACGGACAGCTTGTCGGACTCTGCAATGTCATCTGTCATGTGCTCGATGCTCCCGCGCGGCGCGTTTGGCTGTGGCTTCTCGGGGAGGTCAACGGCCATATGATCGTCCTCCTCTGCCCAGATCTGTGTGTAGTGTTTCTTGCCGCGCTTGGGGATGACGAAGGGGGTCACGCGATCGCCGCGCTCGCGCAGGAAGGCGAGGTCTTCCTCAGTAAAAGGCCGGAAGTATGGCTCGACATAGGTTGAGAAGGTGGAGAAAGATATCTGGTTGGTGGGTTTCGCGACACTGTAGTCCTTGTCCGGCGGGACGCCGGCAATCTGATCGGCCAGGTCGGTTCTGGGGTAGGTCGCCACAGATGTTGCCTCCTTGATTTCCTCATCCGACATGTTCTTCCAGTCAACCTTGGTGACCTCGTACACGGTAGGGTCCGGGAACGTCGAAGGGTCGTCACCAAACATGTTGCTCTGTGGTATTGCCTTGGGGGGCGGGGCGCCGTCGTCGTCAGAGCTGGAGTCGGAATCGTCAGACGACTCTTGTTCCTTCTTGGCCTTGGCCTTGACCTTCTTCTTGGCCTTCTCCTTGTCGTCGACGTCCATGGCGCCGCCGCCGGGGGTGGCAGGAGCAACCGGGGACAGGGACGAGGAGGTTGAGTCGTTGTCGCGCGACAGTTTCCTCGGCTTGTTGGAATCACGTAGTGGCGATGATCGTTCTGTGCTGGAAGATCAGCAGGTGCGTTTGGGGGGCTTTCTTTTTTTTTTTTGG
>JUJX01000098.1:105189-150430 GCA_000800745.1 Diaporthe longicolla
AGTTGGATGCAAGATGCAGGACTGCAGGCAATTGAAGTGAAGCAGACAGTTGACGAGCAAAGGTAACCAGATGCACATAGAAGCCCAAACGGAACAAAATGGGCACTGATGTTGGATTGAGGGGGAGCAAGGCCAAGGGAAGGGACGAGTGAGCACAGGCGGGTTTTGGTGTTGGTGGTGGTGGATGGTAGAGAATGGATGATGGTAGGTAGGATGGACGACTGACCAAGGTTGGTGTCGTGGGGCGCAAGTGAGTCGGCAGCCTTCCTCTTTTTCTTATTTGCCTTGTTTGCCTTGTTGGCCTTGCGGGCTCGCTCGTCGTCCTCTGCAGCCTCCCTCCGCAGGCGCTCCTCCTCCCTGGAGCGCACATCGTCGAGCCTGGCCCTGAGCAGAGGCACCAGCAGCCTCATGCCGCGGTCACAGAAGTTGTGACGCCGCTCGAGGGTCTCCTGGAGGCGCTGCAGGCGGGTCATCATGCCATCGAGGTTCTTTGATTCCGGCATTCCGGAGGAGATGGCGTTCTGGTCAACCACATCCTCGTAGGTGAGGTTGCGGAATGAGTCGTAGTTGAGGTCGAGGTACTCGGTCTGCTTGACGTCAATTGCGGGCAGCGAGGCGGGTGGTGGCACAGAGCTGGGTGTGGTGTTGCGGCTCCTCTGGCGGGCAATGGCGCCGGCGCCCTTCTTACCGGTGCCCTTCTGGCTTGATGCGGGAGCCATGGTGTGTTCTTGATGGGCAGCCGTGTGATGAAGATGGATGGAGGGTTGGGCGTGGGTCCACGGCCAGGAGGACCACAAGGAGCCGCACGCTAGAGGGCCAGGGCAGGCCGGAGCCGAGCCGGGCACACCTAAGCCAGCCGGGCGGGCGGGCAGCCAGAACCACCTTGGTACCTAGGTACCTAGGTGCCTAGGTACCGTGCACAACCAGCCAGAGAAGAGACATGTGCCCGTAGGCCGGTCCGTGATTGGCAATTTGGAACAAGCAGCCAGTCTTGCAATGCCGTCTGTAGGCACAACTTTGGTCTGACTCCTGGTCCCCTTGGGTCCCTGGGTTCCTCCCTCCGCGGTTGTGCCCCGTGCACCTGAATGCCGGGCTCCACGCCAGCATGTGGGTATTGAGCTCCGTGTCTCTCAGCCTACGGCTGGCGAAACGTGCGGCACAAGTCCCGGACTGCAAGGCGGCAAGCCTGAGTGTTGACGACCCTGGCCGACAAATGGCTTCAACACATGTTCTGAGCTCGTGAGGCTGATTGGCTGTGGCGCCATCCTGGACCCTGACCACTCTTTGCCCTTCCTCTCTTCTCCTCCGTACACACAGCCCTCGCCCGCAGTGTCGTCCAAGGAACGCAACGGGATGCCGTGCTCCGAGGCCTACCACAGCATGGACGACGCTTCATCAGCAGCCACCGTCGCCTCTGGCAATCAGATAGACCATGTACCCGGGTGAAGTCTCCTGCCTGGCTTCTGCTTCTATCGCTCACGGCCTCTGGCCCTACTTATACCCTGTCAGAGCCTCCCACCACCGTCTCTCCCGGTCTCTGTCCTGGTTATTGCCCATCGTCCTCTTTCCAACCCACTTTTCCTGCTCAACCAGTCTCTCCCCCGCCTCGCCCCGCGAGCCTGCAATGAGAGAGTACCATGGCTTCTCTTGGTGGTAACGTCCTACCCCCAGAGCTGGACAACAAGATAGTCTACGCTGGCATCGCCGGCGTCTTCTGCTTCGCCCTTGGCCTTTCCAGGGTCTTTGCAGGCACAAACCACGAGCCCGCCAACCCACCCAGCGATAGCCCCGGCCTCGTGAGGTCGCTTTTGCTCTTCGCCTATGGCTGTTTTCTGAAACCCCATGACGGCGATGGCAAGGGAACCCAACAGGATGCCCTAGAGTCCTTCTACAAGGCTCAAGCGGGCATCTATGACACTACCAGGTCGGCCCTGCTCAAGGGCCGCGAGGACATGCTCGCCCTCGTGGCCGCCCAGCTCAGAGCCAAGCCCGAGGTGGACGGGCTGGGCAAACAGAAGAGGGTCTGGGTTGATGTAAGACCCATGTCCTTCTACTCGTCGGGTCTCGCGCAGCCCATGGCTGATTTGTCTTATTGCAGGTCGGTGGGGGCACCGGTTGGAACATTGAGGCGATGGCCTCGTTTGTAGACGTGCCCCAATTCTTCTCCGCCGTATACCTGGTCGACTTCTCCCCTTCGTTGTGCGACGTCGCCCGGAAGCGCTTTGCCAGGCTTGGCTGGACCAACGTCAAGGTTGTCTGCGAAGACGCCAGGAAGTTCAGCCTCCAGGACCATGAGAATGGTGCCCGGCTGGACCCGGCTCCGGTCCGAGCCCCCAGCAGCTACTTTCCCCAGAAGCGCCCCGAGCACGGGGGCGCTGACCTGGTCACAATGTCATACAGCCTGTCCATGATTGTATGTGACTGTCTCCACCAGTGTATCCTTCTCTCCCCGGCCGCAAGTGGCATGGGGCTTGCGTGGCTAATGCTGTGCACCAGCCGGATTACTATTCCGTCATCGACTCCCTGACATCACTCCTGTCGCCCGACGGCTTGTTGGGGGTTGTTGACTTCTACGTCCAGTCAGAGGTCGATGTCAGCTTCCGGAACTACACCGGTGGTGTTGTCGGCCGTCACGTCAACTTCTTTGGACGCACCTTCTGGCGTGCCTGGTTCGACATTGACAGGGTCGGTCTGGAACCGAGCCGTCGGGACTACCTCGAGTACAGGTTCGGAACTGTGCTAAGCGCCAACGCCCGCAACAACGCGCTTGGTGCCATCCCTTACTATGTGTGGCTGGGCTGCCACAAGAAGCCCTTCGCCTCCTCGAGCTTGCCACACGAGATCGTCGAGTATGTGGATGCCCTTGTGACAGAATCGCCCTATCTCCTCCCGGCCAACGCGCCCAACGCTCTCACTCGGGCAGTTCAGAGGGCCGCCCCGGAGATCCGCTCCAAGGCTTTCGATGCTGCCGTTGCCAATTTGTCATCCAACCTGCCCCTGCCGGCCTTCTTCTACCAGCACCATCACTGGCGCATCTACTATGACGAAAGGTTGCGGAAACACACCCAATTCAACGATGAATATATCTATGCCTTTACCTGGGAAGACTCCCGCGTTGACTCTCGCATCCTCAACCTCGGGTCCGAGGATGTCGTCCTGGCAATCTGCAGCGCGGGCGATAACATCCTGTCATATGTCATGCAAAGCCCCGCTCGCGTCCACGCGGTTGACCTAAATCCGACCCAGTGCCATCTCCTGGAGCTCAAGGTCGCTTCGTACAGCTCCCTGCCTTACGAGGACTTCTGGAAGCTCTTTGGCGAGGGCAAACATCCTGGCTTCCGCCAGCTCCTGATCTCCAAGCTTTCCCCCCACCTCTCCAGCCGCGCGTTCCAATATTGGTTGAGCAACGCGCACATTTTCACCAGCGAGCGTGGCCGTGGGCTCTACGACACGGGCGGCTCAAAGCATGCAATCCGTGTGATGCGCTGGATTGCTCGCATCTTTGGCCTCCGTCGCTCTGTCGAGACAATCTTGACAGCAAAGACGCTCAACGAGCAGCGGGAGATCTGGCGTAGCAAAATCCGCCCGGTCATCCTATCTAGCCTCGTCAACCGGCTGGTAGTAAGCCAGGAGTCCTTCCTGTGGGCTGCCTTGGGGGTGCCCAAGAACCAGCTTGCCATGATCGAGGCAGATCACGCTCGTCTGTGCCAAGAGCACCGGTCAGTCCAGAACACCCGTTCCCAGGCTGTCTGGAACTACATGGTCAACACGCTGGACCCCAGTAAGCAGCTTCTAGACACAACCCTTTCCCCTTTAACAACAAACATACCCAATTTTCAGCCTATACAACAAAAACCTTAGGGGCTACATGTTTGAAGACAGGCTATGGCCACCTTGCGGCCTACTCTGTGCTTTATTGGCAATGAGCTACTCCTTGAATTCTTTGACCGCTGACTCCGAATGCTCTAGTGGTTGAGAACACCCACATCGCAGCTGACAACCCCTACTACCACGTCTGTCTGGCGGGCAAGTTCAGCCACAAGTGCCATCCCGAGTATCTCGCCCCGCAAGCCCATGCTCGCCTGTCACGCCCTGGCGCGTTTGATGGCCTCCGAATTCACACGGACGAGATTGACGAGGTTATCGCCCGAATCGCACCCGCCACGCTGACGGTCGCGGTTGTCATGGACTCGATGGACTGGTTCGACCCAGACTCTGATGCTGCGTCGAGCCAGATCCGGAAGCTCAACCGTGCGTTAAAGATGGGTGGTCGCGTCATGCTGAGGAGCTCTGGCTTGAGACCGTGGTATATCAGGGAGTTCGAGCGCCAGGGTTTCACCGCAAAATGCCACGGCAAGAGAGCACCAGGCGTGTGCATCGATCGTGTCAATATGTATGCCAGCTGCTGGGTTCTTACCAAGCACCTGAACCTGCCACCGCCGACGCCGGACTTGGATGGCGCCGTCGGCCCTGATATGGAGAGCCTGACTATCTGAACAAGGATACCTTGCTGCCCAAGTTGCCAACCTCACGAGGGTGTCGAAGTGGTCTTGTGTTTCTGTTTAACATACAAAGCCTACCACGCGGCGAATCCGTTGGAACTATCAACAGGTCTGCTTCTGTAGTTTGTCAGTTATGCGTTGACGGAAGGAGGCTCCTGATCAGCATCAAGGCCCAGAACAAAGTAAGTGGGCAAATTGCAACACTTTACTTCAAAAGCGCAGCTCACGCAAAGAAGCGTCATGAATCTAGAACAGGATTACATCGTGCTTCCGACGATTCTCACAGAATGGAGTAAAGCTGGGTGCCCGTGACGAACCTAAAGACGTGACCGTCGTGCTCTAGCCCATCACTGGCCTCTCATCATCGATCATACTTAGCACACAACGCTCGACTGGGCGTGCAGTGCCGGATGCAATCACAGAGGCTCAACGGTGGTGAGGAGACTAACACGGCAACCAGTATTCGCAACTTGCGAGAAGTCGGCCGTGATCGCAAAGAGGTCATGCCCGTGTCATCAAGATTCGTCCATTGAGGTGCACTTAGTTGAGTTCTGTTCTTCGTCTCTCGGGTAGCAGCCGGCAAGTCAGCCCCCACGTCCCTGGGACCTGGCTGTAGAATGGAGGTTTAAGCCAGGAGAGTATCGGCTGTGGTGACTTCTCGGCATGGGCGGGTCTCCACGCTAGGAGCCCAGTGACTGGGGCAAGTATTCTGAAAGGTCATCTGGGATAAAATCAGGGAGCCAGTGCAATGGGGGCCGAGCCCACACGGAGGAGTAGATGCATACGTTTCCCCCTGTAGTTCAACTGCCTAGGGATCTGTGCCGCCCGGTGGGGAGATTATCCTAGGTTGCCATGTGTGTGGACGGCCAGCTTTCTTTGTCGTCCTTGCCGGGGTTTATCCGTGAGACTGCCACTCTGCCACTGCAAGAACCCTGGCAGAGGCGGGGCCGCCCGGTCACTCCTCATTGTCGTAGAAGTATCTCTCATCACAATAGTTTCAAATCGAGTGGTTCACCCGATGTTCTCAAAGCTTTGATCGTTCATCCTGCACCCCGGACGCCAAGCCCCCCCCCCGGCCCGACCCCACGGGGCATTGGCGATCGCGGGGGCCCAGTGGGCCGTGGATCTGCTAGAACATTACGGCCAATGTGCTCGGCAATCCTACTCCGGTAATTTGGCCCGCCCAAAACGGGGTCATGATCGAGCCAGAGCTCTATGTTCCCGGAATGTGGAGTGATCATGCCCCCCTTCCAAGGTTCTACTGTCCCGGGAAGTGGTCAGAGCAGAGCTACTCTGCGTGCCGTTGTTCGCGAGGCCTTCTCTGTCCGCAAAGATGGCAGGAGAGTGCAAAAGCGTGATGTTCTATAAAAGATCACGCCTTCGTGACAACCGGATTTGAACAGCTGGGCGTGCAACTGCAATTGAGTCGTTCTATGCTGTTGCTCTCCAAGCACCGCCGGTAACACAAAATGTTATTCTTGTCAAGACCATTTCAACTCCTGATGCTGTTGCTGGTCCCAGCATCGAGGGTGAAAGGGGCTACATTCGGAATCACATTGCACCTTCCCGACCGAATTCCACCATGGGCAGAACCGCTTTCCCCTCACCTTGCTAGTTTGAGCATCGAGATGGACCGTTGGACAGATTGGGCGGGTGCAGAAATCGGGCAACCAAATGAGTACGTGAACCAGCTTCTGCGCAACTTGGGCGAACGGACGGGGAGCATGCCGTGTCTGAGGATCGGAGGTGAGTTGGGCATTCTACAATGAACCCAGGGCCGCTACTCTCACCCATTGTCATCTGTATACCTAGCCACACGCCTCGGAGTCTTGACCCACTCCACTCGTTGACAGCAGCAAGGTCACTGACCAGGAGTCTGGTGACGTGCCTCAGCGAATTCTCAGGATAGGGCGACCGTTGATCTCTCAGTCCAGGTCATGAACGCGACGTTCCCTGACCCGACTGAAGATGTCCCCCAGCCCGAGGCTGAGACAATTTATATCGGCCGAGACTTTTATGCTCTGTCCGGAAATTTTCCAGCGGGTACCTCTTTTATGTGGGGACTGAACCTGAAGTCCTTCAATAAGTCCGAGACGGCTGTACAGGCACGGCTTCTAGCTGAGGCCTTCCAGGGTGCTCGGTCAAACCTAACTACGCATGTCAGGATTGTAGATGTCGAGATTGGCAACGAACCGGACTTCTATGGCCCCAACACTCGAGTGCCGGGGCCGCTTGGCCCGTCGTGGGATCTAGCAAATTATTCCACAACGTGGCAAGAATATGCCGACACTGTACAGGGCGAGATCCGCTTTGATGACGGCGAGACCAGCCCCAAGCTGTCACCAGGTGCTTTTACCGGATTTGTGGCGCCAGGATGGAGTGTCGATGGCGCCATCATGGACGGTATCCTGGACAAGGCGGCACTACGCTCGACAACTGCCCAGTTCGGCACCCATCTTTATTCTGGCTCTTTCAGCCCGGCACTTCAGTTTCCGCCCGGTGAGCTCATGAATAAGAAGTTCATCCGCAGTAACCTCACAGCGAAGAGCAGCGAGATCAAGGCTGCCAAAGCATACGGTGTGAAATATTCACTCACCGAGGCTAACTCATTTGCCAAGTACGTCGCTGGCACTCCCTTGATTTTTCTGATCGGGAATGTCTATGTTTCTTTGGTCAGCCGGCTCACAGCTACATTCAAGTCACGGCGTCCCTGGTCTCAGCAACACGGTCGAAAGTGTTATTTGGGGGGTTGACTTCTTGCTCTACGCAGCTACCTTGGGCGTCCAGCGTGTGCACCTTCATCATGGGGTTGGCTTTTCTTACAATGCTTTCCAGCCTGTCACGCTACCGGAGTTGGGTGGGGACAACACCAACATCACAGCCCCGCATATCTTGCCCCTTTACCGTATGTCTCAACGCTTTAGATTGCGCCGCCAATCACTGACTGGACCCAGACGCATTGCTCATCGTCAACGAGGCCATAGGAAATAGCAGCACCTCGTACGTTGCCGAGCTCACAGTAGGTAACGACACCCTCGCGGCCTATGGGATCTGGGAGGGCAACAGCCTCCGCCGCATGATTGCCCTGAACAGTAACGTCCGCTTGAATTACAATGCGGCCTCGTCTTTTGACATCACTTTGAACGGAGAAGGCGCAAAACGAGTGTCTTGGATCAAGCGGCTTGACGCACCGACGACGACGGCAAGCTCCGGCGTGTAAGTAACGGCACCATGGTCCATGTGCTCTGCCCTTGATAGCGTGCTGAACAAAAACCAGAACATGGGCCGGACAAACGTTCGAGACGCTTTCAGGGTTGCCCGAAGGGGACGTGATCCTCGAGGAGGTCAAGGATGGGATGTTTGAGATCCAAGCCTCGACAGCGGTTCTCTTGGGATTCGAGTGATCTCGCGAACAGCATACGGCAGCGAGCGAGCGACAGGATCACCAGAAAGGTGGGGGAGGAGACCTCACTCGAGGGGGGTAGGATCTCTTCTTCATGCGAACTTACTACAATTGGCTTCCTGCCCTGGACAAGAGCAAGTGGTGCTCCGACAGATTCGATGCTGGCGCTGTGCTCTTGGATGTGACGTTGGTGACCGCGCTTGCGACGAGACAGCAAAATGACAAATCCGGTCCGAGATAACAAAGTCGCCCACGGGACGAGTACGTCGATCCAATACCACTCGCAACGATCAGCCAGAGGCTTGCACCCACGAATAATGAGCATATATCCAGTGACAGGTGTGTTTCTACGAAGGGCGTGCAAAAGGGGGACGTAGTCGTACTTGCGCTCACCTGTCCATTGAACGAGAATAGAGTCAAACACCACGGCTGAGCCACAAGGTAGCGCGTTGCCACGGGAAACGACCATTGTTCAGCGCGCTTTTCCGCCATCGCTGCCACCGGTGTCCTAGGTCTCGCAGTAAGCAGAATGCCCAGAAGGCACACGAAACCCCAGAAATCTCCAATTAGACCACAAGGCGTGCAAGACGCTGTCAAGATGAAACATTCTGCAGGATCCAGGTAAGCAAACAAATGCCGGAGCTGTCGTGAAACTATAACATCGCGCGGCCCTCCCCTCGGGGGGGGGGGCCCTTCGATCAGTCGACGGTCGATGCAACGCAACCACAATGCGGCAAGGTGAAATGTGGAATCCCGACTGTCAAGCCGGCGTGCCATTGGACCGAGGGCATTTAAGGCAAGAAGCTGGCTGCATATCCGGAACATAAGTGTTCCGCATCCCTGCACTGCATATCCATCCTCCAATGGGTGAGATTGCACCCTCTGGACATCTGGGCCTCGAGCTTGAGCTTGAGCTAGAGCTTGAGCACTCACACCGTCTGCAGCCCACCGGCACGGCCTTGTGCTTTGCCGTCCGTCTGAACCGGCGAAGAACGGTAGTGCACAGGTGGCGTTGTAAGCGGTGAGATAGAGCACACCTGTGGTGAATAGAATTGAGGATTGAGAACTGAGAATTGAAATTTGGAATGGGTGAACAGGAGAGCCACCCCTGGAACGGGNGGGGGGGGGGGCACTGCGTAAGAACCTCCCTCACAGTAGCCTCCAAGCAACGTCAACTTGTCCTCGTCAAGTTCTTGAAATAAGCCGCCTAAAACGTAAGAGGCAAGGGTGGGCCTGAGTTCCAAAAGTTGAAGCCTAGGGAGAGCAGACCTTGTGCAGTGCTGGTCTGGTGAAGAAGCTGACGTGAGATTGATTCGTGGGCAGTTTGGTGATATGCTTGGATGACGGTTATGCCCAGGCGCGTGATGACCTGCTTATTCCCCTCCCAGTCCCCACCTCCAACACAGGAATTTGAGGTAACCCAAGGCCATCGAGGCCCTGCGTGGCTGCAATATCGGGCGAGAGACAAGGCCTTGTGTGTTGCTTGCAAAGGTGGGCGGGCACAGCAGCTCAGCTGGCGTTTCGGGAGCCAAAGAAGCGCGATGGTGGCGCTGCTCGCGGCTAAGCGGCCACTGAATGACGCCTGCGCTTGAACGAGCCCTGTAGGGCCATTGAAGAGACCAGACCACCTGTCGGTCGGCATCTCAGCAAACCTTGTGACCCGAGTCTCTGGGCCGAACTTGTGGTGGGCTTCCGAAGCACCAGGATTGCATACCATGCGGCGCAGGGGTTGTGGGCACGCATGCTCAACCAACAGCAGCCACGGACGCTGTAGAAAACAGCACGGTCCCAGTTCAAGCAGCTTGTGCTCAACGGCGCGAGGTCGCAGGGCCAGCTGGTGAACATAGCAGCACCCAGCTCGACGAGCCGAGTGATGCCGGGGTGGTGAGCGGTCAAGAAAAACCCCAACGTGTCGCTCGCTCCCGGGCGAATCACACTCCCGAGTGTCGAAACAGACGCGCTTATAAATGCCTTGCATCTGTGACTTTCCCAAATAAAGCGCTCCCCCGGGTCGGACACCAACAGCGAGATGACGATGATGCGCTAGCAAGGAAGCCCTCAGCCCTGCCACAGCAGCCAGGGAGGTGCGTGCAAAACAACCTAGCGCACTTACGCATCAGATTTTGGAGCCTCCTGGTCTGTGGCGCCTGTACCCAAGCATAGGACATGTCCGTAGGGACCCAAAATAGTCTGCATCCCTATTCGTCACCTTTGCAGTCTCCCCACGAGTCTCCAAGACGGCGGGAGATGTGGGACAAGGTGCTATGATTATCTGAGGACTGTCTGGCGGGAAACGAGAGATTGACCGCCCTTGGTGGTTGGTGGTCGACTTGGACTGGCGGGCTGAGCACCGCGGCCCTTTGAGTTCTGCATCAGCATGCAAGCCTGGGTGTTGGGTATGATCCAGGCGTGTGACGGCATTCGCAGCAGCGGGTGACAGGGGTGGGCCCAAGGGAAGACTACTTATATCAGCTGCTGATGTCTTCCTCGGGCTCGCCATGCTCAAATAGAACCCACCAGCCAACGCTGGGCGTCCAAATGTGCGATGCCATCGAATATCGATCCCTCGTCACTCGGCCTCTCCCTCCGAGCGCTGTCGCCCAACACAAACATGCAAGCATCGAACCCGAGTGCACTGAAGCCTCCAGCCTCCGACCCCCCATCGCCGTCATCTGATGGAGGGGCGAAATCGTCGAGAGTATGCCTGAACTGTCGCCGAAAGAAAAAGAAATGTGACAAAAAGTTGCCATCTTGCGGTAGATGCACTTAGTAGGTTCGCCCTCGCCGCGGTAATGCGAAAGAGGCCTCGGACCAAAGCTCACCGGCCTGGAACAGTTCTCTCGAGTTTTGTCAGCACGAAGACGACACGGCGGCTTCCCGCCCCATCGAAGCCTCCGCCCAGACTAGCTTTGAGACCTTTGCCAGCCTAAATGCTCAAGGCGCCTTCTCCTTGAATCCGTTCCTGGGCAACCAGCTTGGCCCTGCCATCGGCCCATCCCTGTTTGCGTCGCTCGGCACGACAGAGGACATACATCATTTCGTGTTTCGAAGCGTAACGCAGATGATGGGGGACCAGCTCACGGCCGAGAGCATCGTGCGTTACTACTTTGGGACGGTCAACACGTGGTTCACCATCGTGGAGAGGTCTGGCTTCGAGCCGCGGTTCGGTCAAATGTGGACAGAACCGTCAGCCGAAACTGGATTATTAGCACTGTCAATGCTCCTGATCGTCCGGGCGCCGGAGGACACGCCTGGGGTGTCGATGCAAAACAGCCTCTACCATTCCATAAAGACGCTCTGTGGCCTTGTTGCGGCCAAGGAGCCCATGTCTATTCCCCTCCTCCAGGCGAACCTACTGGTGTGCCTGTACGAGCTCTGCCACTTCATGCCGCAGCAAGCCTACATGACATTGGGGTCATGCGTAACGATCAGCCGCGCATTCGGCTGGCTCAATGAATCCTTCTGGAGACAAGACCGGTGGATCGTCCGGCCGAGGGTGCTGAAGGCCTATTCCATCATCTGGTGGGCCATGATGTTTCTGGAGAGGTCAGTGTGTCCTTTGGCATCATCGAGGCGATTTGATCCCGGGCTGACTCCAAGAAGCGGTATCCAGGCTGAGGAGCTCGGGTTCCCGCGTAGTATGCCGTTGCTTGACTTCCAAGTGCCATTCCCGGAACACTTCGACCCATTTCTTCCCTTAGCACAGAACCAGCAGTACGGCGGCACCACACAGCGAGAGGTGTTCAGGTTCGCGGACGATGGGGATGACAAGATCGACACGATTGTTTTCCCCGAGGCCAAATCAACCTCCCTGCTACTGCAGGTACTGCAAAGAACATCAGGCCAAGCCGGCATGACAGGGGCCTCCCGAGAGAGCCTGACAAATGCGATGATGGATCACGCCCGTCATATCGGTACGACGTTCTGTCGAGAAAGCCGCTGCTGAGCCGGCCGGTCCTTGCTGACGATGTCCCAGTCTCCACACCCTGGAAGGACTCGAGCCGGTTTGCCGCTCTGAGTCTCACTTATACGTAAGGGTACCTGTCGGTAACTTGAGAGGCGCTGTGCTGAAGAGAAGGTAGCGCGATTCTCAAGCTTAATCACCCGCATCTCGGGGTCGTGAGTTCTGGAAACACACACGACACTATGGACAGAGCAGCGATCCAGACCACACTCCCCGTCATCGAGTCAATCTGTCACAGTGCAAGGCTTATGAGCTCGTCGGGTAGCCTGTCGTTCTTGGGTCCTCTGGTGCCTCCAATGGCGTACAGCATATTCCTAGGCGCGATGGTTCTCATCAGGCTGGGAGACGTTATCATGCACGACCCGGAGTGGCCAAGCAAAGTCCAGTTGCTTCGCAGCTGCCTCGAGGTGTTTGCAAAACGATGGAAGATCGCAGGTGAGTTGACCTGTCGGGCCGAGCCGCCTGGGCCGAGGCTGACGCACGAGCTTCAGAGAAACATTTGCAGGCATTGAATGCGGCTTTCCAGACTCACCTGGACCACTTGCACTCTCGATGAGCAACAAACAAGAGCAGCCGCGGCATAAGCATACTTGCAAGATAATTGTGCCCGGCACAGGCGAGGCGATGGACTGGGGCCGGGAAGCCAGCCTTGGGATGGAGGCTACACCGTGACACGGCACGAAGCTCGAGGAATAGACCAGGAGGAGGCACAGAGAAGGTCGGCATAGAGCTACCCAGGTGTTGCCACGCGTGCGGGCAGGCGTTGGATGACCGGGAGGAAACGGATAAACAGGAGTGTTAAGGAGTCATTGGATAGTCGTGGCTCTTTTGGCTGTCCATTTCTTGATGGTGTTTTCTTGTTGCTTTTTCTTCTTCTCTCGCTTCTGCATTCCCAAGGTGATAGAGCGATACCCAATAGAGATCTGGCCAAATATGGATTTGGCCATCAAAGACGTTGATGAGGTCAGTATACGAGGGCCCATGCTGGAGACGGTGCATGCCCGTCCATTTCCCCCACAGCAGCGCAGTACCTAGATGCCCTCCATCCTGTCTCCCCTCACTGCCACGCGTTGAAATATCTGAGATCTGAGACCGTGAGATATCTAGGCGTGTTACCCAAGGCGAGCACCGAGGAAGCCGTATAGAGTGGCACATGTGCGAAACCTCCACGGCGAGCCTTGGAAGTCGGAGCCAGTTCGGGTCGGCGGGTCTAGTGATTTCGGTCCCTTGGGCGTTCACGCCGGGGCCATGTCATATCTGCCGGTGCAGGCCACGGTCTCGTCAAGAAGAGGAGGCGCTAGCTAACGACCCGGCTCGCCCATTCGTGCGTATTTCACAATGACAGTTAGAGACCCTAGCTCGTTCTAAAGTATCAAATCCACCTTGAGTTTGTGGGTGCATCCATTTTCCTCTTGGCTGACTATGACCTGCTCGAGTTATCGTACGGCTCTGGCTGGAGCGAGCTTTAGGGTCGATGCGGCTTGGGTATTCTGATTCCTTGAGTTTTCATTCAACCCAGTGCGAGCAGCAAGACAAGTTGGGTTGAAGGAAGAAGCGAACGCCAGACATGGACTCGCTTAAATACCTAGGCAGGCTCGGAGGTACCGCGTCGTAGATGAACGACAGTTGACAAAATGTAGTGCGAAGGCAGAGACCAGCGGGGCAGGTACATTCCAAAACTTGTATAACATATACCTACCTGGTCGGTAGGTACCTGGGAACCTGGGGCAGATCGGCGCTGTTTCAGCTGCCAATGCCAGCACTTGCGCCCCTGGCATCCCTGTCCTACCCCCGTGCTGGGTCAGGAAGCTCAAGGAGCTGTTCTATTCCGACCACATGCAACGTCGCCGCACCAGCTGCTTCACCCTGGACACACTACCGACCATGAATATCTTCAACGAGAACAGTCTACTCGACCCGTCCTCTCTCGATTCTGGTGAGTCCTGCCACATATTGCCTGCCAGCGCCTGCGACGAGTCGGACAATCAGAGCGGGTACCAGCAAGAGGACGTGATGCGAAACTGACACTGGCTTGTTCGCAGTCGACTACGATCCGATCGACCACCTCAACGCCCTCTTCTCCCGGCCTTCTGCCGCTGTCTCTTCGATCGATCGTGTCTCCACCACCCTCAAGATCCACAGGGATGACCTCTCCTCCTCAATCGGCGCCCTCGAGGCCTCTCAGGCCTGGGGCCCCGACTCTAGCCTCGAGCGCATGCAGTCGGCCCAGGCTGAGCTCGCCAGTCTGTTCCAGCGGATAGAAGGCGTGCGCACCCGCGCCCTACAGACCGAACGCGATATCACCACAATGACCGCCGAGATAAAGCGTATCGACGGCACAAAGCGCAACCTGACCCTCAGCATGACTGCTCTCAAGCGCCTGCAGATGCTGACCACCGCCTACGATCAGCTGCGCGGTCTGGCAAGGACGAGGCAGTATCGCGAGTGCGCCGGCCTCCTGCTGGCCGTCCTGCAGCTCATGAAGCACTTCAATAGCTACAGGAGCATCGAGCAGATCGCCGTGCTTAGCAGGAACGTCGCTGACCTGCAGAGGGAGCTGCTGGAGCAGGTATGCGAGGATTTCGAGATCGCCTTTGCCAAGGCAGAGATTCCCCAGCGGAAGGGCACACTCATCGAAGCTTGTATGGTCATGGACGCCCTGGGCGAAAACGCCAAGAGCAGACTCATCACCTGGTATGTCAACACCGAGTTAAGGGAGTACCGCCAGGTGTTCCGCGGTAACGACGAGGCGGGCAACCTGGACAACATCGGCCGTCGGTATGCCTGGTTTAAGCGGATGCTCAAGACGCACGAAGAGGAGCATGCCGCCATATTCCCACCACACTGGAGAGTCAACGAGATGTTGGCCATGTCGTTTTGTGACGGCACCAGGGAGGATTTCAAAGGCATCTTGGAGAGGAGCATGCGACGAGCTGACGGTCAAAAAGTCGATGTCAACTTGTTGTTGAGCTGTCTGCAGGAGACCATGGATTTCGAGCAAGGCCTCGAGAAGCGGTTCTCAAACGAGCTGCCTCGGGCAAGCATCGACACACTGAGCTCGTCAGACGACCGAACGAACAATTTCAACGGGTCCATATCGGTGGCTTTTGAGCCGTATCTGAGTCTGTGGGTGGAGTCGCAGGACAAGGCACTGGCGAGCATGGTGCCAAAATACAAGAACGGGCCTCTGGTAGATGCCGATGAGGAATTTTCCCCCAACGCCGTTATTCCGTCGGCCATCGAGCTCTTTCATTTCTACAAGATGACCTTATCACAATGTGCAAAGTTGTCCACCGGCGAAAGGCTGTTCGACCTGACCAAGACACTCGCCAAGTACCTCGAGGAGTATGCACAGCAGGTACTGCTCGGGTTTCTGCAGAGGGGCGGCCCCCAAGGACCCCCGGTCCAAGACACCGTGCTGGTCCTCAACACTGCAGATTTCTGGCACCAAAACACCATACAGCTTGAAGACAACATCAAGAAGCGGGTGGACCCTGAGTTCACAGCCAAGATCGACCTCTCCTCACAAGCGGACACCTTCCTTGGCGTCGTGAGTGCCGCTATCCAAGCCCTGGTCCACAAGGTAGAGGCTAGTTGTGAGGGGGCCTGGAGGGAGATGAAAAACACTAACTGGCGAGAAATGGAAAGCGTCGGCGACCACAGCTCGTATGTTGGAGAGCTGCAACAGCAAGTGAACGCCAAGACCGAGGAGATTCTTTCCATTGTCGCCAAGCAGCAATACGCGAGGGCCTTCTGTGACAACCTCGTCGACCGCTTGGCGACTGCGTACATCAACAACATTGTCCTCTGCCGGCCCATTTCTGAAGGCGGCGCTGAACAGGTGGGATGGATCCACGATTCCCGATACATCAAGGCCACTGGATACTGACTTTTGCAGATGCTTCTCGACAAGTATACGCTTGCGAAGAACTTTGAGAAGCTCCTTGGTTACCACAATGCGTCATCCTCCCGTGACTCACATCAGCCACCGACTACATACATCAAACGTGTCAATCAAGTTATGACACGCATTGACCCCTTGCTAAAGACTCTCCAAGTGCGACCCTCGCCACCTGAGGGTCTAGTCCAAGCGTATCTTATCCACATTGGTGATCGCTCAGATACCAACTTCAAGAAGATACTCGAGCTCAAGGGTGTCCGCAAGCAAGACCAGGCTCACCTGTTAGAATTGTTTTCCCTTCATCGCGACGTCGCAAGAACGGACAAGCAGCTAGCAGAGAGCTCGCCCCTCATGGGACCCTTGCTCAACGCCTCCGGGCTTGGCAGCACCGGCCTCGGGAACATCGGCAATTCAGCCCTTGGTGGCGCCGCAGGCCCTGGCGGCCGCTTCGACGCAGCGTCTTTAGGCGAGAAGCTGCTCAGCGCTGCGCGGGACGCATCTGACCGAATCGGGACACCTACCGCGGCCGGAGCTTCCGGCGAGAAGGCGACCATCAATGAAAATCTGAAGAATATTGGGAAGTTCTTCAGGCGGGACATTGGGGTGCGTTTCGGCAAGAGAGACATCACTCCTACAGGCCACGATGATATACAGAGGGGCTAGCTCATGCCGTATTAGGCAGATTTGAATCTCAGACGAATATAAGCCAGCCACTGTAAGGCATGATCAGGATGTGATTTTCATTGTGCTACGACACAGGGCCTGTTCTTCAGCTCAATGGCTACCTTGCACACCAGCCTTGCTGGCCCTAACAGTATTTAGGCTCCTTGTCAGAGAACGAATTGGGCCGAGGCAATTTGGCCGGTAGACGCGGCTGTGTATATTTTAAGAGGTTGAGGGAGCATGTGGCCGTGGGCGGTCTCCACTGCATCGGGCATTCGCCTTGTCAACCTGTCAAGCCGTCGAGTCACCATTGGATCATATCACCCCCTTCTGTCACGCCTTTGGCCAGCTTACCCGGCAAGCGTGCGCCTTGGGACACACGAGTCCGCTTAGTTGTAGCCGAATGCACTCGGGCCCTCGAGCTTGAAGGCCGTGAGGAAACAGCCATAGTTCTGCTCTGTCTCCAGGGAGTTTGTGGAGTAGATCCATGGCTGGAGTCGAAACAAGAGGCAAGCGCTTGAGCTGTGCTGCTAGACGCACGAGACGACAGGCGTGGTGCAGGCCCTGCCCCTCAAACCCACTACTGTTGGCTCAGACGTTGGGGTTCTAAACCGCAGTAGCGGTTGAAGTTGAGACTTCCAACTATTAATTCCCAAGCCATGTTCTGTGCTCGGCCAGCATAATGGTGCACCGGGTATTAATAGCCTCTGATGAGGCAGCATGGCCGAAAGAAGCAAGAAGGATGATTTCTGTGGGGCTCCCGCCCAGTTAAGCGTCCTGCATTTGATTCATCAATGCAGGAATGCGCCATTACTTAGGCCGGGCACCGAATCCTGCTGCCAGGAGCTAATCTGGGCCAAGTTATGTCTGGCCGTGGGAGATTGAGGCCAAGTCTCGACAATAGTCCACAATTGAACACCCAGCCGCCCTCTACCGTGGTCCAAGCTGGTCTCGGATTGCACTGTTGAGAGGCTGGCGGCTCTTTGCAAAGTTGCAGCCTGTTGCCACGGCGCTCCTTTCGCACGCTCGCCCTCACAATGGGCCGCCCCTGGATTGGGGCCTCTGATGATTGCCGCCGATGGCTTCTCTTCGCCGGGAAGGAAGACGAGGCACCGAGCTTGGGAGGGATTACAGCTCGCCGCATCATTGGCACCGACAAGCGTGCTGCGCCCCTGATGAGCATTTGCTTCCCCCACGAGGGATCGATGATGATCCAATAATTCGATCCTACCCTTGCGAGGTCAAAGGTAGCCCCTGGCCTCGCCTCGCCTCGCCTCGCCTCGCCTCGCCACCAACACGGTGGCTCTGGATCCGGCTCGACGCGCAGGACATCCAACAGGACAATGCTCTGGCTCCTGCAGCCTGGTTACCTCACAATTGCTATCCAACGTCATCATTGGCCAAAGCTGTTTGCTAATTCCAGACAGGCCCGCTTGGGTGTTCCTGATCCGCATCTTGTGGTTTGGCCATCGGGGCGGAATGTCAACATTGTGGTGATGTGGTGCCACGACTCTCCAACCACTTTCTCACGTCACACACTTTCCTGCTTGTCTTTGCTTACCTTTCTCGACCTGCAGCGGCCATCAAACTCCCGCTTTCTATTCACCACTGGGGAGCGTGATAGAGCCTTGGGCCAACAACACACAATGCCTTATTAAGAACTCGGCCAAGTGGACCGGTTGCAGCACGCCCACCATGTCGAACGCCGGCCCTTTGACGACTACTTTCTCAGCGCCACCCGCATGTGCGACAGCAACAGGCCTCTACCTGATTTGGCCCGGGATCGGCGGGTACCACTATGAGCAAGGCCCGCTTGGCAGCAGAACAGAGTGCTTCCCGAGTGGCTACGATGCGTCGCCATCACAGTACTACTCTCCTGGTCTATGTCCCAGCGGCTACACGCCCGCCTGCTCCAGTACCGAGATAATTTCGAGCAGGACAACAGAGACAGCCTTTACGTGCTGTCCTACGGCTGCCGCTTACACATGCGCCGGTACTGTAGATGGCGTCACCAAGCCCGGGGCATATCTGGGTTGCACTACGACTTTTGACGGGGATATTGTCCTCGCGCGTATCACAGCCATCTCTGATGGAAGCACGGAAGTGATACAGTCGACGACAGAGAGCTCAGGTGTGGGAGTCGGCGCGAACAGCGTAGCAGTGCGTTTTAGATCAGGGGACCTCCAGAGTGATGTTGCCACGACTGTTAGTGTACGGCCATGGGGAATCAGAGTCTTTTAAGGGCAGACAGGAGCCATTCGCACCTGCGTCGCTTGCTGACATCTCTCATCAATAGGTCTCACCTTCTGCTTCAGTGACCTTGGCAGCGACGGAGACAGCCACCCTACCTATCGCATCTCCCACGTCCTTTTCTGCGCACACTCCCGGCCCGCCAGGCTCAGGATCGGCCACGCACAGTGCTATTACCACAAATCAAGCCATCGGGACAGGCATAGGCTCAGGAGCTGCGGCTTTGGTCATCGCCATCTCCGTGTGGCTGTTCTTCCACCTTCGACGGAGGAAGCAGATGATCAGAGCGCAGATCGAAACCCCCATCCCACCACCGGCACCACCACCAAAAGACAGAAAATTCCGGTCGCCAACACCGCAGCCCGACCTCGGCGGTAGTGGCGACGGCAGCATCGCATCCGTGGCCCGGAGTGTGCATGGGAAGATGATGCGGGGGCCTTTCCAGCTCCAGTCGGAGAAGAAAAACCTGTATGGAATGCCCGGGGGCTACCACGGCAGCCCCAGCTGTGCCAGCACACCTAAGTCTAGTGACCCGCTGCCGTCAAACCCGGAGACGCCGTCGCTCTGGTCACCGCCATCGAGCTTCGGGTTCCAGCCAGCAGAGTTGGAATCACCACCGAGGAGCGTGACGTCGGCGGGATCTGGCCATATCTATGGCCGTTATGAACTCGCATCTCCCTGACGGGAGAAGTTGTTGACTGACTTCATCGTCTGTCACACCTGAAGCATGGTTCGGAACAGAACCGGCGGCGCAAGGGGCGGCCTGGAGTCGTATTTATTTTGCCGTATGTGGAGCACAGGCTATGCTGGAGTTTGGGCAATGCTGACCTAGGTGGCCTCGCGTTGTTTGATAGCATCTCGTGCAGTTATTGGCTGGTACTTCAGGTTCAAGACAAAGTGGGCGGTTGCGCGTTCTGGTGCTGCAGTTGCTCGGGACTCGCACAGTCAACTTCTCCGTCGAGGCATGCACAGTCTCACTTGCTGGAGTGTCGAGGAAGCTTCTGCCTGGCTCGAGCAAGTGCATGCCATGATAAGCAGCCGAACTCTACTGCATAGGAAAAATGGCTGGATGCACCACTACTGTCGCCGTGGGGTAACGCGCCCATATAATGACTTTCTAGTTTCAACAAGCCTACACATGAGACCATAGCCAAGACGATACCAACGTGTGAAGGGGGAGGGGCTACAGTGATTCCGCCTGGCTGGGATCAAGCAGAGGCATCATGATGTGAAGATGTGAAAGCGAGTTGCCAAAATGGGTACCATCCAGTATAATGCCGTCCGTGGGTGGTATGCACGATGTGGGGCCTAGGGCGATTTTGGAAGCTCAAGCAGGGAGCATCGGGAGAGCTCGACGGCGGGCCTGGGTAACATTGGAAAGCGTCTCTTCTTTGGACGAACCTTCCTCATCTTGAAAGCGGCCCCGCCCGATAGACATAGCTTGGCTGCGAGCCAAGACTCGCCTGCCTCAAACGGGCCCGTTCCGGCCTGCTCTCTTATCTGGATCCCACCTGGCGCCCAAGTGTTGGAGCGGATGACCACGCGGCGCAGAGGACGGGTGTGGGCAGATATGGATCGGCAGAAGAAGGAGGGCGCCGCCATATATCAAGCCAGCGCCCGTGAGCTCGCTTCCGATTTGGTCACCACTCTCGCAAGACTCGAGACCTGTCCGGCGTGTCGATCCACTGTCAACCGCCGCTAGCCAGCAATTATGAATTTCCTTCCTCGCCTGTGCGGGCTCCAAGTTCTGTTGGCCCTGGTGGGTGTCGCTACCGCGAGCCCTTTCAGCCATGTCGATACCTCGATTACTGCAGACGCTTCGCTGCGTCTGATCAAGGTGTCCGAGTCTGACCCTGGCACTTGGGTCCGTGAAGACGAAAAGATTGAGAATTACGTGGCCAAAGGCATAAACTACATTGATGTTACCAATATGAGCGTGGGTGAACCGAGCTGTATAAGGTCCCCCGCCCGGGCGCTGCGGTGCGGGATGCCTCGATGCATCGGCTGACCTTGCGCACTCTACGTGAGCAGGAGCTTGAAATTGCGTCAACACTCTCGCAGTCTTCTGCTGCGCTACGAGCCGCAGCAGTCACGTATCCTTCGACGCTGAGCCATCAGACGGAGGCCAACGCTTTGATATCAGGAATTTCGGCGAGCAGCCAAAAGACATTCCTCAAGACCATGACCGAGTATGATAGTCTCTTCCTCCTCGTCCTCCGCATCCAAACAAGTTCTTGCTCCTTTGTTGTTCCTACAACCCACGCCATCAACCAATACTCACCCGCTTCTCCAGTTTCTACAATCGCTATTACAGGTCGACTTACGGCACTGAGGCCTCCAACTGGCTGTATAATCAAGGTCAGTCTCGAAGCGACGCGTCATGACGCTGTTTGGACTCCTCCACTTGTACACGAGGAGCTACTCAGTCGGTAGCACGCGACAAGAGAGCCATGGTCATAGAATATGCCGACGACAGCGAGTTAATTGCTGATATAAGAGACTAAATATAGTCACATCCGCTGCCGGAGCCAACCCAGCCATCAGCGTCACCAGGTTCTCTCATTCTTTCAATCAGCCGTCAGTGATCGCGAAGATCCCTGGGTCTTCATCCGACGCTCTTGTCATTGTGGGAGCCCATCTAGACTCCACAGGGGGTAGCAGCTCTGCCAGAGGGCCTGGAGCGGGTAAGCAGCTTCCGGATCCTAAACTTGATCACCTCACCAAGAGTTCTCGCGTATCTGGACCCTGTCCCCCAAGTCGATTGCCACACTGCTGGTTTCGAGACAGGCCATGACCGCATTGTGGCTCTTTCCGCATTCGATTCGTGTGGCACTAGCTCCTCGGCCCTTTGATTGCTGATTCTGAACGCCGTAGATGATAACGGCTCTGGAGTGGTCGTCGTATTTGAGGCTTTGAGAATTCTCGCTGAGGCGGGCTTCCAACCCCGCGACACGCTGGAATTCCACTTCTACGCAGGCGAGGAGGGCGGCCTGCTGGGCAGTCAGGATATATTCAAGTCTTACAAGTCCGCTAGCAAGCAAGTTTTGGCGATGGTGAATCAGGACATGGCAGGCTACAGCCCAAGTGGTGTTATCAGTATCTACACCGACTATGTGGATTCCGGCCTGACCACATACGTGAGGAGGGTGGCCGAGGAGTATACGGGGCTCAATACATCGACTGATTCTTGTGGGTATGGCTGCTCGGATCACCACTCGGCCTACTCTAACGGGTTTCGTACGTCCCTCACTCCACGCCCGATCACAACTCTACGAGTGAATGCCCCCCCTGCTAAGTTTAATATGCGATATAGCTGCTGCATACGTTTGCGATGAAGTGATGGCAAGTTCTAGCCCTTATATTCACTCGGCTTCAGATGTGAGTCCTGAACATATCCGAATGGGCTAGAGACGATTGGAGTGGAGCTTTCGAGAGCAACAGGGATACTGATATTTTGCTTAGTCGTACGACACGATCATGTGGGATGCAATTGCGCGTCACACCAAGTTCACCGTTGGTTTCCTCGTCGAGGCTTCGTATCTTTAGGATTTCGACTTCCACACTTGGCATCAAGTCATGAAGCTTGGCCGCGTTCAGGCAGAGGTATCAGTAGAACGGCTACACTAAGTGCTTGGACCTGGATCTTTACTCTTTACCACCGGGACTGGGGAGCGTGACGGGTCGCCATTCTCGGACCAGTGAGAGCTCGCACGCAACCGTATCTTCATAGTAAATAGTAATTGTAACAGGCCACTTGTCGTTTCATGAGCATGATTTGGTAAGCCAACGTAAAGTTTCCGTGTAGACTCTCGGCATAAAAAGGAATGCTAATCCCTACACAAGTTCTATCGCGCTGTCACCCAATAGTCTCTTAATCAACTTCGAACATTTGAATTCAATGCGGAGGCGCCACCATTCAGCGTGCCAGTCTCAGTGTGGCGAAATGCTAGTAAAAGATGTGAATGTAGTATCGCTCTTGACCATCCAAGATGAGGACAAGCATAAAGAGACATCAACACGTTGGTAGGGCCTATTGATTTCACCTACAGAAACTGGCGACGAGAGAGTGTTGCTCCGCTGGGATGACAAACATTGTCCTGTGCCAAGCTCACACAGTGTCCTCCATCCTGCAGAAGCAGTTGTAGCCCTTCACGCATCTTCATGAGACCTTGTGCTCACCCACACCGGTAAACCGTTTCTACCAGATGTTGTGGGTGGATCTGAAGCCCGCTCCATAATCAATGCTTGAGAATAAGATCACATCACCGGTCGAGTCGGGACCAGGCGTTGGGAACACACAAGGTGTAGTGGGATACCGGAGTCGGCCCGCAGATTTGTCGAGGCGCTGAAGCAAGTTGAGTCATGCAAGCTCGAGATGAGAAAGGAAACAACGCCCACACAGCGCGGTGCCAGCTAATAGGGCTGAACTGGGTCGGCCGCTTGCTCACAAAGGCCAGGTGCGCAGGTGAGCAAAAGTTCAAGGCGTGTGCCTCGATTTGATAATGAGGCCAGATGGCGTTTACTTTTGTACAATATGAATTCGCGCCCACGTGCTCACGATGAACCGTCATGAGCCCTGCTGACCGGAACTCTACGACCACTCAACTATCCGACCAGTTACCTCCTTCATGCTCGCCAAAGCCTCTTGGTAGCCTCGACCAAGCCAACGTCCGTCGTCTCGAACTCGTACAAACCTATACCAGCCAGGATGGTTGCTGCGTTCAGAAGCCAGTGGCTGGCCCTGCGCAAGTTGGCGTATCTTTTCTTCGGAACGTAGTCGATGATGATGGCCTGGACACCCATGTGCGAGTGGACGAGCAAGGTAGTGGCGAGCAGGGCATCCAGGGTGGGGTTCAAGGAGCCGGCGGCGAAGGGCGCGATTGAGAGAGGCACGAGGGCGGCAGCCATGGCTCGCTCAAAAGTCCAGTGGTAGTGACCGTGGGACGGAGATGGCTCAGGGACAGGTGCAGGCTCGTTGACGCTGCCGTGGATGACCTCTACCGAGCATGGTTAGTGGCAGATTTACAAGAGCGGTGGGCAGACATACGGGGTCCGGGAGGTAGCAGATTCCTGCGGCTGCTCGCATGGAAAGCCGTGGTTTGGGCGATACTGAGCCTCGTGGGCGAGGGCTGTGTGCTTGGCCGCGGCAGGGACTGGGAGAGCATCGACGGGCCAGCCCGGGTCGAAGGTGCCATCGACCTCGAGGCAGCAGCGGTCTGCCGCAGCAGAGCCGAACGAGCAGTGGATGCCATCTTCGCTCAGGCCGTTCGGCGCGTCGCAATCAGAGTTGATGGCGGAGGATGTAGGCTCGGGTTGGGTGTCGTTGCGTCGACTGGGAGGGCGCGAGGTCGAGATGTCGAGTCCAGGTCTGGAGTGTGGAAGATGTCATTACCAAGTAGCCGAGGCGAAGCCGACTTGGTCCTCAGCGTCCCGAAGTACCCAAGTACTTTTTACAATCAGCAGCGCTGCCATTGGCTCAAGGATAGCGTTCAACTCTGCAGCATTCTACACTCATGCCCACACTAGCGTGTCACAGCAGAGACACTTGCACTGATCATTCAGCGCTCCGTGCGAAAGCGCCCCATTGTAGTATTTTCTAGGTGTTCGGACGCACATCTGATTGCTTGCTTCCACAAACAGAGTTCATCACTTCAGACCCATATAGTTTGCCTGCCGGCCGACCCACCCAGGTCTTGTCGATAAGCCTTCCTTGCGAGAAATTTCTGGAGCAGCAAAGCAAGCAACAGCGCAACAACGCGCTGGGTCCCCAATACGTTTCAAGTCACTCAGGGCCATGTTCTTCATGGACTGATCAGTCGAACCCACTCCCCCCCGGGAAGCCTCTTCTTGCTTCTCGAAGCCGTAGGCCACGCTGGCCCTGACTGATCACGGTTCCAATGATCCGCTCGTCGACAACTTCCCCGGCCCAAGCCATGCTGTGCCACGGCTGTCGCAGCTTGGGTCGGGCTCGGGCCATGGCCATGGCTACGGGTATGGAGTCGACTATGGGGTTGGCTTCAGGCTCCATGTCCGGGCCTCTACCACCATTACGGTTCCAGAGAAGATGGGTCGGCCAGAAGTACCTCCAGAAGGAAAAGGATGCCGAGAAGGCCTGGCAAGCTCAGGCAAAGGAGATAAAAGCGGGCACAAGGAAGCACCTTTTCGACGAGCTTCAGGACAGGGGTTTTGTAAAGGACGTTGTAGGGTAGGTAAGCACCGCGCACGGCTTGCTAGATCGGCCAGCACCTCGCGCCCGTACCCATCTGACGGAAACAGCACCAACGACCATATACGCGAGGCGATGAGGCGGAAAAGAATCAGTGCCTACGCGGGTGTGGACCCTACAGCCAGCTCCCTTCATCTTGGCCATCTCTTGCCATTTATGCCGCTGTTTTGGATGTACATGCACGGCTACGGTGCTTTCACCCTCATCGGAGGCTCAACCGCCCGAGTAGGAGACCCCACAGGCAGGACTGAGAGCCGTCCGCAATTGGCCAGGAAAGAACTCATCCAGAACCTCGCCTTTATCCACTACCAACTTGTCACGATCTGGAAGCATGTCGAACAGGCGGCGGCGAGGTTTGGATTCGAGAAAACGTGGGCTTGGCGCCGTGGTATTGTCAACAACAACGCCTGGTGGCTCAAGCTGCCGATGGTAGACGTCATGAAACGCTTGGGAACCCAGATGAGGATGGGACCCTTGCTGTCACGCGACAACGTGAAGAATCGGCTGCAAGACGGCTCGGGAATGTCATTTGCCGAGTTCTGCTACCCAATGATGCAAGCCTGGGACTGGTACGAGCTGCTCAAACGTCAGGGCGTCCAGATGCAGGTTGGGGGCTCAGACCAGTATGGCAACATCCTCACAGGCTCCGCCTGTGTCAAAGCTTGTGTTGAAAACGAACCCGCCGAGGGTCAAAGGCTCCCCAACGGCGAATTTGACCAGCCCATCGGTTTCACAGTGCCGCTCCTTACCGACTCCTCCGGGGTCAAATTTGGAAAGAGTGCTGGCAACGCCCTCTGGCTCGACCCTTTCAAGACCACCCCATATGACCTATACGGCTACCTGGTCAGGCGCCGAGACGACGAGGTCGAACATCTCCTCAAGCTCTTCACGTTCCACCCTCTGAGCAAGATAACAGAGGTGATGCACGAGCACCAAGCCAACCCGCCGAAGCGAGTCGCCCAGCACCTCTTGGCTTACGAGGTCGTCTGGCTGGTTCACGGGCACAAGGTCGCGATGGACACCCAGGCACAACATCAAGCCGTTTATGGCGGCAATCTATCGCCCCAAGCTCCTGTGGGCTTGCCCCAAGACCCTTCGCAGTACGCGGCAGATCCTGTACAGACAAACCATAGCAACAGGCCCCGGATAGACGTGAAGCTACCCAGGCATGTCCTTGGGCTCACACTCCCGCGGATTGCCCGCGCGGCAGGTCTCGCAGAGAGTGTTTCCGATGCCGACAGGACAATCAAGAATGGGGGCATGTATATCGGCGGATCTCCGGGCCAGAAAGGCCCCAGCAACGCGGGCATGAACAAGGACCAGTTGCAATTTACCCCCGCCAAGACGTGGGATCTTGAAACAACCAAGAGGTTCCTTATTGAAGATGAAATCCTTCTCTTACGCAAGGGCAAGCACAACATCCGCTGCATCGAATTCATACCCGACGCGGAATGGGATAGACTAGGTCTGGAGTATCCGGGCCAACCTCGTACCGGCAAATTCCGCAAAGCTATGCAGAAACTGAACAAGATGGCCAAGAAGGGTAGTGAAGATGCTGTAGTCACTGGGCCCGTGGAAAGTGAGGATGTTGCAGCAGGTAAGCCTCACCAGACAAACCCTTTGATTGCGTCACAGGTCTTCATGCCAACATCACGATACCAGCTGGAGAAACTCGAGCGGACAATGAGAAAGACTCCAAGCGGACGGGGGAATAGTCGGGGCAAGTCACAGGCAAGCGGGAAGAAACTGAGCGATGAATTCGAATGGTGAGGTGCGGAGGTGCGAGGGCCGATTGTGTGTTCAGCGTCAGGACTGTACATCTAACTTGATCCCCGCCGCGGAGGAGGATCTGAGCAGCCAGCCACACTAGCTGACCAGCTCACGCGTATGTGGAAATGTTGGAGGCCGCTGCAGTTTGTCGGCATGTGCAAATATCAGACTAGACTAGACAGCATTGTGCAATATACCCACTCTCAACCAAAGGCTCTTCCGCTCTCCCCTCTTCCTTCAGCGGTACAGCACCGTCAGATCTCCCGTGGGACCGGGGAAGCTCTTCAGTCTTTCCATGATCTCCCTGTCCGTCACGTTCTGCTCCGTGATGACCTGGTCGAAATTGTGGCACCCGTCCATGTATCTCTGCAACGGATCCCCCGCGGCCCGACCATCCCGCGCGGCCAGGGGCCGACTCTGTCCCGTAGCAAGGGCCGCAAGGTACTGCTTGGAGACTACATATTTGTGCACCCTGTAGAGCAAGCCCTTGATGACCCCGAACTGGACCAGCCGCCGCACGTCGACGTGGCGCAGGACGTCGAACCCGGCGTCCATGTGCAGGCGCAGCCACTCGCCCACCGTCCGGCCGACACAGAACGACGTCATGAGCTTGATGAGTTGGTAATCGGAGACACGCTGGCCTGAGGACATGATGCAGACATAGTTGGCACACTCGTCGACGATGCCCCCGCCAACAGCGCTGCCCGCTGCGGGCCCGCCGGCCGCCACAGGGCCATCCGCGCCGCCGGGACCATCCATCATCGTGGTGGAGTCTGCGGTGGTAGTGTAGTAGCCGTCATTGGCGCTCACGTCCGTCACGAAGTCGTGGATGCCGGGCCTCGGGGCGTAACAGGAGCTGAAGAAGAACATGTCCAGCAGCAGGATGGTGTCATAGTACAGGAGGTGGCGGAGTGCGATCTTGGTGAGTTCCAGGCTCACGTCGGCGTTGAAAGCGATGCGGCGGACGTCACTCACGCCGTCAATGTGGGTGATGACTTTCTGGAGTGTCAGGTCCCAAGTCGGGTCGACCACGTCGCTGAACTTCATCTTGGCCACTGGGACGTGCCAGCCTTTGACCTCTGGAGGAGGTCGATGGTGTGGGAACAGCTTCATGTTGATAGTGTTGGCGTCGTCTACGCGGACCAGGTGTCAGCAGGGAGCATGGCACGGTGCGAGACAAGGGCAGGAATGCAGAGGAATGGACATACCCACTGGGATCATGCACTCGCCGTAGTTGTTCAAATCCTCCTTGATGATCTCCAGGAGGCTCCCAATCGGCCTCCTGCCTCCATCGTTACTCCCACTCTGGTCGCGGCTCAGATATTCGTTCTGCTTCTCCATCTCGGCGAAAGTGACGGCAATTCGCCGCACGACCCTCTCGTAGGGGATCTGGTCGACATCGCTCTCCTATTGATGGCATGCTCATTTCGGGTCAGAACCGGTTTGTAGCCCGTGTCTATCAATGCGCAAGGACTCAGTGATCACGGCGACCGGGGACGGACCGGGCAGGGGGCAGGGGGCAGACTGACAACCACAAGGCCAAAGTTGAAAATGAACTCGTTGCGCTGGTACTTGGGGTGGGCGATGGCCACAGGCAGCCCCAGCACCGTGTACTTGCCCTCGGGCTCATTGACGGCGACAAAGCGGTTGAAGAAGGCCTTGCGCGGGATAATGTACTCCTGCATTACGTCGAAATCGAACAGGCAAGGCTTCCTTTGAGGGCCTGCTCCCTCTGGCACGATGCAACCCGGGGGCGACTGAGCAACGATCTTGGTTCCTGGCACGCGTCTCAGCCCAGCCACTTGTCTAAAGGTCCACTGGACGAGCCATGGGATCACTCCATGTGGTGTCAAGGAACGCCGTCTGACTGACCTTCCTGGGGAAAGAACCGTGCGTAGAAGATGCCCTGTATCATCTTGCCTGTTTGTCCCTGCTCGTGAACATGTCAAGGTCGGTCACGAATGAGCTGGTAGTCTCATTTTCGCGTGCCGCTCTCAAGTACGGCAGGGTCTGCCCTGGGTTTGCCGATAGAGGAGGCAACCACCGCGTCTACAAGGGTCCAATCGATTGCAGCAGAAAGGAGCCGCGAGGAAGAAAAGGAAGAAAACTACTGCTGGACAGCCAGGTGCTGTCTAACAAAGACGGTCAGTTACCATCCATGTTGGAGCATGAGAAGCTGGGGTCTGAGCAGAACGACGGACCAGACTGTCGGCCAGGCAAGTATAGGGTTAGACCCTGGACTGGCCGACATACCCGATCCAATGTCGCCCACCTTGGGCGCGATACATTGTCTGCATTCACCTCTGTAGACGGCATCTCTGCTGCAATCCCCGCTGCAGCATTCTCGACACCGGGAAGCTAGATCTACGGCCTTGAAGCCCCACACTCTGTCATCCCACGCTGGAGTAGTACAATCTTGCGAGACACCAAGGACAGTGCTTGTACGCGGGGCTTTGGCGACCGGGGCCCGTTTTCTCATCAGTTCCGAGGCTCTACGTCCTGATATCGTATTGCTCAACTACCGCAAGTTAAAGACTCCTGAACTCCCACCCTTGCCGCATCCAGCAATGCTTCGTAGAGACGCGCCCACAACCAAGAACTGTCTGAATCAAGCTTATCCGGCGGCCAATGCTTATCCCCCTAGGAGGAAGTTGACCGCGCCTTGCACATTACCACCGCTGCGGCGCAGCGCTGCTACGTTCTGGTCAAAATCGTAGAAACCCATCTCGTTCAGCTGGCTGAGCTGCTCAGCATAGCGCTCCTCAGGTGGTCGGGTGTCGGCCGGGGCGGCAGGCTCAGCCGCACCGCCCATGAGGTTCTGCATCACGTTCTGCATCATCTCGGGCGTCATCCCAAATGGATTTGCAGCGCCTCCCTGTGGTGTACCTCTCATCATCTGCGCAAAGTTCTGCATCATCTCAGGCGTCATACCAAAGGGGTTCGCAGCGCCTCCCTGTGGGCCACCGAACAGTCCGGCGAATGGATTTGGGGGTTGCGAGTCGCTGCCAGGTTGCCTAGGCTGTGCCGAGCCGGTGTCCCCAACAGAGGCATCCCGCTGAGCAGAGTTGTCGCCGGAAGACGTCTGCATCGTGCTGGTAGCAGCAGGAGCACTACCAGCTCCGCTGCCGGTCTGGGGAGCCGCCGGGGCCGTGGCGCCCAAGGGGTTGAAAAGCGCAGCGAACGGGTTGGCGCCTTGGCTCCCCGCACCACCAAAACCTCCGGCCGCACCGGCACCGGGGCCGCCAAACATCCCCGGCATCATGAAGGGGAACTGCGAGGCTTGTGCGTTGTTTGCTCCGCCGGCACCGGCACCGGCGGCATCGGCCGGGGTCGTGTCTGTTGCGCCAGGAGCTGGAAACGCCTCACCGCCGGCGCCACCGCCCATGGACCGCCGCATCTGGGCGACTGTACGTAGCATATCGGGGTTGGTGAGCATGTTGCGGAAGAAGGGCGACTGGATGATCTCGCGGGCGTTTGGGTTGTCTCGCAGCATGGGGTTGGACTGTATCATGACGTCGACCAATTGGGGATTGTTCAGGGCCTCGTTCATGGCTTGGGCGACATTGGGGTTGGAGAGCATGTCTGCCATCTGGTCCTCACTTGGAGGTGCGCCCATCTGGCAGAAGGGATTGGTCAGTATGAGGCTGGCAAGGGCTGGCCGGGGTGGGCAGAGGGGCAGAGGGCATGATGCTTACACCTCCATCAGCACCAAACATGTTGGCGCTGGGCAAGTTGGCATGGCCGGCAAAGCGAGCTCCGGTGAGGCCGGCCAGGAGGTTGTTGGCCGAGGTGCCGGCTGCCATGTTGCTTGGCACGGCCTGAGGAACGGGCGAGGACGAGGAGGCGCTCGGGGTAGGGGTAGGATTGCTGGCGGCGCTCTTGACGAGGTGTATGGTATTGCCTGGCTTGACCTTGTACGAGGCCAAGGTGTCCTCGTTCTTCATGACGCGTCCCGAGTAGATGAGGCGCTGTCGCTCGACGGGGATATTCTCATACTGCTCAGTGGCAAGCCTGGTCTTGAGCTCGCCAACAGTGGCTGCCTCGGCCATGGTGATCTGATGGTTCTTGTCGCCCGAGGCCTTCACCTTGAAAGTGATCTGAGCCTCGGCGGAAGTGGCCTCCTCCGCCTTGTCGGACATTTTGCCTGTGGCAGTGCGTATTGGGACCTAGGGGGAAGATTTGGGGGGGGGCGCGGGTGTCGTTACGAACGGAAGGCTATCGTGACGTCGTGGGCTCCGTCGCCTCACGGGGTAGCAGCCTGAGAGCAGGATCAGGACTGTGTGGAGGGGGCCAGCGGCAGAAATGAAACCAATACGTATGGCGGACGAGAATTAGTTGGTAACGAGGTAGCTGCGGTCGTGAAGATATCTGCAACAGGCCTGGTAACTTCTTAGGATGTGGAAAGACGAAGTGATGTGAGGATGCGAAGGCAGCCAGGCAGGGCGCGGAAGGAAGGGCTGGGCTGCGGGTGGCAGGCATAGATTGGGGCAGACCTGGTCTACATTTAGTGCAAGCTGGAGAGAGGGGAAGCGACTCGAGATAAATGAGGCCAGCCCCAAGACCTAGTGTAGTTGATGCACGCGATCCAATCGGCCGGCTCCAGAGGCCCACTGCTTGTTCGTTCGCCATCCACCATGTTCTATCTGTTCCTCTCTTGAGTGGCCCAAACCGGCCGCTGGGAGCTTATGATGCCACGTCTCAATTCACTTGGTCAAATCGCCCGGGTCCTACGCGGCAAGCTCTCACACTCACTCTTGTCTGCCCATCCCATCTGACTTTACCACCCGAGAACTGACAGTGGCTCTCACTCGGCTCTGGGGCCTACAGCTCAACCCCGACGCCCACATCCTGGTTCGTCAGTCTTGCTGCTCCAAGTGAGCGAGCAGGATTGCCGGGCCGACCAGTCCACTCAAGATCTGCTTTTTCTTCCTTTTCTTGTTCTATGTTGCCACAACATCATGCTGCCTATCTACGTGGGCAGCAGGCGTACGGGCATGGACAGCCAGGGGCCACGCCGGACTTTCCCAGCATAAGCTTCTTGATATTCAATCACGGCAGACCCCCGATCAATGATACTGTTTCCCTCATCACCTGCGACCGTGTCTTCCCGGGCTTGTTAGAGAGAATCCAGGGCCGCCTGTCCCAGAACTCATCTTTGATGATATCTAGGTGTTCAATCACAACCTTGGCCTTGGCACGCTTCTTCTTCTCCTTCTCGGATTGGCTTTTGGATAGCTGAGCCGGCTCAGCGGTGCTCTCTGCTTCCACGGCAGCGTTGTGGCTCCCGGGCTCGACCAGCTCGTACTCCCTGGATATGACGCTGCCCTTCCTGTAAATCTCCGGTTCGTTGTTGTAGTTGATCCCGAATCTTGAGAACAACAGCTCATTCTTGTCCCCGGACACTGTACCTGCAAGTGCCTTCTCCGCTTGCTGGCTGTCCATCCCCCCTCGAAGGACCAGGGACCAAAAGGCTGTGTTGTAAAGGTTGTTGATGTGGCAGTCGGCTTGTCGCCAGCTCATGTAGTCCCGCAGGTTGGACACGGAGGGGTAGCAGACTGCCCTGCCGTCAAAGCTGGGGAGAGGAGGCGACAGCGGCCGGTCGGGGAAGTACTGGGACCAGAGGTAGATATAGTAAGATGTAAACGTCGACACGATGGTGGTCACCAGCTTGCTTGTACTTGTCAACAGGACGTTGGCTCCGCGCGGGTTTGCTCAGCAGGTCTTGGGCATAGGCTCGGCTCGGCTCGGCTCGGCTCACCTCTCTCGTCTTTCAAACAGCGAGCAGGTCTTGTGGAAGACGAAGCTATACTCGTCGCTGATGCCATATGCGACAACCAGGTCTGGCATCTCAGTCACCACTGCCCTTGCAGCATCGTTCATGAGATCCAGCGCCCTTCTGTCGTTGGGCTTTTCCCACGAATACTTGCTCGCAAACCTGGCGCTTGTCAGTGTGTGTGTGTGGCTCGACATACGGAGTAATGTGATAATTCTGCCGGCTCGCTGGCTTACTTAGTGAACCCACGACCGTCTATCCTCACCACAATCCAAGTGTTCGGCAGCAGGTGGTCTGGCTGTTCAAATTGCTTGACATACTCCCATCTGCACGGCTGTGAGTCATGTCTACAACTTCGAGCTCAAGATGAGATGGAGCGCACTTTGAGTTTGCCATTTCTATTGCCTCGGTGGTTGTGATTTTTTGAAGGAACAAGTGTGAAGGAGGAAAAAGAATTGTAGATTTGCATGCAGCAGGGCTTTAGGAAGCCGTGGCCTTATACCTGCATGAGTTCAGAAGAGCAAAGAATCTCTAGTATCCCCTTCGTCTGGGTGTGGCCGGTCCGCTGCTAAATTGTCTCCGCGCGAACAGAACAAGTCCTCATTAATGTGGTACTGCGACCACGCGCTGCCACAAGCGGCTCCGGGTTTTTGGGATGGAGCGGTCCCACGGCCTGTGGCAGCTGGATCCCTGCAGACTCCCTTGACTCCCCACGCGCCAATGGGTCTTGGGGCCTGACCCTGCATTATCACGTCACTCAAATTTCCAGCTATTCTTCAGCCTTGCAAATCGGGACCGACCCGACCAAGTGCACCACAAAACACCGCCACGTCCATGTCTCAGGGTCGCCCTTGGGCCAAGGCAACCCGCTGCAGCTCTTGAGCCTACACACAGGGCATACAATTCGCCAGAGATGAATCTGTTGCTCTCAGACGACTATCTCCTCCAGGACTACCCAGAAAACATCACCAACACAATCCGATCTGGCCATGCAACATGTCTGCGCTTCAACCACAAGGGCGACTATCTCGCGTCGGGCCGCGTTGACGGCACTGTCGTCATATGGGACCTGGACACCATGGGTGTCGCTCGCAAGCTCCGAGGCCATTCAAAGAGCATTTCTTCCCTGAGTTGGTCCCGCTGCGGGCGATACCTGTTGTCCGCGTGCCAGGGGTGGAAGGCAGTACTGTGGGATCTCAAGGATGGGAAACCTCACCGCCAGGTCCGTTTCAAGGCGCCCGTGTACATTGCAGAGCTTCACCCTTGGAATCAGTCAGTACACCCACCATTCCAGGTGCCCCCACCGCAAGGCAGCACTGACTGACCCGCCACAGCCTTCAGTTTGTCGTTTCCCTCTACGAAGAGCAACCACTGCTTGTCGACATGTCTGAGCCGGTCGCACAGAAATACGTCCTAGCAACAGCACCCAGGCGCGTCAAGGTCGAAGGAGACGCAGAGAAGAGAGCACGCCAAAAGAAGGATGACGCGAGGCATATGACCACAGTGACAATCTACACCAAGTCCGGCGATCACGTTCTCGCGGGCACGAACAAGGGCAATCTTAACATCATCGACGCACGAACTCACGAGATAATATACACACAACTCAAGGTGTGCAGCGGTGTGGTGACAACGCTCAAGCTGACGCGGTCAGGGCGAGAATTGCTCGTGAATGGCCAGGACAAGGTCATCAAGACGTTTCACCTACCCGATCTCTCAGCAGAGGACCTCGACTCTGATACGATCCAGTTGCCTATCGAGCACAAGTTTGAAGATGTGGTAAATCGCTGCTCCTGGAACCACGTCACTTTCAGCTGCACAGGAGAGTACGTGGTGGCCTCCACGTACAACAACCACGAGCTATACATCTGGGAGCGTGGGCACGGGAGCCTCGTGCGGATGTTGGAGGGGCCCAAAGAAGAGCAGGGTGTCATAGAGTGGCACCCCTCCAAGGCCTTGCTGGCAGCATGTGGGCTAGAGACTGGCCGTATAAACATCTGGAGTGTGACGAGCCCACAGCGCTGGTCGGCCTTGGCGCCGGATTTTGTTGAGGTGGAGGAGAATGTCGAGTACATGGAAAGGGAGGATGAGTTTGACATCCATCCCCAGGAGGAGATCAAGAAGCGCAAGCTGGATCAAGAAGATGGAGAGGTTGACGTCATGACCATTGGATTGGCAGGTGTTGGCGACCATCCGGGCGGGTTTGAGATGCCGATTCTTTTCAATCTGGGAGACTCGGACAGCGAGGAAGAATTTGTTGCTGTATCCACAGGGACTGTGAGACGGAGAAGTCCTGGGGACGGTGCGGATGCGAGCGGAGAGGCGACAGGGGCAGAGGAAAAATCAGGCAAAAAGACGGGCAACAGAGGAAGAGCCAGGAGGAGGTGACTTGTGTTCTATGATATCCTACTACAATGCCGGCATACCATAGCCTCCGATGCCTCCCCAGTGAATTGAAGTGCCCCTGGCATCTGGGACCTGCCAATTACGGTGACACAACCAGGCATTTTGCTGCGGACAGTATATGGGTGAAGTACCTGAGTGCCTGGGTAGGAACACGAAGGTAAGCGTCGGCCAACAAAGGGGCGAGAGTGACGGCTCGGAAATCGGTCGCGAAGGGAACTGGCACTACAAGGTGGCAGCTAGTGCCCAAAACACGCTGCATGGGGTCGCTCCCACAAAGGGGCTTGAACCTCTTTGGGGGGTCTTCTGCAAGTACAGTAACCCCAAGTCTCTTGCCACCCCCAACATTGAAGTACTACACGGGACCCACTCTTTGCCGCCGCGTGCAGTTAGTGCAGTGCACAGGCCAGGACTCTCACGTCCAGCGCCGGGCTAATCACTCCTCTGGATTTTCCAGAGTCGCCTCAACTGCCTGGCCATTTGCCAACCTCATCACAACCACTTGCCAGCACGCGTCGGAGCCCACGCATCACCATCCTGTGGCCCTTCCCACACCGCATCTGAACGACACCATCGCCAAAAATTGATTTTTTGCCTTTACTCAGCGATAGCGACTGCATCTGAGGTGGCACGACCGACAAGTCGCTCCCCGGGGGCCTTGGCCGACCTGGTTTGAGAGCGCGGAGGACAAACTCCCATCCCGTCCATCGACGCATCGTTTGCGCCGACCTTGCTATCGTCAAAAGCCTTTCACAAGCATCTCCTTTCGATTCTATTCTGTCTGGGTCGCTCTTGTCTTTCAGCTCCAGAACCGCAGGCGACTCACTCCGTCCTCGCCTCGATAACAAGTTCGGACCACGATCCCTAATCAGTCACATCCACACCGTCGCGCCCCCGATACGCCCCGCCCCGCCCGACCTGGGGCCCATCACGCAAGATGGCCAACCTTTATTTTGCGCACTCTAGTGCGCCCCTGAAGACGATTCAAGAGATACAGTTTGGAGTCATGTCTCCCGAGGAGATCAAGAATATGAGCGTGGCGCACATTCAGTATCCCGAGACCATGGACGAGACCAGAACGAAGCCACGACAAGAAGGTCTCAACGACCCTCGCCTTGGCTCTGTCGATAGGCAATTCAAGTGCAAGACATGCACTGAGAGCATGTCCGAATGCCCCGGTCATTTCGGCCACATCGAGCTGGCCACGCCCGTCTTCCACCCTGGTTTCCTGAAGAAGACCAAGAAGATCCTCGAGATCGTCTGCCATAGCTGCAGCAAGGTGTTGGCTGATAGGGTTGGTCTAGCTTGACTGCTGTGGACGTCTAAAGGTCTGCTGATTGCTGATTCCACCGACTGTAGAGTGACGAAGAGTTCGCGGCCGCCGTCTCGACACGAGACCCGAAAGCCCGATTTGCCCGGGTCTGGGAGGTTTGCAAGAAGAAGAAGCGCTGCGACAACGAGTCTTCCAAGAAGGACGAGGAGTTTGATCCGGAGAACAAGAACAAGCCTCCGCCCCATAACCACGGTGGATGCGGCAATGCCCAACCCGCGGTCCGCCAACAGGCTCTGCAGCTTCAACAGCATTTCCAGCGCGAAAACGAGGAGAACGGGGGCAAGACCATCGAGAAGAAGCCCTTGCCGCCAAAGCTGGTGCACGAGATCTTCCGACGAATCTCCGATGCTGATCTCGAGGACATGGGGCTGAACAAGGACTATGCGCGTCCCGAGTGGCTGATCGTTACGGTACTTCCTGTGCCGCCTCCTCCTGTCCGGCCATCGATCAGTATGGACGGTACTGGCCAAGGCCTTCGCAACGAGGACGATCTGACTTACAAGCTCGGTGATATCATCCGTGCTAATGGAAACGTGAAACAGGCGCTGTCCGAGGGCTCTCCAATGCATATTCTGAACGATTTCGAGCAGCTCTTGCAGTATCACGTCGCAACTTACATGGACAACGATATTGCTGGCACGCCCCGCGCGCTGCAGAAGAGTGGCCGACCAGTAAAGGCCATCCGTGCTCGCCTCAAGGGCAAGGAGGGTCGGCTCCGAGGCAATCTAATGGGCAAGCGTGTGGATTTCTCCGCGCGCACTGTCATCACGGGTGACGCAAACATTTCCTTGGACCAAGTCGGTGTGCCTCGAAGCATCGCCAGAACTCTGACCTACCCGGAGACTGTGACTCCTTACAATATTCACCGCTTGCATCAGCTTGTTGAGAACGGCCCGAACGAGCACCCGGGTGCCAAGTACGTCATACGCTCCGACGGCACCAGGATCGATTTGCGCCATCACAAGCGCGCCAGTCAGATCACCTTGGAGTACGGTTGGAAGGTGGAACGCCATCTCATCGATGGGGACTACATCATCTTCAACCGACAGCCCTCGCTACACAAGGAGTCCATGATGGGGCATCGCGTCAAGGTCATGCCATACTCCACATTCCGGCTGAACTTATCCGTCACCTCTCCATACAACGCTGACTTTGACGGCGATGAGATGAACCTCCACGTTCCCCAAACGGAGGAGACACGTGCTGAGGTTCAGAACCTGTGCTTGGTGCCTCTGAACATTGTCTCGCCTCAGCGAAACTCCCCACTTATGGGGATCGTGCAGGACACTCTAGCAGGCGCGTACAAGCTCTGCCGTCGCGACGTGTTTCTTACCAAGGAAGAAGTTATGAACCTCATGTTATGGGTTGAGGACTGGGATGGGGTCATCCCGACCCCGGCCATACTTCACCCATCTCCCCGGTGGACTGGAAAACAGATCATCAGCATGGTCATCCCTAAAGAGGTCAGCCTGCAGCAAGGTAGCAGCGAGCTGCCTATCGATGACAGCGGGATCAGGATCCACAATGGCGATCTTGTGTACGGCCTTCTTACCAAGAAGATCGTGGGTGCTGCGGCTGGCGGCATCATACACATTACCTACAACGAGCTCGGACCACATGCAGCAATGGGTTTCCTCAACGCCTGCCAGCGTGTTGTGAACTACTGGCTTTTGCACAACGGCCACAGTATCGGAATCGGTGATACTATTCCTGATAAAGACACAATCATCAAGATTCAGCAGGACATTGACGGACAGAAAAAGATCGTTGCGGAGATCGTGACCGAGGCGACTGAGAACAAGCTCGAGCCACTCCCGGGAATGAGCATTCGAGAGACTTTTGAGAGCAAGGTATCCAAGGAATTGAACGCTGCCCGCGACAAGGCCGGTACGACCACGGAGAAGAGTCTGAAAGATTTGAACAACGCTGTGACCATGTCTCGGTCAGGCTCCAAGGGTTCTTCCATCAACATCTCTCAGATGACTGCTCTAGTCGGCCAGCAGGTCGTTGAGGGAAAGAGGATTCCATTCGGATTCAAGTACCGCACACTGCCTCACTTTACGAAAGATGACTACTCGCCCGAGGCCCGTGGCTTCGTCGAGAATTCTTACCTGCGTGGTCTGACACCCACTGAGTTCTTCTTCCACGCCATGGCTGGTCGTGAGGGTTTGATCGATACCGCTGTCAAGACCGCTGAAACTGGTTATATCCAGCGCCGACTAGTCAAGGCGCTAGAGGACGTCACGGCGAAGTATGATGGCACTGTTCGAAACTCCTTGAATGATATTATACAGTTCATCTATGGCGAAGACGGCCTCGATGGCATGCACATCGAGAAACAGAAGGTGGACTTCTTGACCATCTCCGACAAGGACTTTGAGAAGCGCTACAAGCTTGACCTCGTCGAGGACTCCCACACGTTGACCAACGCTCTCGAATATGGAAGTCACCTTGCGAGCAACATCGAAGAGCAGCAACTGCTGGACGCGGAGTACGAACGTCTGTCCAAGGCTCGCCGGGCGGTTCGCGAAATAATGCTGTCACGGGGTAAGGACGAGACTATGATGCAGCTCCCGCTGAACATCATACGGTTGATCGACAGCACTATCTCTTTCTTCAAGGTCGACCTCACCAAGCGAAGTGATATGAAGCCTTCCGACGTGATCCCGGCCGTCGATGCGTTCATGAGGCGCATGGTGGTCGTCCCGGGTGAGGACCCTATCTCCAAGGAGGCCGATGAGAGCGCAACGATCCTCTTCAAGGCCCACTTACGCTCGCGACTGGCTTTCAGGCGTCTCGCAGTCCAGCTCCGCCTCCCTCGCATAGCCTTCGACCACATCCTCGGAGAGCTAGAGAACCGCTGGTCGAGATCAATGGTCAATCCCGGAGAGATGGTTGGTGTTCTCGCCGCGCAGTCCATTGGAGAGCCCGCGACACAGATGACACTCAACACGTTCCACTTCACTGGTGTTGCCTCCAAGAACGTCACTCTTGGTGTGCCTCGTCTAAAGGAGATCCTCAACGTTGCCAGTGATATCAAGACTCCTTCGATGCAGGTTTTCCTTGAAGGTGACGATTCATCACAAGACGCAGCGAAGACGTTGCGAAGTCTTACTGAGCACACGAACCTGAGGTCCGTCACGTCAAAGACGGAGATTTTCTATGACCCGGATGTTCGGGAGACCATAATTCCCCAGGACAAGGACATGATCGAGGCTTATTTCCTTCTCGAGACCCCGCAGACGGAGGACCTTGATCGACAGACTCGCTGGGTCCTTCGAATCTCCTTGGACCGGCAAAAGATGCTTGACAAGGAACTGGGAGTCGAGGACGTTGCTCAGCGACTCAAAGACGAGTATTCTGATGATTTGGCTGTCATCTTCAACGATGACAACGATGAGGAACAAATCATTCGCATCCGCTCAATCCGCGACAAAGCCGACGCAGACGATGACGACATGGAGGAAGACGTCATGCTCAAGCGACTGGAAACTCATCTGTTGGACAAGCTCACCATTCGCGGCGTGCCTGGCATTGAAAGGGCATTCATCAATAAGAATGCCCGCCTGGTAGAGATGCCGGATGGCTCACTCAAGGCCAAGCAGGGCGACGCTGACTGCGAGGAGTCTTATCTCGACACCACCGGTACGGCCCTGCGCCAGGTCCTCGCCGTCGACGGCGTCGACACGAGGCGGACAACAACCAACCAGCTGCACCAGATCATCGATGTCTTCGGCATCGAGGCGGCACGATCTGCTTTACTATCGGAGCTGACGAACGTGCTGGCGTTCGACGGTTCCTACGTCAACCACCGCCATCTGGCTCTCCTGGTCGATGTCATGACATACCGCGGCAGCATCGCTGCGGTCACGCGCCATGGCATCAACCGTGCCGACACTGGTGCGCTTATGCGCTGCTCCTTCGAAGAAACGGTCGAGATCCTTTTGGAGGCTGCAGCCACGGGCGAGCTAGACGACTGCCGTGGTATTTCCGAGAACGTGATGCTCGGCCAGTTGGCCCCAATGGGGACAGGCCACTTTGAAGTGCAGCTTGATCCCAAGATGCTGGAGACAGTAATCTCGGACAACTCGCGCATGGGTCTCATGCCTGGCATGACCGTCAAAGGCAGCCCAATGGAAGGCGCAGCGACACCATACGACACGGGCTCCCCTATGGCGGACACGGGCGGCTTCCTGGGCATCATGTCTCCGGCGCCAGGCAACTTTTCACCCATCATCGGCGCAGGGTCCGAGACACCGGGAGGCTTCAACACGGAGTACGGTGGTGGATTCGGCCTGGGTGGAGCCCCTGGGTACTCGGCGACCAGCCCACGTGCTACGAGCCCTTTTGCCCCGACCTCACCGACGTCCCCATATGGCAACCAGGGCGCAGGGTATTCTCCATCATCTCCCATGGGTGCATACTCGCCCAGCTCACCAATGATTGATGTGGGCTCCCGCTTCGGTGCCTCGTCTCCGACCTTCAGCCCGAACTCGCCGTCATACTCACAGACGTCGCCCTTGATGCGGCCTACCAGCCCGGCCAGTCCAAACTACAGCCCGACCTCGCCGAGTTACTCGCCAACATCTCCGTCGGCACCCAAATACTCGCCCACGTCACCGGCTGGGAACTATGGGGGCTCGCCGACTTCTCCGTCATACTCGCCAGCGAGCCCGAACTACAGCCCAACATCGCCGAACGTCCACGCCACGTCCCCTCGATATTCGCCCGCGTCTCCCACGTGGTCTCCAACCTCTCCTGACGCGTACTCGCCCACAAGCCCTACCTACCAACGGTCGCCCGGGCAGAACGTGTCTCCGACCAGTCCGAGCTACTCGCCAACCTCGCCTCAGTATCACGCTCCGACTCCTGGACGAGATGGCAGCGGGCACGATCAGTAGTAAGTCGATAAGGATGGCTGCTCCATCTCGCGTATGAGCAGACCGATGCTAATTCAGTTCATAGCTCACCAACCTCGCCCACTAATGATTAGCGATGTTAAAATGTCGACGAGTGGATGATGGAAGACTGGGGCTAGCGCATGTGGTGGATGCAGCCTGGGTCAAGCCATCTGAGGAAGCCCCGCAAGATTAGGGCTCAAGCAAACTGCTCTGGATGGGAAGCAAAACCCGAGAGTGAAAGAGTGAAGATGCGACACGGACCGGCAGGAAGGAATTCAAAAGAAGTGGGTTGTGGAGGTGAGAATTGGGGGCGAAGTAATTGTACCAACATGGAGGGGAGCCAGGGCGGGAACAGGGATAGCGATAGGCAAAGGCAGGCAGACTGACAGACACCGCTGGACAGGATGAGATCTCGGCGGTAAGGACATCTGGGGCGCCTTAGAGACACAAAACATGGGCAAATATAGGCAGGTAGACGGGGGCTTTGCATAGCCTTGAAACATTGACTTACAATGAATAAAAGAAGAACAAAACGGATAAAAAGAAAAGGAGTGGTACTTGGGGCCATGACTGCCAAACCGAAGTGCTGAGAAGAGTCCTAGAACGGTGTTTCCTGGTCCAAATCGTGCAGTATGCAGATACCGGAGGGAGGGGGCTGTACGAATCGCAGCCCGCCCCAGCCGGCGTTGGGGGCCGGGGGCCGGGGGTCGGGGGTCGGCAATCAACACCTGGACCCTCTTCCTGGAAACCAGCCCCGTTAACGTCATTGTGGCCCACACCAATACGACTTGCCTTTCGAACCACACCATAGGACGCCCCGAGGCAGAGCCAGCCCTGCTCAACTCAGCCAGCAAGCAGACATGGGCCTCGTGGAGTACTCGGACTCTGATTCCGACGGCGAGTCGCGACCCATCTCGCCGCCCGCCGCCGCCGCATCGCAGCCTGCCAAGAAACAAAGCTTCCAGAAGCTCGTCGACGAGTCCAACCCAGGCAGGATCCGCGTCAACCTTCCTTCCGCATCCGCTGGGCCAGAGGACGCGACAGCCGTCCAAGTCCCAGCTGCAAAACGGCTCAAGACTGGCGGCAGCAGATTCAGCGGCTTCGGCTCTTCCCTGCCGCCACCCAAGGCCACAAAGCCCAACCTGCCAGGTGGAAGCAGCGGCAAACACACGCCGAAGGTCGGTGTGAGCTTGAAGACAAGTGGCGAGGCAGCGTTCAGCAGGGATACAAGTGTCGACCGCGGCCATGGGCCCTCCGGGACAGGACGGCCGGGCTCGTTCTTGGACTCGCAAACATCCACAGCCACAGCCGCACCTACGGCGCCGGCACAGCCGTCTATACCGCCTGGGCAGAAATCCGAGGACGAGGTCAAGCTCGTTGGGAAAGCCCTGATGTTCAAGCCACTTTCGGTAGCTAGGAAGCCCGGCAAGAAAGTCGGAGCGCCGAAGAAGGCCGCGGCGGCTCCAGTCACGCCTTCGCACCGCGGCGCGTCAGAGCAGCCTGCTTATGCAGGAAACCCTGGATCTCCCACAAAAGAAGAGTCACCGGCAACCCCGCAGGTCAACAAGAAGAAAATGTCCTTGTTCTCGGTAGAAGACGATGCACATGGCATGGGGCCGCTCCCAGAGGACAGCGACTCGTACGAAGCCGCGACGTTGGGTCATGATCAAAGCACGTTCCCAGAAGGAGACGTCCTGGATGATCATGCCAGCCAGCAGCATTACGCGGGCTACTCACAGCCACCGGTGCAACGACCTGGCTATCCAGAACCCACCTCGCTCGATTCCATCGCGGACGATCTGAACCTCGACCCAGCAGCACGGCGGGAACTCTTCGGCCGCGGTGGCGCGCCGAGCATGGCGACAGCTAAGTCCGTCATCAACTTCAACCTGGACCAGGAGTACCAGCACAACGAGAGGCTCCGGCAATCCGGCGCGCTGGACCAGCAACAACATAATCCACTGCGCGCCATCAAGCCTGGCAAGCACAGCCTGCAACAGCTGGTGAACCAGGTGCAGAGCCAACGGGACGCGCTAGAGGAGAATTTTGCCAAGAACCGGGCGACACAGAAGCAGTCAGGGGCCAAATATGGATTCTAGAATGGGAAAGTGTCAGGTCCGCACGGAAAATAACTCGCCTCACCGGGCCCTGTTGGACGAGGTTAGTGTTTGAAACGTGAACGCGGTCACGAGTCGGAACCGTGTGCGACAGACACGCAGAGACAATGGTAGTGGGCCAGCCCAGCTTGGCTGCAACTGGATACCCATTGCAAGAGCCAACGCCATCTCGACGAGAGAAACAGACTTTTCTGCAGCCGCTCTGCAGCCGGGTGTGTCCCTCGCCGTGCCTCTCCCTATGGTACCTGGGGGCCGAGCTGCAGCGGACGAGTATCTAAGGTAGGCAATCAGACAGTCTTGAGACAGACAAAGGTCTACATACGAGCAGCCGGGCTTGCCCCGACGCACATGTGGTGGTCAGGGGTCGCTGTTCGTGCGTGTAAATACATCCTTCTCTGTCCGCGGGTTCGTGTGTGGGTCCGTTCATGGCGCATGATGGTATGGTCTGCCTGTCGTGGTGTTCATGCGTGTCTCGCAGGAAATAGAAACGCGCCGTGAGGCCACTGGACAGTCTTGTTGCCCAAATATCTCGATGTCGCCATCATGTGTAGAGCTCTGACGGCAGGGCCTGATCTATCATGCGGCTTCTTGGCCCACATGTAGAATTCTTCCACGGCGGCATTCCGACTCCGCCTTGTACCAGCCAAAGCATGGAGTCTCGGTGAGACGTCAGGTCCACCCAGGTACGACGGCTCTTATTCTTGGCCTCGGCTTGGCGGCGCACCATGGTTCTGCCGGGCCAGGACCGCACGCGCGTCACAGGAGCGAAGACGACGCAGCCAAGACGGAGTCTCAAAGGCGAGCGGCCAGACTGGCTGACGGAGAGGGGCGGGGCAGGGCTTGTGGCAAACAAGCAGTCAGAGCAGGGGGCAGGGGGCAGCCACCGAGATGCCTTTGGTGTGCACGGTGTGGTGCAGCGGCGCGGTCCGAAACATTGATCGTCAGTGCTTCGGGGGCTTGGCACCTGGGCGCTCGTGGGCTGCCCTGCAGCTTGTGCAGCATGCAGCAAGGCAGGCCCAGGCAGGCCCAGGCAGCCATTGTTGTTGTTGATGGTGATGATGGTCATGACGATGCTGATGCACGGCAGCACGGAGGAGAGGGCCCGTGGGGGTTTGGTCTGCCGGGGGGACTCGCTATATTTACACCACGCACACTAGCATACCCGGTCCAGAACTCACACTGGGCCGTCCAAAGGGACGAACAGGGCCCACGGGTTTCAAGCGTCTTCCCAAGCGCCTCACCGCCCCGGGGGCCCGCGCCGATCTGATAAGCTTGACTCACGGCAGCTTGCATGCTTGTTCCAACGGCTTCCCTCTCTGGCCCCCGGGCGACAGGTCGACTCGACGGGTCGACGAGGCCGGCAAACGCTCACTGGCTTGGTGCTCCCCTCTTCCCGCGCCCGGGTGTGACGGGTGTCCTGCCGGCTGACCCGGCTGACAAGCCATGATGCCCGTGGGGTCAGGCACGACGTGGTGGCCGGGGGGGCACAACCGTCCGTCCCAAGACTCTTGGCCTTGTTTGCCCTCGATTGGGACCGAGGCTGACGTTTCCTCCCCGGATGGCTCCCATTGGGTGTCTGTCGGGCAGGGAAGATGCCTCAACCGGGACATGGGCACGGTGGGGTCCTTGGTTCTGTTCCCAAAATTCACTCAGACACCACACTACTCTGCGGGCGGGGGCGACCTTTGCATGCATTCTTGGCCTTGCACACATCCACACATCATGGTTCGAAACGCGGGTGTCGAGGAAACATCAATGTATTCTTAGCACACAGTCTCTGCAAAGCCTGGTGGTCACTATCCTCCTTGTGCCCCCGTGAGGAAGCCGAAATCATGTCCATCACTCCGCCCGCTTTGGCTGAGTTGACTTCATCTGAGCCTTCGTAGAAAGAACGCCGTACTGGACCGAAACACTGCGCTAACAGTCACACAATCAAACAATCAAACAAATGAACCCAAATGGGAAGCGGCCCTGCTGCTTTTTTTCTTCTTCTTCTGTCTCCCCTCCCCCCCCCTCCCCTTCTCTCGGTCTCCCC
>JUJX01000098.1:150489-188393 GCA_000800745.1 Diaporthe longicolla
GAATCGGGGGGGGGGGCCGTAGCGCACCCGCTACCTCACTCGGCAACGGCGGCGGCGTTGTGCCAGTCGTCCTGGTGGTCGCCTGCATGCTCGCCGTAGTGAACAGGGGCGACCTTGAGGACGCGGTACCCCGGGGCGGAACCCTTGCCGTCGCTGCTGAGCGAAGAGCTCCGCCTCTTGTGGCCATCGCCAGCCTGCTTGGGCTGCTGGGACTTGGGGAAGGACTCAGAGGTGACGGGACCCAGGGACAGGAAGGTCAGGGGCATAGAGCGTCGAGGGTCGGACATGTTGGGTGGCATGGTCGGCTGCTGCTGTGGGACAGGGACAGAGCAGAGGTAGGAGGGAGCTCGGTGAGGCGGCTGACGGCTGCTGACGGCTGGTAATTCTGGCTTGCCTGGCTGGACTGGCTGGACTGGCTGGCTTGAGTGCTAAGGATCGATCTTGTGTGTGATGGTGAACAAAAAGAGACTGAGTGCCGGGACAAGAGACAACGGGGCTTGAGGACGGGGGCTTTTATATCCTGCAGAGAGGGGTGTGTGTAAGTTTGTGCACATGTGTGTGGCTCCCTGACCGAGTCTGTTTATCTCTTGTGACACGGACGGGCGGGCGGACAGGGCGGGGGCAGGGGGATTGGAGCGGGAGTGGATGAGTTGTGGGTATCGATGCTGCAGCTCGCAACAACAGCCCTCATCCCCTTCTCGTTCTCCTGTCCCGCCAAGAGCCTGTGTTTGGCATGCCGCCAGGGCTGCCCAGCAGAAACAGCGGCGGGCACTTGGACTTGGCCATGTCGTCTGAGGGTCTGGCGTACCTATATCAAGGTAGGGATAGAGTCATTGTCCGGGTTGGGCCCTGTCCTGACGCCCTCGTCGACTGCCATCGAGCGAGAGAACCAGAGAGAGACCTCCGGGGGTTTGTGACCCCTCCTCCTCCTCCTTCTCCTCCTGCTGCCTCTCGGCCTGTCCCTCTTCCTCTCCCTCTCCTTCTCGCCCTCTCCTTCTCGCCCTCTCTCCCTCGCCCTCTCTCCCTCCCTCCCTCCGGGTCCACCTCTTTCGCCTCGCACCCGCACCTGTCGTGTCATGTCAAGTGCGAGCCGTGCCGGCCTGGCTGGGCAATCTGGCAACCATGGCTCTGTGCCGGCGCAGCCCACACGTGGGGTCGGGCATTGGTGCTGGGTGAAGGGAAGCACGGAGGCACAAAAGTGATGTGCTGATGTGCAGATGTGCAGATGGGCCTTGGTCGTCCGTCCGAGCTCCGAGCGGGGCAAAGTGGCCCTTGTGCCTATTATCCCCTATCAGAGGGCAGCACGGGATTTGCGCCACCGCGACCTTACCGCGACCTTGTGCGTTGGAATGCGAGCGCTTGTACGACATGGAAGCAGCCCCGGTGGGGACGGGAGCTAAGAACCAGCCGGGTCTCGATCAATCAGACCAGTCAGTCAACATCAACATCAACATCAACATCAACATCAACCAAGGTCACATGTGTGGAGAAGACGATGCGGCTCTGCCGGGAAGCCACTGCAACGCAATGCCGTCCGTCGCCTTGGGCCCCGGCTCCATAAACCTGGGGTCGGCTGTACTGCCCTCGTTGTCGCCCGCCCATTGGTCCGCCAGGCCGCCCCAAGAGGATTTCCCGGGTCCGGCCTGCCCAGCCTTCTTCATTCATCACACACCCGCAAGACCACCACTCTCCGACCGTCTGCCCTTCGGTCCAACGGCACCTGCCCTTGTCCGGCAGCAGCCGCCCGTAGGGCTGATGGGGCGGGGCCCGCTCCTAACCGGCTCAACCTCCCAACCCCCAGTCTCGTCGCCCGCCCTACTCCTGTCACCGGTGCTGCAACATCCGGCCCGGGTACGTTGGCGGCTTGCCCGCCTGGTCGGCGATTCCAGCCGCATAACAACTCTTATCCTACCGCTTCGTGCCACACGGTACATTGCGCCCCATGGCTGCGATCGTGCTTGCTCGCCTTCCTGGCTGCATTGCCCTCTGCCCACTTTCCTCCTCCCCGCCCCGGGATCAGGTCGCCCATGTTGCCTTTGCCCCAGCTGAGTTCCCCGGTGCCCATACTCACGCCGGGCCGTTGTCCCCAAGGCATGCGCCAGGCGTAAAAGACGACGACCGAGTCAGCAACATGCACTTGGATGCGGTTGGCCTGCAACTTGGTTCACACCGAGTCTCGCGCTTGGTGCGCCTGCGGTACGCCATGTATCGACAGGTACTTCTGAAGTCCTCCGGCGTCAACACACCTGTCTGGGCAGTCTACCAAGACGGTGTTGCCCGCCCAGTTCCGGCCCAGAACATCCCTCTTGCCCAGCCCCCATTGCCCAAGGACACACGTCTGAGCTTGAGCTCCACGGGCACTCGTGTTGGCGATCGGCCTTGCAGCTCGACGAGTCGCTTGCCGCGGTCAGCTGTTTCTGCACGCAATTCGGCAACCCACGACATTATCCACATGGCTCGCTGAGAGACGGTGAGCCAGGAACCCCCGTTGGGGTGCAAGGCACGTCACGGCAACACACCTTGTTGCCTGCAGGGTGACTGCGCTATCGAGGCACCACCGGCTATCGACTGTCGAAAACCTGTTCAATGATGGAGCGCACCGCCAGTGCCGTGATGAGCACCAACGTAGGACTGAGGCGCAGGAAATGGAGTGGTCCTCGGGCTTGTTCATCCCAGCCCTACATCAAAGGCGCACGGGGGCGAGGAGCTCGCCCTTTGGGGCAGCTCAGCAACCGGCTGATGGCCATGTTGTATCTGGCTTTGCCCATGGTGCGTGCCTGAACAATCCCATTGCATTGCAGGGGTACTGTTTCTGACGGGCCTGTCTGCAGGTATCGGGCTGTACGATGCGGCCATGATGTACAATGACGCGGTGCGCTCGGACCGAGCGCGAGCTGGACACAGAAGTTCGCCAGCGGGGCGTCGAATCCATCAGGCATCTAGGGCCCAAACCATATTCCAGACTTGTCGGTGCACCCATCTTCCGCTGTAGTTCGACTGCGGGTGTCACGTTTGGGTCAGAACGCTACCGTTAGATGTAACCTTGGCTGTAAACACTAACCATGCCCAGAAGGTGTGGGTGCATCCATTTGCACTCGGTGGCCAAGTCTCTGCTCCCTCCTGGGCACACTACCATGGGCATGGCCTAGGAGACGTCCTTCTAGCCGAGTGAAACTCAAACATGATTTCTGAGGGGCGTGTCTGTCTCACACGGAAGGGTGGAGCCAGTCAACGGGCCAGTCAACTCTCTTTCCCTGACCGAGCACGACGAGAGCTGACCAGAGGCGATCATGGGTCCCTTTCCAGCCTGTGTGTGATGTAACCCAAGCGAAGTTGGTTCTCACTGGCTGTGATATCACGCCCTAGTGAAGGGACGCACGCAGCCCACGTCAGGATGTCATGGTTGTGATAGAGGCACCCCGCTGGGCACATGCCCAGCCGCCAAACAGGCATCAAATATGGCAATAAATTGAGTGAACAAGTCTCCGTTATCAGTACCGCCAGGGTTCCCGAGAAGAAAAATTTAAACATCCGCCCCCTCTCCTTGGGACCGTGCTTCGCTTGCTACCAGGAGGGGAGGGCCAGGGGAGGAAGAGAAGTGAGGAACCATGAAAGAACGGCTAGCTGCGCAACAGGAATCCCAAGACCCTGGAGACGCGTGTATCTTGCGCGTGTGAGTTGACCCCTGGTAACTCTACACCTCCGCAGGGGAAATAAACGTTGTTTGCCCACGTACCGTTACATCACCCCTATTTTAACCCACACAACGCGAGTGACCTCGTTTTATTAGCAATTCTCTCTTAATTCAGAGTACCTATAGATATTATTAATAATATACTAGCCTAGATTAGAAGTTAATACTTTTACTACCTATTAATATACTTCTAAAAGTAGTCTAGTATCCTATAAAATAACTATAGTAAGAATATACTATTAATAACTTTTATATAGCTTTAATAGCTTTATATAGCTCCTTTAAAAAGAAAGACTAAATATTATAGTAATACTTAATCTAATACTTTATTTTAAATTAAATATTTTTTATAAAGTTTAGATTTAATAAGTTTATTAGCTAGTATAAAACTAGAATACTTATTATCTAAAGTATCTCCTTTATACTCTTAATATAATAAAAAAGAGTATTATCTTACTAGAATACTCTTTAAAAACTAAGATTATAGGTATAGAAGTAGTATATAATAGAAAATATTTAAAAATAGTATTTATATTAATTAATATCTTTATACCCCTTTTTTTAAAAGAACTTAGAACTTTATTTACTACTTATAAAGTAACTTTAAAATATTTAACTATATAGTTTATAATAAAGAAGTATAAAATTATTAAAATCTTTTATATTATAAATAATAACCTACTTCTTTTATATTAAGTTATTAACTACTTATATTTTATAAAAAAATTTATTTATTTTTAATTTTTAAAATAAAAGAATCTTTACTTTATTTTTTAATACTATTATATATAAGTATATTTATTAGTAATAATATAATAAATTTAGTAATATTAAATTTAATAAATATAGTTAAAGGTATAAAGTATAATAATTAAAGCTTCCTAGGTTTTATAAACTAAGAGATTAAAAAGGTTTATATTTAAAATATATAATAAAGTAGTAGTTAAATAGTATTTTAAATAATATAATAATTATTAGTTAATAAAAGCTATTTAAAAAGAATATTTAAATTAACTATTAAAGAACTATCTTATTCTAATATTATCTATTAATAATAAATATATCTATATAATTTAGTTCTTTAGCTTAGCTTACTATTAGCTTACTTAGCTTACTAGACTTCTTTAATAATCTAAAGTAATTTATATTATTAGTTTACTAAGTTTACTATTAAACTCTAGTAATTTTTAATAATATAATTTAAGTAAACTACCTATATAACTATAGCTAAGTTTTTTATACTACTTAGTTAGCTAATATATTAGCTTTTAATAAAGTTTTATTTTAAATAGAACTAACTATTATTCTTATTTCTATTAAAGTTATAATATAAAAAGTATAAGTAATAGCTATATTACTAGCTTAAAGCTTAAATAATAGATAGAATTTAAAGTTTTCTTATACTATATAATAATAAATAGGGTTTAAGAGGAACTAATATTATATTTTAGCTTATTTAAATATATTAAATAAAAGCTTTCTATTATACTTACTTTTTTAAAGTATAAATAGTATAGTAACTATTTAATTAACTTAGTAGACTATAGTTTAAAGTAATTTAATAATAGTTTTATAGGTTTATTTTATATTTTTAATAAAGGTTTAAGCTCTAAGCTTCTTATCCTTTATAAGTTCTTTTATTTAAAGCTTTTTAAAGTATATTTAGGTAGTTTAATAGAGTAGTTAGAAGGTTAAAAGGCTATTAAAAAGGGAGCGTATAAACAAATAGAAGTATAATATATATAGCGTATAAAGTAATTAAGAGAGATTTATACTACTAGCTTAAAGGGTAATAAGGGTAATAAAGGTAGAAAAAATAAGGTTTAAATACTTTTAGACTATCTATATTATATTTAGATATATACCTAAGGTACTAATAGGTGGAATCTACTAGAAAAGTAATAAAGTTAGTATGTCTGAGTATAATTAGGGGCGATGTAACGGTATGTGGGCAAACAACGTTTATTTCCCCTGCGGAGGTGTAATGAGATCTGAGGGTTCCACTCAGGATATCGACGTATGGCTAATGGACGGGGCTCGATCGGGCGCCAAGATTCACGCCCATGATTGGTCTGAAAGCGCCCTGCTGCGCTTCTGGCACGTTGGTCACAAAGCCGGCGGGGACTTTGACGCCAGACGCCGCCCTTGCTGAGTCGCACGCGGCGGCAGTGTTACATCGGAGGACGATCTACTACAGGCCCCGTGGACGTTGGTTGGTGGGCTCAATTGCTACCAAAGCCGCCGCCGCCGGGCTGAAGCCTGAAGGATGTACGGGTGCAACCTCATGACTTGAGCCCACCTCGTTGGCTTTCCGGGTCCAACTGTATTGCCATGTCTGTTGTCGCCGACTCTGGGTTCTGGCCAATGCGCCACTCGTGGGCACCACCGCGAGAGCTCGAAAATGAGCGGCATCGAAGGGCGAAAGGCACATGAGCGAAGTGCGAGCGCTGGCTCGCTGACTCGCTCGTCCACTGTCTGTTGGAATCACCGTGGCAGTGACAAGCCAACAACATGACCAGAATGTCAAAGTCTCGGCGGCCAATCGTTTTGATGCCGAGGAAACGAAAGTCCAAGATATGCGATATTGTCGTCAGAGCTCCGTTGGCCATTCCTCTTGCCCATAGAACTGGCCGGAGCCTTTCGTGAGAAGCTTGGGTCGAGACGACACGAGGCTAGCCTTGAAGACGCAAGATAGGATAAGAGGCGACAGCATGGCGCAGACTGCAACATCTGAGTCTGAATGCGGCTGCATATGGTCTGTACTGCCCCTGTCCAGATAAATAATGGTTTGTAAGGTTCATACAGTACTAGGCATGTATGTAGCCAAGTATATCAAAAGACCACAGGCGATGCTCGACTGATGCAGTTGGCGACCCAGGCAGGTTATGCCGATGAGATGAGGCAGACCTCCGCCCCGAGCATGGAAACAAACATGATGGGACAACGAGGTGCCTGGTCCCCGATGGCTACAGCCCTGGTAACACTCTGGGCCATCGTGGCTGCCACCCTGCCCTGCCTATCCAGCCTTAAGAAATGCAAATCTGCCCTGCGCTGCAACGCATCGTCCTCTCGTCGACATGGATGCCAGGAAAACTGTGCTGTGGCAACGGGGACGGACAGATGATTGGGCTGGCAAGCGCCCCAAATGCGATTTGCGACGTGTATGGGCTCTATCAACCGGTCTGCTCTAGGATGCGGTATGTCCCATACAGAAGCGAGGCACATTCAGACATCAGCAGTCTGTGGCGACTATATGGCGGCATTTAGAGTACAAGGTGTCCTTCTCGTGATGCTAGCCGCTGCGAATCGGCCAACCAACACCATGTAGACAAGGGAGAGACACTGTGCTGCAGCCTGAACGACAGCCGAGACAAGCGCCTGGTCCATGTAGTTTCCATCATACGATGGGGAAGAAAACGCTGGCCAGGGGTCGGGGGCAATGGCCGAAGCGAGGCCCCCCGAGACGGCACTATCGCAGCGGGCTGGAAGTATGTACTATCATAGCTCGGCTGGGCCGTCAAGACGTGGGCGTGGGGAAGGCGGAAGGGATACTGAGGTGCTGGTTCTGAAAAAGGTGATTTGGTGTGAGGATGTGGTGGGCCGCGCTGGCTGGTCTTCAATCAGGAGAGACTGTGGCTCCGGGGACAAGGAGAGGGATGTCCCCCCCCCCACCACCACCACAACGGCCTTGCGTGGAAGAGCACACAGCAAAGATACGTCTTGTCCGTGCTTTGGGCCGACGCCAACGGGGAACGGGAAAACATCCCCGCGCACAGGGCAGCCTTGTCGAGGGCGAGACGAGATGAGGAAGAGTTATGATGAGCACGAGATGAGGTCAAAGGGATGGACAGTGCTGCACTGTGCATCTTCTCAAAAGACCTCGACGCAGCTGGACGCCGTGGGGAAGCTTGCCAGCAGACTTTGAGGGGTGGGGGGTTAAATCATCGTGGGCAGGGAGACCTGGTTGCCAGCGAGATGAGGAACAGAATGTCGGTGGATGCCAGCAACGCCATAGGGTGGAGCTGGGCTCGACCATGGCCACACAGTAGACGCCCATCAAACTACCTGCCCAGGTACTCGGGCACCTACCTACCTAGGAACCTGCTTAGGTAGGGGCCAGGGGCGCGGTGGACGGGATGTTGACAGTTGAGATGGGATCCTGCCCATTTCGACATTCTGCTGCATCCCGTGGGCAGCCTGGCAGGTAATCGCATGTCGAGGTTCGCACGGACGCGGCCAGAAACGGTCGCCCATACTGTGATGGTGCACAGACCTCGTACCTCCATTCTCTCCGTCACCCGTTGAGTCTGTTCGAGGAATGCGGCGCTCACCTGCCACCTGCAAGCAAACCGTCATCTCACAGACTTGTTGAGCACACCTTTAAGGGGCCGGCATGGTGCGATGGGGCTGGAGATGGAGATGAACATGAGCGGCGGACAAGAAGCCAACGAAGACGGGGCCGTGGTCGGCCGGAAAAGGAAGTCAGTCTACACAGTAGGGACTCAGTCTTCCATCACCACCACCACCGTCACCACCCTACCCCCCCTGCCTTCCTGCCTTCCTTCCTTCCTTCCTTCCTTCCTTCCTCCCTCCCTGCCCTCGCCCTCCCAATATCACTTATCCAACCGTCACTTGGCAGCTGCTGGCTCGCCTCAGTCTTTGGGCTCGATCTTCACACCTTGGTCCAGCCACGGCTCCACTCCCTGCCGGCATCGAAGGCAAAGGTGCGACGGGTTGCGCTCCCTTCCACCCCAATCTCTCTTGTCTTTCCCCATCCGTTCCCTCGTCGTCTGCAAGGTGGCCCGGGCTCGGCTACCCCTGCCGCTGTGCAGCAGCACAGAGCGCGGACTGTGCCACAATTGTGCGCATATACAGCATCGCCCAGGTAGACAGGTACCAACCAAGGGAGCCCTGGAGGCAAAGACGTCTGCAGTATTCCCCGACCAGGGCAACGCCCAAGTGCATCCGCGGCAGACTGATCCACTCTGCCTCTTCAATCCGGCGCCCCACAGGCGTTGTAACCGTCTGTGCGTTGGCCTAGCCTTAATAAGCGCCGTCCCGATGCTACAGTACAAAGTGCCTAGGTACTTAGGTACTTGGATATCTCGGGACATAACCTGGCCACCACAGCAACCCCTCGATATCGGATCCGTTTATCCTGTTTTCCTCCCCCATACTGGCCCCTGCTCCTTAGTTGCGACACAGCTATGTCGGGTAGCAGCTAAATCTGAGGTGTCCTGGCTGTCGAAACACGCACTGCGCCCTCTCTCTGTACGCATAGTCTGGGCCGCCTGACACCTGTCACACCTGCCAGATCAATTCGCCCATCGTCTCCGCCCTCAATGTGTTGGACTAAGCCGTCCTCTCCCGCCGCCCACCTCGCTAACCGACGCGTTCGTCCCGAACCCTGCGCGTTGACAGGCGATGAGCACAACCACACCTTGTCGTGTGTCGTGGGACAGGCGGGAACAGCTCGGGGGCATTGAAGGCTGCACCACTACCACCCTGAGTACTCACGTAGGAAGGGAGACGGCAGCACGGGCTGGGAGCACGGGCTGGGAGCACGGGCTGGGAGCAACGCGGGCCTGCAAGAACCCTGCCCTGCCACCCGCTGCTCTCGGCAAGATGTGCACGTCCGTTTGAGGCTCCTCCAAGTCCCCATCCCTCTAGCAGCCAGCGCTCTGCCGTTGCCCATAGGTCTGTAGAAGAAGCATGCCCACCTGAGCTGCTGCGTGTGCGACCTCATGCGGCCCGCACACACATATTTCACTTGTCTTCTCACACCGCAGGCACGTCCTGGTGACCAACAAGAGTGAACGCCTTGTTGGCTACTCTCAGTCATCCCCAGAACATGCATTGTACCTTCTCCTTGCGCGCAGTGTTGGTCTACAACCAACGGAGGCTTCGGTAATGAACCTCCTGGCCATGGAGAGTGAGTGGTTCGTCAACGGCGGGAAGTCGACGGGTGCCACACCTGAGATATCAAATTGGACTGCAGGTCTTGTCTAGTCTCACTAAGAGGGACTTTGACCCTCCAGCCTGATAGTGGGTGCCAGATCCAATGACCCGCTAATGCTAGCTGGCTACCTTGTTCTCAACCGAGCAATGTGCTTGATGCAATGGGCCAGGCGATACCCTGCCAGCAGAAACCTGGACACCTGCAGGAGTATCATGACACGACACTAATTTGGATAATGAAGCAACGAATTCCCCACGAACTCTGTGGTGACGCTTTCTAGAAATTCTCTCACGCCTCTATCATTGGGGAAGCTGGCTGTTCTAACGTCTTGGACTCGAGTACAACCCTCCACCATCGATGGGTGGGTTAGATAGACCCTTGGGCCGGTGTTGCTGGATGCATGCTTGGGAATGGCCGTGACGGCTTGTCGAAACTTCGCATATGTCCTCAACCAAGAGCTGCCTCGGTCTTCTTCACGCGGAGGCCACGAAATTCTGTGGAAATTGCAGTCACAGGCTGCCGTCAGTATCTCGGACGGGTCTAAGGTGGTGCATGGACGGGTTCAAAATACTGTAGATGCGCCGCCCGGATCGGGCCATCAGGAGGTTGTTGGTAAAAATTCACTTTCCGGAGCGCAGTTGGATGGGAAAGTACCGGGCTTGCAGCACCATCAGCACCTGGGCAATGATGTCGTCGGCAAAGAGGACCAAGTAAGCGATGCCGAACAGCGATGACCGCGTATAGTACTTGTGTTGCCGTAGCCTGTTGTTCTTGTCACGTCGGCTCCGAGTGCCCTTTGTTACAGGCCAGATCCCTGTCGGCGGGCAGTGGCTCTCTATGCAAGTACATCGGCCACAATTAGCGGAGCTGGCAGACAACAAGTTAAATTACAAGAAGATGGCTTCATGTTGAGCAGCGACAAGATCCCGTGTTCACGATTCCGTTTACGAAATTGGGCAGATCCACTAGCAATGACCCGCAATGCCTTTACCACCCCGGCAAATCGATGGGATAGACCTGGGTTAGTATCTGAGCGACCCAACATCGGCCCCCCCCTCCAAGGCTTACTCTGCCATACAACTCTTTTCTTGGTTCGGGTACAAGCCTTTGGACCGCCAGGTACTGTTCAAGTACTCCGCCGCCCTCTGCCTGTCCATGCCGTTCCCACAGCCTCTCCTGAGTGTCTCTAAAGAGCCATTCGCTATGCAACCACTCTGGTCACTGTCTCAACCGCATGACGTACCAAGCCGGACACGCTAACAACCAACCGCAAGGAGACAGAGTCACCGGCACCTACAGCAGGTAATTCTGCCTTCTGTAGATTGCTTCGGTTGAACTGCTGGGCGGCATGGCATGGACGCCAACAGCTCGCGCTCGTCTGCTCCACTTCACCACTGCACACACACTGACCAGAGGCTCACATTCTGCTTCTTTCCGTGCTCTCGAAAGCATATAAATAACAGAGCAGTTCCTCCTGTTCGATTCTCAAGTCGAGCATCACCATCAACATCACAATCCTCGTACCCACCATCATCAGCACCACCCACCTCCTATATTGCGGCCTTCACCTTCGAGGCCTTCATAAGCACATATCTGGGCCAGTCTCAACTTGGATCATAAAATCAACTCATCTCCTGCACACGTCTCGCGGTATATAAGCCTGCCGGTCTCTGGTTGTCTACCAGAAAGCATATTTCTCGTACACGTCGTCGACTCCGCTAGAGAATCATCACACCCTACAAGACTCCAAGGCCACTGACCAGCCACAACCATCATGTGCCGACTTGAGCATCACCATTACACTTGTGGAAACGTGGTCGAGTTTCGCTACGAAGTCTCCAGTCGCCTGTGTAACGGCCATTGCGCCGCATACCAGTGCACGGTTGAGACCACAGTGCACAACACCATTTGCCCGGATCGGACCCATTGTGGTTAAGCTTGACTTCGGCCAGGGAGACACCGGCGTGGAAACGCCTGGTTCTGCCGAGGACACACTCTCTCGGCGGGTTCGGTTCGACATGAGCCTGACTGATAAGTCTGCTGCGGTGGTAGCTGGGGAGTTTGTGGTAGATGACACGGGCGACGAGCAATCGTCCACTGCCTCGTGATTCGGATTTTCAACCAGGCTGGCCGATATCGCAATCGACTTTGGTTTGGAACATGATAAATGTCCCCTTTTTCCCTTTCCTCTTTATTTGGTTCTTTTATTCTTCTGTTCTCCTTTCTCACTTTGGTGTCTGGGGCCTCTTCCGCAAGATGCAGCGATGGCAGGACCTGGCATTCTCCACCCTCCAGCACACGACAACATGTTGACACGATGGCCGGAGATACCACGACCAAGAGACAAATGCGAGCCGGATGGATTTTGCGAGGGCCTACTTTGAGATTTGTTTGAGAGCTGGTCTCGTCCGGTGATCCAGTACTGCGGCTGCATTTTTGCTAATTTGGAACGGGCCGTTGTTGGTTTGTACGGCATGTCGGCAAGATAGAAACCATAGCACCAGCCCTGCCCAACCCATTTAGATAACTGCCCAACGCACAATGACTACCTTACCACACAATAACCCCATGCAGTGATGTGTATCCCATGGCTGCTCCATTGGGTTGATTTCCTGTTCAGTGCTTACCGAGTGTCTGTGACGGGCACTTAGTCACCGTCGTGATTGTAGATTAGACTTGGGCTGCGGCGCTCAGGGGCTCAGGTGGTTAGACAGTGTCTGTGAGTGACTGGACTGGTGAGGCTGAAAGAGTAGGAATGAATGGAAAGGTCTGAATGCCAAACCATTGGCTGGCGGAACGGTTGAACGGCTGGTCAGGGCAGGCCGGCTAGGTCACGCTTAATGACAAATGGGAAGGGAGTGAGCAATGGTTGTCATAAGCCCAGGGTCTGGTTGGGTGGGGGAGGGGGGCTTGGTCCGTCGCGTCTGCACAATGAACCTTGAGAGTCTGCTACTTGCAACAGACGAAAGTCCATATCTATGCGCCGTGTGCACACTGTCTTTTCCCGGTCTCCCACAGACGGCCGTGAGCTGTCATGTTTACCTCATAACCTCTCTCTCTAGATGTCTACGTGGTCGTGACTGACGTCCGAGTGGCTATGTGTAGATGTAGCCGCAGGCATTTCGAGGGGTTAGGGTCTTGCTGCAGAGGACGGAGTCAGGGGTCACGCTACGGAGTACTGGTTGCCTTGACCAAATGTAGGAGGATTGTGCAGCCCATCAGATCTGCAAGAACAAGATGAGAGAGAGTATGCGATAGACCAATTGGGATGCACAGGATCGTGCATGCAAGAAGGTGAGGAGCCCAGCCGTGTCATTTTGGGTCGGTGGCCCTGTGGCACGGTGACACGAGAAATGCGCATTTGCCATGTTGTGTAGCTGTAGTCACTCGGTGCACGGTGACACATGTCTCCACGGGTCCAGCCGTTGATTGTGCATGCACATGGCACTGTCCCTCCTGGCTGTCTGCCTGCCTGCTTACCTGCTTGCCTGCTTGCCTGCTTGCCTGCTTGCCTGTCACTAGGCGGTCGTGCAACCTATCGCATGCCCACGGGCGGGTGGTGGCCGTGCACTGCGTTGCCTGTGCCTGTGCCCGTGCCTCTGCCTCTGCCTCTGCCTCTGCCTGTGCCTGTGCCTGTGCCTGTGCCTGTGCCTACGTCTACGCCTACGCCTAGATGAGTTGGTCTCAACCGCCACCTGCTTGGCTGGCTCGGAGGTTGCAACGACTCTTCCCTGCCTTTTCTTGTTCCCCTTGGAGCCTCCCATAGGGCTAGCAACGTGCTCCTGCCGACATTGCCCCCTGCGTCCATCTGCTCTGCTACTGCGTACCCGGCAGGCGAGCGCAATTGGGACTCATAGGTGCAAGGGCGTTACCGTCCAGATGTACACTACATGTACATGCGAGATGTGGTTAGCTTTGTACGTGCCTCATTCAGATAACGAGACCCCCTGTCGCCCACCTGGTCAAACCTCAACGGCCGAACCGCTTCTCCCTTGCTACCTAGGTAGGCCTGAGCCATGAGATGGCGGTCCATGGCCCTTGACTGTCGTCGAAATTGAAGCAACGCAGCTCGCAGTAGCACGCATGATGCGTTCATCATGTGATCCGCGGACGGTATGCGGGCCCAAAATGTTCCTCGCCGACGGGTCTAGCACACGCAGCTCTGGCTGCGCTGAAAACGCTACACCTGTCTCGGCACCCATGGCCCAAGGTGCAACGGGCCTGAAGAGCCCAGCCGACGGCACAGAAAGGAGCCAGGTGATCCGGACGGTGGTGGGGTGTGCATCGCAGGTGCAATCATGGCACGCTAGCCAGCGCTGCATGGCAGCATCTTGCTTGGCGCTTCGGCAGCCTGCTCAACCAACATCCCACCACAGACGCAGCACCTCGTACGTATACGCTCAACCTTGTGACGCGACGCGACAGGCCGCCGCTGCCGATGCCCAATAACGTTGACCAACAGTCAGTCAGTCGTGTGCGTCCTTGTCGGCGGCCACAAACCCACCAGGGCAGCCACTCCAGCAGGGCCCCCGGTCTTTGCAGGGGCTCCGGCTCGGCCAGCGGCGAGGCACACGCTGGTCAGGATCAGGGCGTTCTCTGGCATCTACTTCGAAATACACTCCCTCGTCGCCAGTCCTAGTGGCCTCGGCCTTCGCTTCGAACACGGAGAAGCATTTTGCCGATTCCTGAACTTGGCGCCCGCTGAACCATGAGCTTCGGCTGCGACCTGCCTCTCAAGGGCAGGTCGATCGAACCTACAGCCCGCCAATGCGTACATGTGCCACTGCCCCCCCCCCAACCTAACCCAACGGCGGCCAGGGGAGTGGTCTAGGCACACTGCCCTGCTCCTGCCGCACCTCTCCTGCCTCATTCTCCTCTTCGAATGTTGTGCTCCACTCGAGCGACTGCCTAACCGTCGAGGAGGATCCGTTAAAGTCGGTGTGTGCGTCATGCCAGCGCGGATAATCGTAGAATAATTGCTGCAGGTACTCATCAAGAGTCATGCTTGGCCCCGGGGATCTAGCGCACCAGTACGGCACAGAACAGCCCTATTGATGGAATCAACCCCCTGGTGCTGAGCACATTCTGTTGCCCTAACAACTCAATCTCTGTGCACATCCAAGGCCGGCTGGCAGCAGAGGCTGTTACTTCGACAGGGCGGATTTGACAGGCGTGACAACCTGTAAGTGAAGATCTGCATCCGAGTCCTATTGGATATTGTTCATCGAGCAATGATGACCAGCATCCAAGCAGCATCCATGGACAACGGACATCATGTCAGCTCGGTACAATCTGGATGTTTTCTGGACAGCAGCAATGTTACCTGCGCAGGGGGCCTGCCTCATGCACTTCCCACTCGCTGACAGCACTGCAATTTAACCTTGGTCTGCACACAGCAATCGTGGAAAGGATGGAATTGGGAAATCATGTTGCAGCCGTCAACGAACCCGACCGCAGTCGCTTGGGCGCTTCACCACAGTGGCAGGTTGCATTTCAGAAACTCTGTGCTCGCCCTTTGGTCCAGTCTTCCTGCAGGGGGCGCGTAGAGAATGGACGACGCGTATAGTCGATATTCTAAATGTGGTGTAATTGGAGTTTGTGTACCTCTTTCAATCAGCTGCATATCTGGGCGGCATATTGGTCCAAACCTAGGGACTACTGGTACTGAGGTGGTCCTCACGTCCTATGACGGCAAATGCACAAGACGAACGGATAGGGTTGTTGATTGACAGATATGGTTGCCTTACTACCACGCTGCAAGGAGCAGTAAGGCTGCAAGACGACAGTATGTTGTGTTGGACGCCAAGCATGACTTTCATTTTGTATCTGTCTTCTTTTCTGCCTGGGCCTTCTCGTAGATCCAGTCGTTCAGCCCTTTCCGATTTCTTGCAATTTCCACAGCATAAAACTGCATTCGAGGCACTACAGAGTTGTTTAGCACCTGGTCGTCTTTCCGTCCGCCCTGCCTTGTTCAGATGCCCAGGATTTCTCAGGTATTTGCGCCACTACAGAAAAGGAATGGCTCTGTACCTGTTGGCCGGCCGATGTGCATAGTGGCATTGGGAGAGGCCCATCAAGCTCGACTCAGGCAGCTGTTGGAGGCACGGGGAGCAGAAGGGGGGGTAAGGGAAAGAGCAGCCTCCGGCCAACTTACCGAAGATTGTGCCGTGCTGTGTGTATTCATCCCTTGGACTTGAGCGCAGCATGGTCCCAAAGCTGTAGTCATCAATCTTTTTCTCGTATGCCATCATGAAATCGCGCCACCGTTTCTTCCCAGCAGGGCTCTTGAGCTTGTTCTCATCTATGGTCTCGGCGGGGTCGAATTCCGGGAAGTCCTTGCAGAGATGGTCGTGGATCTCATCGTCAATCTTGGTCAGGCGAAGGGTGCTGCCCTTCACTTTTTCCAGGATGGCCCAGTATGTCTCCAGATGCTGCACGGCTGCGGAGCGACGCGTTAGAGTCCGTTCAGGTTGGTATGACTGTGGAGCGCCATTGTCAAGCAGGTGGGTGCCATACCCTTTACAGCAAATTGCTTCTCGATCTGGTGCCCGCAAATCAGTCAGGCTTGCACCGGGAATACGGGCATGTCTTTGCCTCATCCGGCCAAAGAAAAGGGGCTTACGTCTTCAAGATTGTCTGCCTCGTTGGCATCAAAATTCGCCGGCACACGCTGTGCGCCAGCCATAGAGCTCTGGATCAGGTCGTCGGCCATTTTGATGGTGGCAGGTATGGCAATGCCACAGCCTCAGGCTATTGGAGAGTGGTGGTTGACGGAGAAATAAGGAGGGTAAAGCTGGATGGAGGCTTTAGGTTTAGGTTCAGGTTCAGGTTTGGATCGCACCTCAACTTCGCTAGCAAGTTTTGGTAGACTACACTAGAACGGCCGAGTGAAAGGAAAGCATTTGAAGCTTTGATGGCAGGGCACACAAGACAGGATGTCATCGACAGGGATATTGTCTGCAGCTCTGGGCAGGCAGCACACGTGGGGCTGGCAGGGCACAAGGATACCTTGGTACTTGGGGAAGTCTACAGGTACCTACCTACCCAGGGTCGACTGGCATTCCATTTCTGGATCCACTGAAACTCTATCGGTTCCCGAGGTTTACCTCACAGCACTTCATGACAGCCGTCCTGCTAGTCAAGGTCATCCCTTCCTCTCGGAGCGGAGCATGCTCCCATCAACTGTCATCTGGTTCATGCGGGAAAAAAGAGCGGTGTCATCACCCAAGTGGGAGGAGGAAAATGATGGCTGTCACTGAGGTTTGGGGGTGGCCAGGCCCTTACTTCAGGGGGCTGCCACTGAACTCGCTCCTGCACACCTTGCCAATGACGACAGCCCAAGAAATGCAGTAAAGCCTCAAGTGGCCAAGGGCCAACTTCAAGCCCTTTGGCATCGGCTATCCGGATGTCCTTTCTCTTTGTATCATATGGCTTCTCCTTCTCCTCTCCCCTTTCTTTTGCCTGCCTTCTTCTATTTGGCAGATACACAGGCCACTGTGGTCTCTAGTTGATGAGATCTATATACAAGTCAAGAGTGACCAATCTCATCTCACTGCCATCAAGTCAGGTCCTGTATGATCTCAAGCCTTGCGTTTAACCAGCCTCAAGATTGTCGGGGCTTGGTTGTCTTGTTGGAATATTTATTTGGGTTTACCAGATCGGTTTTGGGGCCTGGGTTTGTTGTGAACCCAAGGCCCTAATTCTCATTGTTTAGAATCTCCAAGTCTGACAATTTTCCGGGTCGAGTCGAACAATGCACACCTTCTCACCCATCTCAAACCAGTATGAGATTGAGAGCTGGATATTCCCTCATCCTGGTGTAAGGCGGTTGCGGGAAGTCAGGAAGCCGGACCCTAGGAGCGACCCTCGCAGGCACACTCTGCACCCTGTGATTCCACAGGGCCGGCCTTCTGGTGGGAGAGAAGAGAGGGCAAGGCTGAAGAGAGGACACCGGAGGTGGCATTCAAACGAGCACGGTATCGTCTACAATGATCTGGACAGGAGCAAGGAGGACAGAGCTAAGGAAAGGGGTATGGGGACATGCAGCCTCAAAACCACCGTGGAGAGGTGGGAGCCTTCTGGGCTGCCACAACATGGTGAGTCTATGCATGATATGCCACCACAGACAGTAAGCAACAGCAGGAGTAGAAGTGGCAAGACTTGTGTCAGACCAAGTGAATTGCTCAGTGCTGTTTCCTCCTCACATCAACCAGATAAACAACCCCCGACACAAACAAAATCAACACAATCAACCCTGCTGCCTCTGACCCGACATGGCTCGCATGCCACTCGCATCCAACTGCTGCTGCTGCACCCAACAACCCCTTCTCAGCGAGAATCCACAGCAGCCCATAGGTCTAATGCAATACAATTGAAAGGGCTGTCGAGGTCACTCTCTCAAGAGTCTCAGGCCATGAAGGCCTGGTCTGAACCATCCAGAGGTTCTGGTGAGTCTCACATCGCAACTCTGGGGCTGTTTGTTACACATAACAAGCCCACATCCTTGATTATTTGCAAGGTTCCTAGTTTGGCCGGGCTTAGGACCTTCAGCTGACATATGGCAGACCTGCCTGCAGTCTATCAGGCCAGAGGCTCTGCTCATAAATACACTCAGAAAGGCTCCGGAGAGGGTCCCCCTTGCCAGCAAGATATGGCCGAGCCTGAGGATGAAGAAGAGCTGGATGCGGCCTTGCTAGGCTCTCTCGACTACCACAGCTTCCTACATACCTCTTCTGAAGCAAAGGAGACTTCTTCCCCAAAGACCTCTCCCCTGCCGGGCACAACCATTGCTACGGTTGCCCACAGATTCACAGAAGCTGAGGCTGATCAGCATGCCTGCAATTCTCTCAGAATTCCGCTCAACAACAGACCCGCCAACACGTCTCCAGTTTTGAGCCTTACCCACAAAGTCACACAGTTCTTGTCCCACCAACCTTTCCCAGAGATCAGGTGGGTTCCCATTTGACAAGACTCGACACTGTTGCTCAATCACTAACAACCCTCCCTCACCCGCAGGGAGCCTGTCTCTGCCATTCGCGGGTGTCGGGAGGAAGCCTTTCTGAGATCTGTTCGATCTGAAGCACTCAAGGAACAGCCCAGGCCTGCATTGTCTGTCTCGACAAGAATTCCTGCCACCTTCTCGACCATCAGCACTTCATCCTCCCTTATAACCACACCTCTGCTTCTTGAGGGAACTTCTCGAAGCATCCCTTCGGGCCCTCTTGGTGCTATTTCCTCAAAAGAGGTAGATCCTGACAGGCTTCAGCCTTTCATCGGCCCTCTACTTCCACAACGACCCCCACCAGATCTGCCCCTCCCCCAGCTTCCATTTCCTTCGCCAGTAAAGAGCCTTGATCCCTGCAAAATATTGTTTTTCAGTATGTCAGATCAGGTAGATGGAAGCAAGCGGGAGAAGCGGGAAGGCGACTTCAGAAGGGGTTTGGAGCACACCCCAGAGAAGCTTGCCAACCAGAAGAAGGCCGGAGGTCTTCGAAAGAAGATTTCAAAACTCTTCTCCAGTGACCTGCCTGGACCACCAGCAGATACTACTGCCGCCACAACCCACCAGCCCCTTTGGCTTGCCAACTCACAGGATGCTGAGCGCCTCTCCTTGTCAGAAATATTCGATGACATATATTATGCCGCTCGAGATTCACTCAAGCCTGGTCGAGGCTCCCAGAGCTCTCGAAATTCAGGTCGCACCTCCTACCAGAACATCCGTCATTCCATTCCTGTCCTACCGGGAGACATGTTATCCCACAATGGTGCGCAGGATTCCAAAGCGGATTTTACAACGGTACCTAAGCCCCCATACAAGGTCGATGCTCCTCCTCTGATGGACCATCCAGCCATCAAGGACGACTTGGAGATACAGCAGAGATCTGGGGTGACTGGCAACAGATTTGGGCCCACACCTACCCCTCTCGCCACTGACCATCCCTTTGGTGTTCCTGGTCAGCCGGTCAGCCCTCGCCGCCCAGCTCAGACAGACAGCAGCGCATCCTCCTGTTTTGTTGGACCAGCCTCAACAGTAAGAATGGTTCCAAGCAGGATAAGGCTTAGGGAAGGCGAATCTCAGGCGACCATCACTGCAGAGACACAACAGGACATTGACCCCTTTCCAACTTTCGATCGCACCGTCGACCTTACATGGTACAGGACCGCAAGAAAGCAGAGAGGAACAATCATTTGTTCCATTCCCAGACCGTCTAGCAGATTTGATCAAACGTTAACCCTTTTCGTTGCACATTTCACAAAGGGACGTCCTTTCAAACAATATGATGGAACCAAGAGGTTTCCGTACTTCAATCTGCCAAGCAAGATTCGTTTTGAGATCGTACGGTACCTTTTCGCTGATACCGACGCCACCAAACCAATATTGCTGAACAGTGAACGCCAGGCATGCCCAGCTTGGCCAGCTGACGCCTTCGTCAGCCTGAAATCTGTCTTGAAACCCCTGCGGACAACTATGTGGGCCTGCCCGCGTCTTCGTGCAGAAGTAATGGTCGTGTTGTTGTTGACCCGAAAGTTTCACGTCATCTTTAGCCCCTGCGTGAGAGAGTGCACGCAGCCTTTGCCCACCACGGTCAGTACCATGCTTCTTCTTTTACGAGTCTGTCTTCCATCTTTCGTGTTTGGAATGTTCCCAAATACATCAAGACAATAGCCAGTGACTAACACATACCAGTGGCTCTTCCGCTATCTGCGTCTGATGCAGGATGTGAGCCTGGAGATAGACATGACGAAGCTCGGATTCGGATACAGATGGGAGTCAGCCTTGATGGAGCCAAATATGGGAAATATCCGCGAGCTGGTTCGCAAGTTTACGGCGGAGATTCTCACCCGGAGTCCAGCCAACCCCATGGGCGCATTAACCGTTCACTGCCGTCGGTATTTCGGTTACCGCCAGGGGCCAAACACTTTCCAGGGCCGACACGGCGCCCACGGATACTTACCTGTTGGTGGAGAGGACGACGAGCCTCGTGCCACTGTTACTGTTAAACCACATAACTATAACCGAAAAGCCCCAAGCCTGCCTCCCTCGGCGGCAAAACCATACTCTGGTCACCTCCGCCACCACTTCGACGGGCCCCATCGTGTCCCATACGTCACTGAGGATCAGCTTGAGGTTGCCAGCCCGTTGAGAACACTCACAGGGAGGGTTGAATCTGTTCGCATGGTAGGATTCAGCGAGCAATGGACGTATGCGACTCACTTGGCCATGTAAGCAGCTTCTGGATACAGTTTTACCCCTTTCAGACTAAACATACCCCACTCTTAGCCTATATAACAAAGACTTCAAGGGCTTCAAGTTTCCAGACATACTATGACTACCTTATGGCCTACTCTCTGTTGTGTCGGCATGAAACTACTCCTTTATTGCTTTGATGGCTGACTATAAATGCTGTAGGTGGCCTGAGGCAGAGCGGAACGCCCTCTCCGATGCCGTCAAGCAATATCACATTCACCGCCAAACTCCTTCTCCCTACTCGTATGCCGCTCCGGACCACGCAGTCTTTCTTGACTACGGATTTGCACATGGGGTACACCGCTATCCCCCATTGCCAGATTCGGAACCTATGGTTTGTAAGCAGTCCCTGTTCTCTCTTACCTTCTTCACCCTTATCCGCTACTGTACAACAAGTCTTCTTCTTTACTGACGGACTCCTAGGCGTAGACTACGACCGCCTGAATGGCCTCTTCGTGGAATTGGGCTCAGGCAATGTAGTTTCTGTCACCAAGAGCGGGACCGAGTTTCATCGCCGTTCCTCGGACCCGCCAACCCCATCCCTCATATCTGGGACAACACCTGGAAACTTCACTTCGCCAATTTTTTACGAGTCTCCTCCATTCGTCCCGCGCGCTTCACGAATCCCGAGCTCTCGCGGCATGACTAGTCCCATGAGGGCGATGCGTACAGGCACCCCAGTGAAGGCAGCCGCAGTTCTCGGCCTCCCAGGTACCTTGATGACAAGCAAGGAGGTTGGGCGCTGCGATACACCAACCAAGCTACGACCGATCCGTGCCGAGACTGACGGTAAGGCAACGAATTCTCCTTCCCGTGGCACCCGCCTTGGCGAGATCGCCGACCAAAAGAGTCGATCTGGCTCTTTTTCAGGCGCCATGAAGCCGGGTGAGTTACCCGTGAAGAGGTCTTTCCACTTTCTCGGTAGCAAGATTGGCTGAATTGGTACCGATTCTGGAAGCCACGGATTTCAGTGACGGATATGGGTGTACCTTCCCTCCTCGATCATGGCTAGGCACCAACTTCTTGCAACTTCCCTTAGCCCTTAGCTCCTTCTGAGAAACACACACAAACGAGAACACCTTCAATCGAATTGACTGCAAGAACCCTCTTCTGGTTACTTGAGACTTGATTCTGAAGTACTTTTGTGCCTCGTTACATGGTATCTATAACCGGTTTTTAATTCTCTTGCCATTCCAGCAGAGAACCGATCCCAGTCTACGGAGACTGCACGACCATCGCAAACGACCGAACCCCCCAAGCACACGATACGACAACGAACACTCACGATTCCCATATAAGGCCTGGTCGGCTGGAGGCCTCGATCGAATTGCGACGATCGGAACGACTATCGAAGAGCACCAGGCTCACCGGGCGTTAAGCAGTGCTGGCCCAGCAGTCCCGACAAACTTCCAGCCGTCGGATCCTCTCAGTTGAAACCCCTCCTTTCTCGAATCCGCCCTCCTTGTACTCACACATCATCTACGACTCTCTCAGTTGGAACCACCCCTTTCTCGGATCCCCCCTCCTTGTACTCACACTTCATCTACGACTACCGCTTAGCGAGACAGCCCGCCATTATCCTATGGGCAGAACAAGTAGGAACTGAAGCCCACCCCCTGAGACCTGAAGACAGGACGATACGTTCGAGCCAAGCCTCCCAGTCCGCCCAGCTATTCAGAGCAACACACACAAAGAGAACACCTTCAACCTAATTCACTGCAAGAAACCTTCTTTTGGTTCCTTGACGGACTCTGAAGACTTCTCGTGTGTCTCGTCACCGGTGTACATTTTGTTCGATCAAGAAGCCATCCAAATTGCGACACCATGGCGTTGAAGGCTACCACCATCTTTGAGCTTGTTGTCATGCTCACTTGGAAATGCCTCTGTGTTCCAGCCACCGGAAAGAATCCCCACTTTTCGATCGTGTTTTTCAATGAAGACATACTCCACGACATTGCATCTGCGGCGTCCCTGACCTTCTGCCCTGGATTGTGGGACATCATCCGTTCGCCAACTCCACCAACGATTGACTTCTTTAAAAATCTCCCTAATAGGGTCCTTGGACTTTGGGGCGTCTATGCCCTCGTTCTTGAAAAAGTCGGTCAGGAGAGTCTCGTCTATATCGGGTCAGCCACACACAGTGACGGTAGTCTCGCCACACGGTTCAAGACATACGACAGGTCGAACATCAATGACAAAAACCTTCCCAGCAAGGTCAAGGAAGCCCTTCAGAAAGCCTACAAAATTGTCTCGAAACGGGTCATTGTCTCAGCCCCTATCCCCTCCGCAAAGGATGTACCACGCTTCCGTTGTCTCTTCTTTGCGTTAGAGGCTATGTTTAGCTTCCTCTTCTGGGCAATGTACTCCAAGGAAAAGGACTACCAGATAGGGTCTTGTTGTCCCTGGAAGCTGGAGTCCTTCACTTATGGTGGTCTCTGTAGCCATAGCGCCTTAATCGACTTCTTCAAATCCGACTTGGAGCTATCACCCGAACAGTTAGAGTTGTACGACGCTCAGAACAAAAAGAATCGGAAGATACTCGACAAGGAATCCCAGCTTCGGCGTCTGGCCATCAATCCTCGATACTACGCGGACAGATCAAAGGCATATTTAGACGCCAAGAAGGCAGCTGACCCTCAAAAGTTCAAAGAGGACTGCGCACAGAAGTACGTCGACCAGAAAAAAGATCCCGCGTGGTACCCCAAGATGCAGGCCACGGCCCGCAAGACCAGGAACAGAAACGTGAAGACGAAGAAGTATCACTGCTCGGACTGCGGTTACGCTGCCCCCGATGGCAAGAGTCTCAGACGACACAAGAATGGTCCAGCTCACAAGCATTGCATTGAGAGACTGGCTGCAGGTCTCAAGCCATTCGACTACGAGCCTTGTGGTTTCAAAGGCAAAGGCTGCCTGTCTTGGACCACACACAATTCCAGCGACTTCCACAGGGACAATGTCGCCGCCATTGGTCAGCACAACCCACCCTCGGCCACAGAGAAGGCCAAGGCAGCCAACCTCTACTGCTATGACTGTGACCTGCCTTTCAAGACGGACGGAACGTATGAGAAGCATGGGAAGTCTGCGAGGCACACGAAGCAGGTCGCGAAGCTTGCCAAAAATGACACGAAGCGCAAGGCTTAGGCATTTTCTGGCATGAAAAACATGTCAACAATTTTGCTACTGGGAATTTGTTGTTATCCATAGAGTCTCTATGGTGGTATGGGTGGCGTTTCATCTATATCAACTTGCTCGGCCAGGAAGTGTGGGCTCAGTTTTGTTGCAAGTCACGGTTCCAGTTGTCACACATATACTACGACGATTGTGTTACGATCGATGTTAACAGCTGGGAAAGTTTTGGCAGAGTGCAAAGCAGAGACGGGATTGGGACCAAGAACGGGAATATTGCTTTCGGCGTAATAGAAGCCAGTGTGGGTTTCAAGAGGCCGTACGTGGGTTGTAGCTAGGAGTCACAGCTAATAAAGCTTGCTATCCCCACCAAATGGGCCCGAAATCTTCTCTGCTACGTTACAGGCTGGGTGAGTAGCTTTCGTGCATAGCCCTTCAACAGCTTCACCCATCAGGATGCAGGTATTGGAATATACGTGCACTAAGGCGAATTTCTCAGCATGTTGACAGAACCACTTGATGCTTTGATAGCTGACATCCAGTGGAAGCTATAGACAGCCAAGCAAGGTTTCATTGCACCATTCTTGTCCTTGATGGCTATAACGGGTGGCCTATCCATGCTGGGCCTTGCGATTTTCATTCCATACGGCAAAAGGTTCCGGATAGCCACCAAGGACTCAAAGTTACATACCTTCTAAGTGCCCAGGGTCACAAATTTACGGCAACTGTGCCACGAAGGGCTTCAAAGTGTGCATGAGCTGCTTTTGCGGCTGGCCAAGAAGGCTCGTGCAGGGAGCTAGAAAGTGGTGGGTCAAGTACCATGCCCGGGAATGTTTGACGGAGCTCGATAGTGCTTGTTGAGGTTTCTGTTCTGGAGAAGGAAGGCGGTCGAGGACCTTATGAGAACGTCTATTGCCTAAGAAGGTCAATGATCTGGCTTTTGTCTAAATAGGCAAAAGTTCTTTTCATTTTTTAACATTAAAAGACCAAGTTTCCAATATTTGACTTTTTATTTGTAGAACTTTTATCATGTTTGAACTACTGTTATAGGAATTGTATGCTTTTTAAACACTGGGTCTTTGAGCATTTGCGAGGTATGAAGGCGCCGTGTATGGCTTCGGATGTATGAGGAATAAAAACGAAACCAGATATATCAGGGAATAGAAAGTGATAAAATACGGGTGTTATGTTTAAGTTGAATAGTGTGCTCTGATGAGCTAGGGCTAGCACCCTCCGTTTGCTGCCCTGCAAATCACCGATCACCTATCAATGCGGTGGTCCATTTAACAGCCCACGAGACAGACAACATCATCCATGAAAAGCTCTGGTTCTTGCGACTGGGCAAATCGCTCGCGCTTTGGGGGCGCGCGGTCCGTGAGCGTCGGTCTAATTTGTTGTCGTGGCGGCTAATTTCTGCAGAGCCCTCTGACGAGAAGTATTACCGTCAGCACCCGAGTCTTCAGAAACAGACGGTGACACAAGTGTTGTGGCATCACCACAGGTGCCCAGTCGACTTTTTGGACCCCTTGCGCTCGCAGCCTTGTTGTAGTCAGAAGGGAGCCAGTCTCCGCCACCCAGCAACGCAGCGAAGTTGCCCCCTCGGGCCAGCAGTTCCCCGAATCCGCCTTCCTCAGCCACAAACCCCTCATCCATGACCACTATCCGGCCAACAGTCTTCATCATCTCCCTCGAATGCGTGATGATCACGATTGTGAGCCCCGTTCCCTGTCCACCTTGCCGGCTCCGCCCCATCAGGCCCCGGATAGCCTTCCTCACACCCTCAGCACCCTCAGCATCAAGAGAGCTGGTTGGTTCATCCAAGACAAGCAACTCGGGCTTGCGGACAAGTGCCCGTGCGATGCTCACACGCTGAGCCTGACCGCCCGATAGCCCTAGGCCGCCCTCGCCTACGAGGGTGGAATACCCTTCTGGTAACGAGACAATGAAGTCGTGTATACAGGCCAGCTTGGCGGCAGCCACAACGGAATCCAAGTCACGACATGGAGAATCTGCGTGAAGTCCATAGACGATGTTCTCGCGGATTGTGGCCGGGAAGAGGAAGGGGTGTTGGGGGACGTAGGCCGTGTGCGTGCGCAGGACAGACGTTGACACGTCCGAGGCTGGCACGCGCGCATAAGACAGCCCTGCAGGGCGTGGGTCTTGTAGTGTAGCATGAGAGGGATGTGAGACGTGGTGCTGGGTGTTCCTCCCGGGCGGTTGGTCCTCCGATGGCTCGTACAGCCTCAGGAGAAGATTCGCGATGGTGCTCTTGCCGCACCCGGAAGCACCCACGATACCAACGCAGTCACCACGGTCGATGCGGAGATTTACATTGCGGAGAACCTTTTTGGGAACATCTTGAACACCTTTGGCCACTGGATATGCGAATTGCAGGCCTCTCATCTCGATAGGGAAGGGCGTTAACACCCTTACATCACCGCGTCCCTCGTGGCTACTCGTATAGCTCAAGGTGGCGTAGTGCAACACTTGTATAGACGCCGCCTTTGCGTGAGCGATCTGGGGAATACTGTCCAGCATTGCTGCGGCAGTACCTATGCTGAAGAGCAGCAGGTTGATGACCTGCATGATGCCCGAGGCAGAGATGGTCGCGACTGGCGATGTGAGCAGCACAGCGGCGTACCAAAAGACAAGTGCCGTGAGCCAATTTGGCACGCCCTGGTTGAGACCATAGAAGAAGCCCGTCCACAAGCCCCTCTGGATGCCGACTCGGAATGTGGCCTCTGTCGAGCGGGTGTGCTTGGAGAGGAAGTGGTGTTCCAGGGTAAGCGCCCTAACCACGCGAATGTTCAGGAAGGTCTCGACAGACACTGCGCCCGTGTTCTCGGCTATGGCATTACATCTCGCCTCCCATTTTCCCGAAATGGAACCGATGGCCTGCGTAGCAGCGTATACGGCTGGAGCGGAGGCAAGCGTCACCAGTGTCAACCTCCACGAGACAACCAGCGCCCAGATCAGCCCGCCGATCATCATTGTCACAACAATCATTATGATCGGGACAAAGCGCCCAACAAGGTTGCGCATCTCCTCTGCATCCGCGTCGAGCACGTCAGCGACGCGACCAGGCGAGTTGGTAGGCATATCAAACCACTGCTTCGGCTGGGAGAGGATCCTCTTCAACGCCTCGACGCGCAGGGATGTGACCCATGCCTGGCCGGCACATTGCATCATGTAGAATGCAGAAAAAGTAGCAAGCCCGTCTGCAGCGCCGACGATGGTCAGACGGATGGCCCATGCCTGCCCAGAAGACCGCATCTCAGCAGGCGGTGCCCAGAATGCGGCAACCAATTGCGCAAAGACCCACGAGAAGACCGGGTTACAAGTGGCGGCGATGATGCAGGCAAACATTCCTAGAACCAGGCGGAGGCGATTTCTCTTGTCGAGGATGGGCCATACTGTGGCCAAGATCTTGCGTATGGGGAGATTCTGGCCAGCACCACGCCCGACAAGCTGACTCCCCTTGTTTTGTCCAGGTCGCTCCTGGCCCTCCTGCTTTTCACTTCCATTGTTCTGTCGCTCCTGCCGCCTGGGTGTCTTGTCGGTAGGTCGACGGGACCTGGTCATCTCCCCGCTCTCCTGGACCATGTCCAGGCTCGTCTTCCTTATGGGGTTCAACGCCCTACTGTGTCTCCACGAGGTCGGTTCCGCGAGTTTGATCACCGTCGACCGCTCCACGCTGGCCCCCAGGGACAGTCGGAAGAGCCCACGGCTTCCGGTCGAAGCAGAAGGCTTCCTCGCAAAGGTTGAAACCGCGCCGTTGGTGATGCCGGCCGGGTGCGGCGGTGGTGATGAGTCCCAGGCCGGCTGGCCTTCATTGTCGGTGGAGGACAGCAGCGACCTGAAGACACCGCCCTCATCCTTGACTAAATCTTCTCGAAGCCCTCGTTGAACGAGGGAGCTCTGATCCATCACATAGACGTAATCCTTGTCGAGTATCTGTGATACGTCGTGCGTGATGATAATCGTTGTCTTCCCTGCTCTCCACACCCTGATTGCCTCGAGGATGAGAACTCTGCTTTGTGAGTCGAGGCCGCTCGTGATCTCGTCCAGGACCAAAACCGGAGGATCTCGCAGGCGAGCTCGAGCAAGAGCGAGCCGCTGTCTCTGCCCTCCGCTCAGGTTTTGGCCCCCGATGCCGAGGTTGGTGTCGAGGCCGTCGGGCAGACTCGCGATGGTGGATTGGAGTAACACGGTTTCGCATGCCGCCCTGACATCGTCCCTGGTTGCCATCAGCGGGTCGCGCGAGCCAAACGCGACGTTCATGAAGAAAGTATCATTGAACAATACGCTCGACTGCTGGATCAAGGTGACGTTCTCGCGAAGCCACTTGTAGTCCAAGGTCCGAATCGATTTTCCGTCAATGAGAATATCTCCGCTGAGAGGCTCGTAGAACCTGAGAAGCAGATTGGTAATGGTGCTCTTGCCCGACCCGCTTCTTCCCACCAAGAAGGTGAGGCCAGGGCTGAAGGAAAACGAGGAGCGATTGAGCACTATCCTGGTCGGATCTGATGAATATTCCAAGGTCAGCGAGCTTGCTTAAAGTCGAATTTTCAGGTGAGTATTCTACATGGGCATGCAGGAAGAGGGATATTTGGCTGTTTTGTCTGGTGGTGGACCAAGTGCACAGTAGTCAAATGCTCGAGTTAATTTTGCCCAGGCGAGGTGACCAGAGTAGCGAGACTGTCAGGTCTCCTAGAGGACTGCATGTATTATCGTCGGAGAACAGTAAAAGGAACACAGTGCTGCTTACTGGACGGATAGGCAAAGCTCACATCATGGAGTTCGATCACCTTGGCCGAGGCCTGTGGCCGGTGGGATGTTTCCATTTCGGGCATGCTCCCAGTCTCTGTCATGACCAACACAATTTTCTGGAGCTGGCGGCCGGCCGACATTCCCTTGGCCAAAACAAGCCACTGTGGTCCTACCCCTTCTATGGCCTGAAAGGCCGTCAAGATGGAATAAAATGTTGTCAGGGCCGTTCCTGGTGTGGCGATGTTTTTGCTCACGAGGTATCCGGCAAACCAGAACCCCACGACGAAGAGATTGATGACCCACAGCTTGAGAAAGCCCATCTGCATCGAGTTCCTTAGTGCCTGCCGAATATAATACCGCATGGATCCCCTCACTGCTTGTAGATACTGCCAGACCTCGTTATCCGTGGCGTCGTAGATCTTCACGAGATCGATGGCTGTCACGGCAGCAATGATGATCTTGGTAGCTTGTGCGAGCTCCCGTTTCTGGGAATCAATAGCTGACTGGAGTCCTCGACTGATGAAATGCAGGGCGAATACAGACACCGGTATAGTCGCCACAAGGACGAGGGCGAGTTGCCAGCTATTGTAGAGGGCGACAATGAGGCAGCCAATGGAGACAAAGGTATCAGCGACGAGAAATCCCAAGACCTGTGAATTTGCCATCTGGAGCTCTCGTATATTACTGCCGGCCTGTCAGTGGACGAACGGACCAATCCGAAAACAACTCAAGTGGATCTCTTACGCCTGCATGCCGGATAGAGCAGTGCTGAGACCCTCGCGGTGGCAGTCAAACCAGGCCATTTCTCTGTCCAGCAAGTGCTCAAAAAGACTCGTTCTTGCATTCTTGGCGACCAATTCGCCGAAGATAACCCACAGTGCCAGGAGGGCCGAGTTGAAAGCCCATGATGCCAGACCAAGGCCAGTCAACACAACACACCAGATCGTCAACTCGGACATGGCTATACTCGCATCGATTCTGCCGGCAGCCAGAGGACTAACAATATCCATAATCTTGCCGATGACTACGGCGAAGACTGTCTTGACTGCAGCAACAAGCAGGGATGCGACGACGGCAAGACTGAGGAAGCCGGTCTGGTGGCGCTCGGTGAAGACGAAGAGGTGCTTCCATGTAGCGCCGCCATCCTCGATTTGTTGGGCCTCTTCCGGCTTCTTTCCACGATTCGTAGCCGGTGGGACTTCAGGTCCGGGGGGCGTGGCCGGTGCGACACCTTTCGTCAGGCGTCGAAGGTGGTAATCCTGTCGTGGGCCCATGTCGGCGTGTATTTCCCTGGCGAGTTTTGGGTCAAGACTAGCCACACCAATGCGTAGATACTTTCGGAATTTGAACACGATTTGCAATTGGTGAGACACGACATGGCACGAGATAGGCGGCTGAGGACGAACTTTCAATTATGTTTGAATCGGTCAAGGACGCTCCCATTTAAAAACGCAGGTCGCCCGGCTGCAGATTGATGTGGTTGAGCCGGCAACGTGTGCAAAATAGGAATTTGGTAAGGACCTGGCCACAACGAATGCTGAAAGGTACCTTTGTGCGGTCAGCAGTAGGATTGTGCCTCAAGAGACAATACCAACTTCGTCAATATTTGCACGGATGCGGCGCCACCCACCTCGCAGGTCGTACCGCAGAACCATTCCTGGGAAGATTCCCTAATAATCTGCGGTAGCCAGGCCTGCATAACCTCAAAAAGACACAGAGTGGCCCCAATCGGGTAGCACTCGCCACACAATCTTCTATCATATAGCTTCCTATGAAATAATCTTCCGTGGGATTACACTTTTGAGCCAATACCATCATAGGGGGATTTCTTAGGAAGCAAGCATGCTACAGAGGCTCTATAATGATGTGTCAGTTTTCCTTCTTGTTCCTCCCCCTGGACATGAGCTTGTATTACTGTCATGGTGTATTTGAGATGCAACCAACCACACAATACGAGAACGGGTTGATTTACCCGTCCACCAAAGGCACTCCGACCAGCACCTTATAACCTAAGTAGCCGTACCTTAGCAGGTTACGACACAAGCGCGTCATTACAGATCATTGATCCCAACCAGTCGCGAAAGCGCCCCAAATAGTTCATTGGTCTTCAGTGGGTCTGTGGCAGACTTTGCATCCCTGGTTCGCGGGCATGTTGAATTATCAGATGAGATGAGTTTCTGGTCCTGAAATCACCTGAGAATAGTGCTCCTTGCGGCAGCATCGACCTTTAGGCGGCTGATGAGCTTGTCGCTGCTCTGTCCTCGAGGATACTCATGATGGCCTGGGGTACAGGCGCGTAGACCATAATATCGTTGTGCCCTAAAGTCCATCGGTAAGCCCGCCGCCTACATATAATCCAACCCCTGTAGGTAATCGAGGGGGACTCACCTCCAAATGCAAATTGTTCATGCGTGACTGTGAAGCGTTAATACGGTTTGTGCAAGCTTTTACGTGTAGACAACGAGATACACCCAGTCGAAGAGAGCATGACAATTGGCGTGTGGCATCAAAACAGCAACTAAAACCCAAGGTGGCTGTCTGACAGGACCGGAGTGCGAGTGCCTCGGATGAAGAGCTTACTGGTGATATCGTTCTCGTTCCACACGATCTTGAATGCTTTCTCACCCCTCACCTCCGTCCTCGCGTTCTTCGTCTCTAGGAACTTGGAGCCATCCATGTCATCCCCGACTGAAGCCCGCGCCATGGCTTCAAAGATCTTGGCGCTTTCGATGCATGGTATGTCCTTATCGTCGGCCGCATGGATTATGCTGACCTTGAGTGTCCCGTTCCGCTCGCGGTTCTGCGCGGTAAGGGCGGCGAGGCGGTCCAGAGTCTTCCACTTATCCACCACGAAGCGGAGAAAGAAGCTCAGCAGGGGTGGGCATATGTTCAGAGGCTTGAGCAAAGGGACTAGCCCGCCCAAGGAGTAGTTCGCCAACATTGTGGGGAGACTACTGAAGGTCGCGACAAGCACCATTCCGGCGAAGTCGACACCTCTTTCCCGCGAGAATTTCTCAGCAACTGCTGATGACACCGCGGTACCTAGGCTCTGGCCGAGGATCAAGATGCGGCTTGGTGGGACCTCAAGGGTCGTGATGGCGTAGTCGACCAGCGCGGTGGCGTCGGCGATGAGCCCCTGCTCGGACGGCGAGCCGGTGCTGTGGCCGAAGCCGCGGTAGTCGAGCGCGATGACGTGCCACTTGTAAGCGGTGTCGGTGAGTAGGCGATACTGGGGGGCGCGAGTGTTCTGGGCGACGTGGCCGGCGTTGCCATGGACTGGGCCAGGGCGGTTGAGCATGAGAACGGGGCAGTGAGTGTTAGGGGTGACTCACAGGACAGGATCAGGCGCGCGTCGGGGTCGTCTCTCAGGAGTCTGAACGCTTCTGACGATGCGTGCTTGTCTAATGGGACCGGTGAGGCCCGGCTGAGGTCGGCTTCTTTCCGCAGGTACACGGACAGGGGCAGGATGTGCCAGCAGTACAGGACGGGGCCGTCAGGAGCTTGCAGGGTGAAGGGGATGACTTGGTTTTCTAACGATCATTGTCAGGAAAGTCTGCTGGCCAGGCAGACGTCGGAGTGTCAAGCCGTGACGACGACTCACTCGCAAAGCCCCATTTCTCGGGTTTCTCGACGTCGTTCCACCAGAGAGTGTGGAATTTATGGGCGTACAGAGCCCTGTGTCGGGGTTAGCGGCGGGGTTTTCATTGAGAGCCTGCACCACGGATCTCATGTACTTGCTGTTTCTGGATGAAAGGAAGGCCGAGCAAGGCCAGTACGATTCCATAGATGGCCAGAGGGCCGAGGGCAGCGAAGGCCCAGTATGCCTTTGTGGACTCCGAGGACCGTAGGGAAGGCATCTAGGATATTCATGAAAAGAGATGTCGATACAGGGGCGTTGAGCTTTTTCGAGTAGGCCCTGCGAGGCAACGAGTGTGAGGCCATCGCAACCGCAGGAGAGCGACCAGGGTTGGGTGGGTGTGCACGCGTCAGAGCCCGCGGGCGCGACCGAGGGCACTCGGTTACCTAGGCTGGGTATGTGCGAGTCCAAGGACCAACCAGGTCACAATATGGGAGGCTACACCAGGCTAACAGTGGGGTCTCTTGAAATGGGTATCACCCAAGCGGCGGCTCAAGTGCCAGCAGCATCATGCGTGAGCCTCATTTCAATTTGTCCCGAACTACATCAGGTCGTCTTCTCTGTTCCCCCTCCCCGCCTCTTTCTCATCTTCCCCCTTTTATGAATGTCAGACAGGCGCAAGTATCTATGCAAGCAGCAGAAGGGCGCTGGTTCTCGCGGCAGCCTACTTCGTCTGTTCAACGGCCACGCTGACGGTCTACCTGCTCTATCGTGCGTGTGGCGGCTAGCCACGACCTTGACTTAGTAGAGTTCCCGCAAGCATACTGGGTGATCAACCACAGCATGGGCATGGCCGAGGGAGCGCAGATATGGTCATCGTTGGGTTTTAGGTACAACAACACTACGACGTCTGACCGTGCGTGGTGCTCCTCTCAGGTGAGGGGCTAGGGTACCTAGGTACCGAAGCAGGTACCGACCGACCTAGGTACGGGCAGATAGGTAGCTACCCGGGTAGGTAGGTAGGTAGGTAGGTAATAAGTAGGCTTCCTGTTGCTCACTGCTGCAACTTAGGTTTCTGCACTTTTGGCTCTTCCAATCTTGGCTCCCGGCTCCCGTGCCCCGTGCCCCCGTCCCCCGTTGGACCTTGCTCTTAATAAACACCCAGATTACCTTGGACGACGGCACACGGCACACGGCACAAGGCATCCCCGCCCCCATCGCCTTCCTCTCGTGCCCACCCATCATCTCTGCTCTGCCTCGAACCAGGCCTAGTCCATGACCGACTCGGTCGATGCTGGCGATGCGCCAATGCACTTGACATAGTGCCGACACCTCTCGACTGACCACAGCTCCTCAGCCACACCAACCCAGTCCCGGGCTGCGGTTTACGCGCCATTGTCGTCTTCCCGCCCACGCCCTCTGCTCGTCCTCCTACCCTCACTCTCCTTCTCCCTCGCCGTCATGGAAAGGAAGAGGAGGGTGCCGGCACGTGCTGCTGCGCGCGTCGAGCAGGCCGCCAAGAAGAGCAGAACCTCGACGCCTCCCGATCTCCTTCCCGCCACCCCATCGAGCGCGCCAAACACCACTCCTGTGCCAGACCCCGTCGACGAGCCCCAGAAGCCCCCTCCTCCCCCCTTGCCCACCTCCATCCACCCAGGCAAGCCCCTGCCCACCATCGAGGGCGCTGCGCAATCTGCAACTCCCCCCCAGAAAGATTTCCAGTCCATACAAGAGAGGTAGGTACCCCTTCCTTCACCACCGCCTAACTCGGCTCATGCCTAACTTTGCCTCTCACAGCGGCGTCTTGGCCGAGTCGCTCTCCCGGTCTCGCCAAAGATGGATCAGTGATGGGCTATTCGAGAAATATTGGACCAAACCGACAAAGAAGAAAGGCGTCGTGCAGGAAGATGCCAAAAACCCCCCAAAGGATACCATGGCCAAGGTCGGCCAGGTCACAATCTCCCTTGAACCACACTACTTCGAGGCCACCGTCTTCGCTGTCAAGGACCCGAACAGGCCCACGCCCCAGCCTGTCTTTCGCCCAATCCTGCAGTACGGCCCCCCCAATGGTGCTATGCCTCCACCTCCCACGCACTTGTCCAAGACCGCGGCGCACTCAACTACGCCCGTGCCCGCGCCTGATCAGACACAGCCTGCCCCAGCGCCGGTGCCGTCCGCCTCCACATCCCTGACCACGTCCTCTGCGGCTCCTCAGACATCGGTATCGCCTGCCGCACACCTACCCTCTCTAGCTCCCCAGATCGCTCATGTCCCGGCCACGACGAAACCGAGTACGTCCCCTCGTGCGATTGGCTCTGCACTTCCTCCTCTTGAGGCTTCGTCAGCACCGGCCGCGACGATTTCGAACCCTCTAGGTCCCCAGGTCCCGCAGGTGCCTCGCCCGCCGGTATCATCGTCATCACCGGCACCATCGAGCTCGGCTGTAGCCCCGGCTACCAGCGCCTTTCCCCCCCAGGGCCCCGCCCCCGCCCCAGCGCCAATGGCCGGCGTATCTACTCCATCGCAAGGCAGCTCGCGCCAGCTGCATCCTCAAAACCCCCCGAATCGAGCCCCTGGGCCCCCGGCCGGCGCGGATCCCATCATCGTCACTCTGGCCGAGAAGGCGAATGAGGACCCTCAATTACGAGATTTGATGAAGCGGGTGGCCAACGGCAACGCTCCCAAAGACGAGCTCGCCCGCTTTCAGGCGATTATTGACCAGATAACCGCAGAGAGCAAACGCAAGGGAGCACCGAAGGGCCCGTCCGCGGACCGGCTCTTCGTTGATGGCAGGAGTGTGCGCTATTTCGCTGATGAAGTGGATGCCATCGTTGCCATCGTACTCAGGTCAAACCCGAAACAGACGTCTGCTGATCTAGCGCCACCCTCGGGCAGTGATCCCCTGGTTGTCGCGCTGGTCAAGAATGCGCTGGACGACCCCAGGACTCTCGACAGGGTACGACGCATAGCCAAGAATACCCCCGAGTTCTCCGATGCTACCGACCTGAAGGAGACACTGGATCGTCTGAAGGACCATTTCGGGCAACAAAAGCCCCAACCCGCGGGTGCACCTGCCAGACCCAATGGGACATCAGGCGCTCACTCACCGGGTGTGCAGCAGGTGCCGCAGCCTCCGCCCCCGCAGCAGGCCCTTCGCTCCAAAGGCCCGCCTCCGGTGGTGAAGCCTGATGTCTCGGCTCTTGTTTTCGAGTTCGCCGGCGGGAACGGCGATCGATATCTATTTCCCAGGTTCAGTATCGTGGAGCAAGTTCAGACGCCGAGCGGACCACAGGTCATCGCGTCCTTCCTCATTGTCAGGAAAGGGAGTACGTCTGAATACGGCGGCGACCCGAAGCTCGATTACTACCAACCCGTGACAGTCAGGATGTCGTCAACCCAACCCAGAACTCTAGATCACTTCTCAAGGGTTGTAGCACCGGAGGAAGAGGTCAAGCGCTACATGGAGGATGTGATGGACAACATGACGCGTGCAGAGTACGTTCTATTGGCAATGCGCCTTCCGAAGCCCGAGAAGGATTCCAAGGAGGACAATCACGGCTCTGAGAAGGAAAACAAAGCCGAGGATTCGAACCACGCGACTCCTGAGATTGAGGACCAGGACTTATGGAAGAAGGGCCTCACATGGAAGAAGGACAAAACAATAAAGCAGCTGTCTGCGAAACCTCTTGGGACTAAGCACGGTGGCAGGAGGCCGGTCAACGAGGACGAACACTACCAGAATTTTATTGCGAGCGTGAGCCGCAAAGAAACCGAGGAAAAAGAATAGAGTACTTTGGGTGCCCGGCATCGCTTGTCAGATGCGATTCTGACGCAAGGTGTGCCGCGGCCTTGGGTTTTATAAGGTCCCATGTGTTGCAGGAGGCCGTGGCAGCCTCGGCCTTGTTTAGACGCACCTGAATCATCAGTCCACACGCAGACTCTTGAATTGAAGGCCTGGGCCCGATAGCCCCAAGCCCTGTTACTTGTCGGGCCGTCTACATGATAGTGAGATCTTTCACATTGATTGGAGACCTGCGGACGGGGAAGAGATACACCGGCTGGCTGGGGTCACGGCGCTACAGGTTGTATAGTTCCACGGTACTGGGTCATTGGGTCAAAGTAATCGGCAGTCCAATGAGTAATCATCAAAAGGTGTCACCACGGTTATGTGATTCAGGTGTGCATGTGTCTCTTACCGCACGACGCAACTAATTTCCGTCGCCGGTCCATAAACGTGGCATCTGTTGCATGCTTGCCACTTGTCAATGGTGTATGGATATTTTTTCTTCTGCTATTCAGCAGACCAGTCACAGCAGCATTTTTAAAACCCTAGTCGGCGTCTTATAGTCCCCTTGCAGAGGTGCTAAAGCTGCGTCATGTACAGTTATCGACTTGGTGTGATCTCGGGACGACCCATGCCCATCCACAGCCTTCGTTCGTTGGCACTCCTCAGGTTGAGTACACCTATGACCTAGTTTTAAGGTGACAACTTTCAAAGGAACAACTTAGTTCCTCTTGGACGATGTACTCCCGATCGGAGTACCAAATGCGGTCAGTGTGACCGCGCGTATAGCCAGGACGTCGACGTCCTCGGTTTCAAGCTGCCTAGGATCCTTTGAAAAAGCCTCCACGCAACCATGGACTGTCGGTATCGCAGCATTGAGTAACCCTGCTGCGTGTTCCTTCATTTCCTGGGGCTGCTTTCCGGCCACTGGAGTTCTTGGTCAGCACATGGCAGTAAAGCGGTGATGGTAGTCGTCGCGGGCTATCAAATACTAGTTGTCTTTGCGTCAGAGGCGATCAAACTCTGTGCGGCAGCAGTGGCAGACTTTTGCACCTCTTCGACAGTGGTCATTGTGTTTGTAAAGAAAGGCTACCGGTACTTGGGGGGGAGTCGGCGGCAAGTACAACTTTTCGGATGAGTGTTAGGGACAGGGCTGATTGGCAGCTTGATTGTGAGGTTGAATTGAAGACAGCAATGGTTTTCCTGGGGTGGTCAGGAGTGATATAGGACTGAACCGGAGTGTATTTGTAGGATGAGAAAAGTGGTGCACTTGATATCATACAGTAATTGCACTTTGCACATACTCAATGAGGTTTCTTAGATACTGTATATGCACACGTTATTAGAGACATGGTTTTGCGGGTCATTGCCAACTTTCCAACCTCTTAAACAATGAGTCTTACTCATTCACCTCCATAGATTATTATATTAAAGAATTAGGACTACGTCTTATTACTACTCACATAGTAGGCTACTTAGCTATAAGGTTATAATTTTTAATTAAGAGATTAAAGTTTTAAATAGTATAAAAAAATATTATTATAAAGTTTTTTTAAAATAACTAACTTATAATTTTTAAAGATTATATAATATATATATTTTATATAATATTTATTTTAACTATAATTATAAACTTATTTAATAAATTAAAAAGTTTTAAATTATTTAGCTATTTAAAGTTTATTATTATTTTAAATTTATATAATAAATAGATTTTTATTTATAAATAACTATTATTTATAAATA
>JUJX01000099.1:0-14128 GCA_000800745.1 Diaporthe longicolla
TTAATAAAGTTACTCTATTTAATTAATATTTATAAAATAATATATACTATTAATAAAAGTAAAAAGTTAAACTAATATAATAACCTTTAGGTACTATATTAAAATAAAACTATTTTAAACTATTATACTTAACTCTAAATCTCTTTAAGCCTAGGTTTATATTATTAGGTTTAGAGTAAATACTAATACTTAAAGGGTATATTATTAGAAAACCTTTACTCTTAAGTAGTTTTACTTATAATAGGAACTATACCTACTTTTATAAACTTATAGAAAGTAACTAAGAGAGAGAAGTATTATACTATTATATAAATAACTTTAATACTTTTATACTATTATATAATACCTATTATAAGGAAGATATATAATAAAATACTTAAATTAAATAGTTTTAAAATAATTTTATACTAGTAGTTAAATCTTTTCTTTAACTATAGTTAGTTTAATCTAGTTTAGTTTAATTTAAAACTTTAAAGAAAGGATTATTACTTACTTATAATAGTACTATTATAAAGTATAAGTATTATATTTTTTATAAACCTTATATAAAGGAAATATAAATTAGTAAAAGGTTAAATAAATTAATAAAAAGTTAATTAAATATAGAATATACTATTTAACGTTTAATAGAATTTACTTTAAATAAAAATAATTAGCCTATATATAGACTATATTAGTAGGTATTAATAATAATTCTTACTCTAATATATACTTTTATTTTATAATACTATAGTTAATTAAGTTAGTATAATATACTAAATTAGGAAATAATAAGGGTTTAAGTTTAACTTAACTTTAAAACTTTAAAATAAATTTTAAAAAATAAAAATAAAGGATTTTAAAGCTTATTTAATAATAAAGTAAAAAACTATTAGGATAAGAATAAAGGTAAGTAGAAGGGATTAAATTATATAGTTATATAACTATATATAGTATATATAGTAAAGTTATAACTTATAGCTATAAGTAAGTAACTAATTAGATAGATAATAATAATAGATTAAATTAATATAACTTATTTACCTTATACTCTTTATATATATATATAAGAAGTTAATTAATATTTATTAAATTTAAAAGAATAATGAATTCTTATAATTAATAAATATTATATATATATAATACTTAATTTTATATAAAAAATACTTTTTAAATAAAGTTTATATTATTTTTTTATTAATAATTACTTTTTATATACTTTAATTATTTAATATAATAGTTTTTAATTTATTTAAAAGTATTTTTAAAAAGTATTTTAATTATTAAAAAAGATATAATTCTTTTATAATTATAGTAAAATAAATATTTTTTTATTATTATTATAAAGTTTAAAAAAAGTTTTTATTAAATTAAATATTTATTTTAATTAATAAATAACTAGTTTTTAATTAATATTTAAATATAAAATATTTAATACTTATTAACTTTATAAAACTATTTTTATAACTTTAAAATAATTATAAAAGTTATATAAAATAGTAGTTAAATATATTTATTAAAAATATTTAAACTTTATATAATAACTTTTTTTATAAGATTTAAAAAATTAAAATTAAAAAAGTATTAATCTAATAATATTTATATAAAAAGCTTAAAAACTAAAATATTAATTAAAAGTTAATAAAATAACTTAAAAAAAGATTTAATTTAATTTAAATAAGTTTTTTATAAATATTAAAATAATTAAAAGAATTTAAGTTAAGATTAGGTAAATATTTAAAAAAAAAAGTAATAATAATAACTAATTAGAAATACTAATAGAAAAAGTAGAAGAAATTATAGTTATAGTATAGATAGGGTTAAGGTAAAGGTATAGCTAAAGGAGGAGGGCGGTTAGAATTAGGGGGTGGTTGGAATTAGGGGCGGGAACGTTATTGTAAGTCAGCATTCGTTAGCCGTACACGATGCCCTTGAAAGGCTCCATCCTCGTGACAGGTGCGAACGGCGGCCTCGGCAGCGCCATTGCAGCACACCTCGTTTCTTCACCGGAACTTGCAGAATACCATGGTATTTACACCGTTCGTGATGCTCAAAACGCCCCGGCGCTCGATGCTGCCCTACGACCACGCTCGGGCGCCGCCGCGCCACCATGTTCCTCCGAGAAAGTCTCTCTCGACCTGTCGCGGCTTAGCAGCGTACGGAAAGTAGCTGCAGACATCAAGTCACGCGTCTCTTCGGGTCAGATCCCTCCGATCCGTGCCTTGATCCTTAATGCAGGCGTTTAGGAATTCGCGACCCAGACCGGGACTGAAGACGGACCCGATCTGACCTTTGCTACAAATTACCTCGGGTATTGGCTGCTAACTTTGATGCTCCTCGGGAGTATGGACAGAGACATAGGGAGGATTCTCTGGGTATCGAGTTGGCCGCACAAGTGAGCGTCCCACGTTGGGTTTCTTTTTCTGGTTGATCAATGTATGCGCGAAATTTGATTGTAGCTGAGGGCAATATACTTGAGCCCACGAGACAGTCACAATACAGTCAACGGAGCCTATAAAGAGGAAGGTTTCAGACCTTCGTCTCTGATGACCTCGACTCCATTGCCAGAGGCTCCTGGAGCGCCACCAAGGATGACCCCACGAATTGGGAAGCAGGTTAATGACGCCACGGCGCATCCAAGCTCTGCGGGATAATGATGCTGTAAGTAAAAAAGTAAAAAGATCTCATCTACATTTTCCTTTCTCAGCACAGATATCTAACAGAGTCATTTCCATCCAGTCATGAGCTGCAACGTCGCCTCGATCAGGATCCATTCCATAGAGGGAATATAAGGAGTGTGACATGCCATGTCTACGCTAAACATGCAAAAGACCCTGCTATGCAGTCTAGCCAGGGCCGAATCTTTTACACAGAAGAGAACAATTGAGGATGCAGTTATAGACTTATTAGCTAGGGTATTAAGGGAAGATAAAAACGAAACTTTGACCGTCTCAGCCGTAAGCAATTAATATAAGATAAGTAAGACATTAGTTAAGGTAGTAGGTTAATCTAAGTAGAGCTTTTAGGATAATTAAATAGTATTTATAAGATTATACTAATAATAGTAGTTAAAAATAAATATATTACTTAGTTAACTCTTTTATATTTTAACTATTTCTTAATATAATTTAATTTTATAAAAAGATAATTAATAAAACTTTTATATTAAAATTAATTTTATATTAATTAAATAACTTAACTTTTTAACTAATTATTTAATATTATTAAAAAGAAAATAATAATATTAAAAGTTTTTATATTTTTAAATTTTAGAAAAAAAAACCTTTTAAAAGTTTCTTTTATATAAATAAGAAATATATAAGTTAATATAGTAATTAAATAAGTAATATATTATATTAAACTTATATATAACTTAATTACTTTTTTAAAATAACCTTTATAATTACTATTAATAAATTATACCTTTTAACTAAAAGACTATAATAACTAATCTACTAATTAGTTATTTTAATAATATATAAGAGCTATACTATTACACTTTCCACCACTAGCACAGAGTGTGACTGAACACATCCTCACCCACACTTCCATGTAATTAATTATACTGTGGCATTGCTCTAAGCTGCACATCGGCATTCATGAATGTTAATTGGTATTGGATGAGGAAGGATTTAATTCCTTGCATCAAGGTACATTTAGAGGCTTCAATAGCCACCGCGCAACCATGCATCGGAGTTGTGATATTTGAGACTAAGAATAAGTAGAACCTTGCAATTTGCTCAGGATTGAGTTGGAGCTACGCCCACTCATCCTGTGCGATTTGGTGAATGACGGGACAACCCTGCGGGTTATCTTTTTGATGTGATACATGAATTGTGAGGGTTCTGGACTCAGAATTCAGGTCGAGTGGGCAGACATCTCATTTGCCCAGATCACTGGGAGGGTTGACGAATGGCTGGGGAACAGCTGTTGAACAAATGGTTGTTTTGTAGACTTTGTCTGTGGGTGCCATTGTCAGACGTGGTCGGAAAGTGGCATATTAAAGACTCTGCCTGGCCAAGCTTGCTCAAGCCAGCACTGAACGGAGAGTGCCTCACTTGCTGGGTCCGACTGCCAGTCCTGCTTCATGATGGTCACTTCGGAGTTGAGCCGACGCTGTTCAGTGTAAGACGGAGGATTGACCCGCACCGGCAGCGGCTTTAAAGCTCCTTTGATCAGTGGTCGTTTAAGAAACGGTTGCGGGTTGTCAGTCATTGTCAATTGGCCTTCAAGTATTTGGTTGACAGAAGATGGGGTCTAGCAATCCAGCCCGCATCAGCTTGAAACTGGGGTAGTAGTTGCACACCAAGGAGTTGGCAAGACGTGGGTGTGCCAAGCTGCAGTGGTGGTAAACTTTACGTCTTAGGCCGACGGGTCCAGAGATTGGATGATGAGCTCGGCGGGCGACTACCTACATAGAGTAATACAGGAAGTGGAACCCGACAAGGCCTCGTGACGAGGCTCAATAATGCGCCAGAACACAGCACCCGAGGAGGGACGGTATTCCACACACTGGTACAACCTTTCTAACCTTGGAGGCTCGGTGCTTTCATGTGATACTGCTGTATGATAGACACAGCATCCGCGGTGATACGGTCTGGCGGGCTATGTAAACTTGAAGCTGACGGGCTGGATGAAGCAACTTGCGCATGCGATTACCTGAACGAGACGATGAGCAAGACGACGAGGGCACAGAGTTCCCACTTTTCCATGATCCAGGGCGAGATTTCTACCGGACGAGCAGGGGTCTGGATCTTATCGCAGCTTATCAGCCCCGTATTTGTCACATCCAGCCAATCATGGTCGAGCCCTTCCCCACTTTCCCGCCTCATTCCCCGCCATTCAGAAGTCGAAAAGCGGGGCAGGTGCGCTTCACAGTTTTTTTTTCCCTTCTGCGACGCTTGCCTTGGATGTGAAAGAGGCGACGGGACTGAGGGGAGATTAGGGCCAGGGAAGGCGGGAAGGTGCAAGCGAAGGAAGGAAAAAAACATGAGGTTGGACACACAGTAGCAAGGACCAAGGAGGGTGGCAGTATGACTCTTGTACTAGGTGCGTGTGTGTATGTGCTGGTAGTTCTGATTGATAACTATGACTCTGCAAAAGTTCCCCCATCCCCCCCCTGTAGAGCAGAATGCTTCCTTCTTAAACCAACCCAACCCCGCACCCTCCGCTACCGGCCCTCGACCTCGACCTCGACTGTCTTGCTCAATGACCCAAGCCGGTTCACCAACGGACCCGAGTGACAACACCATCGCGACACCGGCGCTCCTCAGATCCGTCCGCCAGCGTGCCTGGACTGTTGGAAGGTCCCGCCTGCCCTGCGCTGTGCTGCGGTAGCGGAAACTCCCCCATCTCTCCATCTTTCCTTTCCCCTGCCCGCCCACCTCCGCCACCGTGCAGCTGTGCATGGACGGCTCTGCAGCCCCCGGGGCCGGCGCCGCAGGCTCGGCAGCCCAGGCCCAAGCTCAACACGGCCATGGCCACGGCAACGGAGGCCCTGCCCCCTCCATGAGCCCGACAAGCCCTGTCTCCGCCCGGAGCCATGGCATGTCCCACGCCTCCGGCCTCGGTGCCAATGGCGCTGCCAAGCGCAAGAGGAGTTCCGTCGGCATGGTTGGCAGCAGCCCGGGCAGTGCTGATGGTGATGACGACCTCGGCGCCGATCACCACGAGAAGAAGAGGCAGCCGGGCGTCAAGAGGGCTTGCAACGAGTGTCGCCAACAGAAGGTGAGTCTCGACACCAAGCATACTCCTTCAGTGATCCCTGCTGGCCCATCCACCGCCTGGTTCCATCATATTCCTCCTGCATGTCGTACGCAGTTCTGTCAATGCCAATCGCACCCAGTGTCCCCCCCCCAACGAGGCATTGTGCACCACCAGTTGCTGACCAATGGGCTCGGTATTAGCTGCGATGCGATGTTGTGCAAGATCCCTTCACGAGCTGCTCCAGATGTGTCCGCCTCAAACTCGACTGCAAGATCGAATCAAACTTCAAGCGCGTCGGCAAGCGCAGCAAACATGCAGAGATGGAAAGGGAGATAGAGAAACTGCGTCGTAATGTCGCCAAGGCAAGGTCGCAAGGCTTCATCCCGGACGAGGACGACCCCATGGAGTCCCAGCTGCAGTCTCCCGTCGTCGCCAGCGTCTACTCCCACACCAGGCACCCTTCGCTCATGGGGTCCGACGAGGCTGTCTCGTCTCTGTTGCATCTGAAGCGCGGAGGCTCCTACAACGTGCCTCGCATATGTCGGGAGCTCGAGGAAGTCCGCTTGACTGAGGACGCTGAGGCCCAGCTGTTTGCCGAATACTTCGCCCATTACGACCAGTTTCTCCCATTCCTCAACCCTACCCAGTCTCCCGATCAATACTACGCGCAGCATCCCCTGCTCTACTGGGTCATGATCTCAGTAGCCGCGCGCCGATATCACCCTGATCCCTCTCTTCTTGGGAATCTCTCCGGTCCTCTCACGAATCTGCTGTGGCAGACCATTGGCGATGTCCCCAGCAGCCATCATGTCGTCAAGGCTCTTTGCCTCCTATGTACATGGCCGCTTCCCACGAGCACATCCTCTTCAGATCCAACACAGATTTTGTGCGGTGTGATGATGAAGGTCGCCACCCTCATCGGTCTCCACAGGCCTCATCACATCAATGACTTCTCACGTGTCGTCATCGACCTGGACAACGAGCAGCTACATGACCGTGTGATGACATGGGCTGTTACCAACATTGTCGCCCAGTCCATAGGAACGGGCTATGGCCAGCCCGCATCCAGTCTGTACGACTGGACACTTGCCATTCGGCCTGGTGAATCTGGACCCTTCCAACTGTCACCAGATCTTGAGGCTCGTCTGCAGATCGAGCGATTCTGCGACAAGGTGTCCAAGGAGATGTACAGCAATGCTAGCGATCCACGGGGCGTCGCTGGGGATGAGCACCGCGCCATGCTGATGCGTGTGTACCGCCGCGAGTATGGAGAGCTGCAGGCTTCGATATTATCTCGCAATCTGTCCAGGGTTGTTAATCTTCACTTGAAAGCTGCCGGTCTCCACCTCCGACTGGCCGGCTTCTTCGATTCACACAACACACCCGGGTATATGGACGACCTGATGGGTCTCTGGAGGGCCAGTTGCAGTTTCCTGGACTACGTCCTGGACAGCAAACCAACCTCTCCGCATGACCCCCATGGCGAGAGTGATCTGCTCCGATACGCTACCAACTACATCCAGCAAATGCTGGTCGCTGCGGGCTTCGCTTTGCTCAAGCTCCTGCGATCCTTCTTTGCCAAGTCAGTAGACTACGAACGCGGCCGCATACTATTCCACCGCACGATCACAGCCATTAGATCAACCAGTGTTGTCCAGAACGACCTGAACTGGAGGCTCGCTGAGCTCATGGTCCAGATCTGGAACGGAGCCCGTGCCGAGAAACGAAGCAAATCCTGGCATGACGAGGACTCGGTGCATGAGATCGATGACAGCTTGCAGTTGCAAGTGCGCTGCAGGCACAGCATGAGTCTTGTCTATGACTCGATCTGGCACTGGAGAGAAGAATACCAAGCCCGTGGCCGAGGAAACCTCGACTGTAAGTGGAGTCCCCCCGCCTGCCCTCCGGCATCCGTTGCTGACGGAGGGCACGCAGCGCTGAAACATCCCACGAATCCAGATTCCGCAGAGCATTCATCGGCATCATCGACGCATCTCGACCCCCCACTGAGTTCCGCACATGGCCTGCCGGCCAGTCTCCTTACCGCTTCCAACGGGGCCTTGACGCCTAGTGGTGGCTCTGGCTTCGGTGGTGGCCAGGGTGGACTGGGCGGTTCAAATTATGAACCGACCAACTACGACTTCTTCGACCCCCAGCACTGGATGCTGGATGGACTCATGGACTTCAACTATTCCTTCGTGCCGGAAATGGGCGCCTAGGCCGCACACCAGGACCCAGGATAAGGACCATTTGGATTCCAAAGACTTGCTGTTTCAAACTTGAGAGAACCGGCGAATGTAGATGAATTTGGTGGGAACTCAGTCTCTGGTGCGACATCTCCTGACCAGATGCGGTTGCAATGTTTTGGCACAATTGATTCATCGCTTCAGGCTACAGTTTCTGGGGATCAGACTACGGCTCGGCGTGGAAACAGCGAATACTCTTCGAAATTTGGTTGATTATACAGCGAGCTCTAGTCATAATCGTGTCACAAATACCCAATTCTCGACATGAATATATAGCGTTCGAAGGGAACAGCCAGCGGGTCAGGATTTCGTGGTCCAGACAACGTTGCGTAAAGAAGTTCTAGCACAGCCAAGCTGGATTGAGGATGTTCATAAGCCACAAGTCTGCGCGGAAAATTGGCCGAACGATTTCTACTAGCCACTATTATGGCAAGATTGATTCCTTTTCAGCGACGGATATCATTGATACTTCTTACAGGAGACGGGAAGGGCAGAAGGACACAAAAAGGATAACAGAGGTTCTACGATATGCAACTCCCGCTGTGGCACATTTGCTTGTACATAGAGGTACGCAACAGTGGGTGACTGGGCACTCGAGGGTCAGGGTGCATATCACTTAGGAGGTGGCATTGTCTCAGGTTTCTGTTCACTTGACCGCGTTGCTTATTCACAATGCTTTTTGCTGTCTACCATCCGCACCTCCCTGCGCACCCTCCAGCTGACCGACTTGCTTGGCTCGGTGGACTCTTGGAAATGACAGGGAGGCGGAGGGGTCTTGGAAAGATTGTCTCAGAGGATTTATCTTGCGTGTCTTTTTGGTGGTTGTATATGTGGAGGTAATACTCCCCGTTTTGGTATCCCCGACTGAACGACAAGAGTAGGGCTGGCCGCTCGTGCAGAGAGTGTGAGGCTAGCTAGGTAGCCTGTCGATACTTACATGCGAAATCAAGGATCATGATTGCCAATGCTGCTGATCTCTTGGGTTTCCCTACGAATTGATGTCACCGAGTGCGTGTGTGGGTTGACAGTGTGACGTCCACGAGGTCTCGTCGGTCCCATGGGTCGATGGCCGTGGCCATTCTTTTCCCGGAAGGTGTCGGGGACGTGATATCGAATGTTCTATCTTTGTTATGCAAAGTAGTACGGTACCACGCTACAATGCGCAAGCATACCATCATTATTGCCATCGTCACTACCCTGCCATGTGGTAGAGAAGTAACGTGGGTTGAAGAAGAAAAAAAAAAGGTGGTGACACCCGGCCAAGCGTGCGGTGTCTGTCCCCTTGTGGCGTGGCCGGGCTGCGGCGCAGGCGCAGACTTCGGCGCTCAGTCGCCGCGGCGGGTAGATCAAGAAAAGCGTCGTAGGATTCTAGTCAAATAAGCGACCAAGCAAAAGCCATGCGTTGCGGTGTTTGGGGCAGGGATTCCAATCCGGCCGGACGGGGACAAGAAAACGTGGGCTTTTGGGGCCTGGGTTCAAACTTCTGGGGTTACCACCTGCGGCACAGGACAGCAACCTCGTCATCCATCGGCCCAAAAATGCGTCCATGTATCGTCACGGCGCAGCGACACCTGCGGGCGGCCGCGTCCAGCCACGAGGGAGGCGTCCATGCTGCAACGCACGCTTGTGCACCTTGCGATCTCTCTGTCTCTCTCTCTGTCTCTCTCTCTGTCTCTCTGTCTCTCTCTCTCTGTCTCTCTCTCTCTGTCTCTCTGTCTCTTTCTCTCTCTCTGTCTCTCTGTCTCTCTCTCTCTGTCTCTGTCTCTCTCTCTCTGTCTCTCTCTCTGTCTGCCTCCTTCCCTCTCAAATCCCCGCCCGGGGTTTGTAAGCCGGTTTGTTGCGGTGAAAACCGCGAGGAAAGGGTGTGCCCAGTCGGCCAGGGTCTCTCTCGTGGATTTTGGTTGCGCTCCAGGTGGCCTCCCACACGATACTGCAACATTCTGCCCTGCCTGGCTCTGCCACGCTGCGCCCCGGCCCTCACCCAGGCCACGCGCCGAGCCCCGTGGCTTGCCTAGCCGGGGTCCTGTAGGGCAGAGCACGATAATGACGGCGCTTGCCAGGCGGGGGGGGGAGGGGGTATCTTCCCACGTTGTCTTCTTCGATTGTATTCCTGTTCTGTTCAAGTTCCACTCGGGGTTGACGTCGAGGTTGATGTAAAAACATCCCCAGCGCCGATCAGTCTCCCCAGTAATGGCTGCAGGAGGGTGGTCAACACCGGCCTGCCCGGCGAGCTCGGCCGATTAGCCACATCCCACGCGATGTGTCCCCGGACGCACAGGCAAGCAATACAAAGCCACTGCCGCCAGACTAGAGCATTGTCCTGCGAGAATACGCCACGTTTTGGCCAAAATCCCAGGAACAACAAGGGTCTGACTCGCAAGACTTTCAGCGGTTTGCGCCCGTCAATCACCCCTGATACAAAAAGCCCTTCCTTCAATGCTATCAAAGGGGGCAGCCCACGACGGGACCCGGCCGTTGCGCTTGCGGTGGCTCTGAGTTGACCCTTCGCGTCTAGCGTGTCGTCAAACCCGCCTGGGGTTTAAATCCTGCCGTCGAGGCCGTCGCAGAGTAGCAAAAGCCGTTGCGTATGTTCGGGGCTAGCTGGGGAGAGGATCTGCTTCCCGGCCATCTTGGAGGGGTCTGGGTTGTTTTAGCCACCAAAATCGAGAGGTAGGCTGACCAATCCGGATTCAACCCCCGCGACGACGACGACACTCGTGGGTGTGCGTATCGGCACTACACCTGCGCGTGGACGTTAGCGATATTGGACTATTGAGATGGCATCCCACACAGAATCTCTGGCAGCAACAGTGGGTTCGCTTGGAGGGACCTTGCATATTCGCTCTCTCCAAGATCTCTCCCCATCCCACTCTCTCGCACCCCTTGTCCCGGGACGTACGGAGGTTGCCCTCGCTGGGCGCCATTCTCAGCCTGCCCCTCCCTTCGAGAAAGAAAAGTGTCGCGTGGTGACATCGTTCCGTATGACCCGGACCCGAAGCGACTGTCTGGCTGAGGGTGCAAGCAACCAGAGAAGCCGGAGCGGTCTAGCCATGTGTCCATCCCGGCTCCGCAGTGGCAGACCGGCGCCGTCGAAGAGGGGGGGGGGGTTGGGTGAAGGGCTGAAGACATGGGATGAAGGAATCCACCCAAATGGGGGCTTCGAATTCGAGCTGCATAGGCTGTGCCGTTGATACCGGACACGTGCTGGGAGATGATCTGTCGCACACATTTCCCTGAACGGTAAGGGAGGTCGCGATATGTTGCCATGGCTCGAGTCCCTCGAACCAGTTCTCCGACGCACCCATACTGTCGGGTCAGATATCTGTTGCTCCTCGAAATTACGTACAGACAGCTGGTGCCAGGATACGGCGTCAGGTTCAGCCACGGACCAAACCACACGACGCGAGTTCCATGCCACGCTTGGCTGGTATACTGGACACTTGGCCCCACCGGCCAGTCTGGGGTGTCAGCGGAGTCTGTACACAGTAGAGGAAGAGGAAGATGAGCTTACGAAAACAAATAGGGCTAAATACCAGCTGCAAGCCACTGGCCTATCCGCCAGGCCCGCCCGTGGGGGATCCACAGCGGTGTGAAGCTCAGAGCAAGGGACGAGCCCCATTTCATGGGTTCAGAGAGGCAGAGGCAGTGGGGCTTCCGTCCCGGGTTCCATTGACTGATGGGACGGATAATCATTCTGGAAGGTAGATGTGAGCACGGCAAAACTTTATGGCCTGGTGCGATTTCCATCGACATGGGGTTGGCCATGAGGCTTTGCGCACTTCTCTGTTGCACCGGTACCGCGTCTCGCATCCCCCATCGAGACGCTGGGCGCCACAAGAACCCCCAACCTTCGCACATTCTTTACGGGTCCGGAACTTTTGCCCACAGGCCATTGGTTGCGGTGCGGGCTGGCTGAATTCCAGGGGTTTTGCGGCCTCGTACCGTGCAGGTAACCACTTCACCGCGATCGGCCCATGGCGATGATGCCGGACTCCACGCCGCTGCATATGCACGTTGGGCCTTTTGTCTTTCCCGTCGCAAAATCCACTATTTGTCCCGCTTGTCAATGCTGCCCCGTAAGGCGCCCAATTGCGCCAACACGACCGGCAGACAGGCCCTGTTCAACAAAGCTGTTTGGTTCTACACGCCCACGCGGAAAACCACCCGGCTTGCCCCCCGCCCACTAGACACCAAAGACCCCAAGGGTCTTGTGGGGGCAATCCTGAGAAATTGATATGTCACATTGCCTTCAGGTGCGTCTCCAAGACGTAGGGCTGGTGATTCGCAGCGCGTTTTCCTATTCCATCGTCGTGTGATCCGGCTGGACGGCTGGCTGGTGGGCTCGATTGGGGCGGAGTCCACGATGTACAGTACTTCGCGCCTCACCTGCGAAGGGGCTGAACCCAGAAAGTGTGGGTAGTGTCCTCTTGTACAAGTGAAGCTCATTCTGGGTTCTGACATCTGACATCGCGTTCGCTGAGTAAAGCACGGCAGTCCGTTGTCAGCACTCAATCCCTAGGGCTGAACATGGCAGTACGCAAGTAAGCCTGGCAGGTGTATGCCTGCACAATAAGAGGGCAATGATAAGACAACCGACAAGCTTGGGGGCACCGGTTGGTCTCCAGGCCACATTGTACACGGTCTACCCATTTCATAGCAAGTAACGTTACTGGCTTTGTCTTGCTGTTGAACCATTTGCAACACTAGTCAATGAGAGTGGGTGTGTGTCCCAGGAGACGACAAAGTCAAGACTTTCAGGACAACAGCCCAAGGCGTAATTCAACGCCGAGAACTTTGAGCCATTACTGAATGAGCCTCTGCGGGCCGCGACCCGACTGCTCAGGCTCAGATGGTCCACGTGCGGCCGGGCCAGATCAGGCCAGCGCATTGCGGTCGCCCTGAGGATTGCCAACGTGTCAACCGCGGCTCTATCTGCACTGTCTGCAGGGAAGCGGAGCGTGGTAAGCGCTTGCAGCATCTTAGAATGAGTAGTTGCCTTTTTGGTTCGGGATTTTGTTGACTACGAATCGGTCAGTTGGTTATTTCCTTCTGAACGAAGGCACTACAAACGTCGCAAGATGCTATCCCCAGGGGTATTCCTGCTCAAATTTCAGGGCCTCGACGTGGTGAATGCATTACCTGGCCTAGCAACCAACGGTCTCCACGGCACAAAGAAGGTTACTATTAGAGGTAAAATAGAATGTGTCGGTTGGCGGGATCCCTGTGCCCGTAAGGCACAGTCTGCCTGAGGCAATCCTCAGAGCAGGAAAGCGGAGACTGACATGGGAACGCTCAAATCCAAGAGGCACAGCAGACAGAAGCTCGCAAGCCTGACACTCCTGGGAACACGACACCCTCCAGGACCAGGACAGTATCTTCCGCACTTGATCTCTGCAATTATTGGCTCCAGCCCAAGCAGTTGAGAGATGAGGTCCGTCCAGCCGAGCCATGCATCACTCTAGAGTCCAACCCCGATGAGAAGATGCTCGGCCAGATAATGGACGGTGTCATTTCGCTGGTGCTCTCGGCAGAACTCCCTTCCGATTGCTGGGACAAATCTCCACAAAGGATCGCACATATCTGGTGTTTCAGTCTACCAGTTGTACCCGATACAAGTCAAGTGACTGTGGCAGGAGAGATCAACTACTGGATGGCAAGGAGATTAGGCTTCACACAGTCCCGCGCATCTTTGGCCTCGAGGGTGTGATGATCACGCCGCATGACTGCAGACAGGCTGGAGTGTCCTGGCGGCAACGCTCGTTGGTCGCGTATAGAGCGTCTGTTTCACAGTGTTTGTTGTCTGACCCTGGATGATTGCTGCAGACTGTGATCAGAGAAGTTCTCTGTTCAACAGAAGGGGAAGAATGCGAGACGCTTTCCAATATCACGGACCGTATCTGACCAGCTCATGGTCTCTTGTGCCGATGAGGTGGGAAAGATCCTCGCGCATTCCTACCGGGGTTCAGTTGATGAGGAAAAGCAGATTTCGGGGCTGGATCAGAGCAACCCGTCAGCGTCAGCGTCAACGTCTTTGTAGAGGACTACAATAGACCCCAGAGTCCCGTGAGACTCATCAAGGAGTACTACAAAGACGAATGGATGACTGCTGGTCCCTGCTGTCACTCGGTCGGCTGAGAGGGGTAGGGTCCTGATGACTGAGTCGATGGCTCAGCAGCCGTCTGCTCTGATGGCTGTTT
>JUJX01000099.1:14148-67886 GCA_000800745.1 Diaporthe longicolla
GGGGGGGGAGCGGTTCTCCAGCAGTCTCGAATCACATCCCCACGATCGGCAGCTGACGATGCTGTTGGTGTCTATTTTGGGTTACCCTGTGGTCTCGCCCTGTTGCCACTGAGCTGAGTACCGAAGTTCAGAGAAGATCCCTCCATCCCAAGATTCGCTGTCTCTCACACAGTATATGACAGCACTCCCGAGAACCAGCTCCAGAAGTCACAGCTCAATTCTTCGGGCCTCGCAGCAAAGTTGAGTTGTAGCCGAACCAGTGCTGTTGGTCAAGTCAGTTGACGCAAGCCGCCTGCGGCCAAGTGGCTACCCCTGGATAGACGCAATGGCCGCAGGCTATCTCAGACCATCGGGGGCATTTGTCATCGTAAAGGCGATATGCCATCCCGCTGTATTATGAAGATCTGATCGACTGTCCGGCCCATCACACATAGGGCAGCCATGGATCAGGGGTACCGGGGGCTTGAATGATGACCTGATGGTTGATGTTCCCGAGATTAGACGGCAAGGAGGTGGGGTATAACCAGTTGCAAGACAACAACGGGTGGGCTGCCCAGATACTAACAAGCATGTTGAATGTTCGGCTCTCCCTGTCAAGCGCTCTCTTAAATGATTGTTGGTAACCATGACAAGAGATTGGCTTCGCACTCGCTTGAATACCATGGTCTAAGCCCATGGAGCCAACACGGAGTGTGCAGGAAGACGAGAAGTGACATTCTCTATCCCGTTTGTGCTCCCTTGCGTTGGAAATACTCGCGATGAGCCTTCCCCGTTTCGGGATGGGCACAATTTTTACCGCCATCGTCAGTGCGGAGATGAAATGGTGATCGCAGTCGTGAAAGTAGCGCACGCGTCTACCTCGCAGCTGCTGCGATACCCGGTCGGTCCGGAGCTGGCCACCACTGGGGAAGCGATCATTGCTGGAAGAGGAAGCAGCTGGCCAATGCAAAGCTACGAGTGAGACGGATTAGCTCACAATTAGCCAGAGATCCCTTGCGCGATTACAGTCGAGAAGAAGCACTAGTGTTGCTTTGACCGACATGCTACTCTAGCGAGCGACCACGAGCAGCGTGGGCGGCAGCAAGCAGTTGGCGGTTGGTTCCCGAGAAGGTGGAAGCGCTGAGTGGCACAGTTGCGTCAAGATCAGTTGCAGTCATCGTGGTTGCAGCAGGGCTGCAGTGCAGCACACCTCAGTGCAGCTTGGTTCAGGGCCTGTGAGGCTCTGAAAATGTGCTACGATCAGAAACCGTGTCTGTTGGGTCGGCTGAGGTGGAGCGGAGTGTTGGCAACCCAGATAGAGGTATCAATTGCATAGACGCAGCCCTACTGCGAGAACAGGCGCGGTGTGTTGGAGACGAGCTGGCACACGACACGACTAAGCCACCCAATTGTCCCAACAGAGCGGTATAGGCGCTTAGCAGCAGCAATCTCGAGTCATGGAAATCATGGGGAGATAGTTCTGCGACCCAAAAGGTGTCCCTGGGAACTGTTTAGCCCTACTCTCGACTCCTGCGCCATCGCCGGCCGCATCGAGCCGGCCGCGGCGAAGTCACAACGGGTCATAGAATGTTTCTGGTGGGCAGTTCTGCGCTGGTCCCGTACAATTCCAGGATACCCAGCCGGCTCCAGCTCTAACGACCCGCCCCAGCCACGGCCCGGGCAGGTCGCGGGACAACGAAGGCGAGGCAGACTGGATGTCGGGGACCATCGGAGATGACGGAAAGCCGTCTTCAGGATCAAGCATCAAGGAAGCCTTGGGCTGGAGGGACATGTTGCGCTGCTGGCGGGTTCATGGGATGAAGAGGGCCACTTTTCGAGGATTCATATCCGTCGTCGGATCGGGTAGGTGTCTCGCCCCTCACGCGGCCGAGGCGGCCGATTGCTAATGCTCTGCAATCCAGTGACTGTTTTTGGCGGGCGGGTGGATAATAGACGAGTCGAAGTCGGGAAGAAATCAAACGGGTGTGCGGATGAACAGGGGCCTCTGTTACCGTCACCGTACCCGTGCCTGTCCGCGTTGGACGGGGACCATGACCTTGAGCGGCGAGACTCGCACCCACGCAGTGCGTAGTAGTTGAGGGAAGGTAAAAGGCCAGCTGCCGAGCACGTACCCACCACAATTTGAGTAGTGACAGGTGGTCGTGGTAGTCTTGACGTGTTCCAGGTACGACGATGTCAACCTGAGGGCAGACAGGGCTGCCGTCGCAGGGACGGTTGTTCGCTCCGGCCGCTGTTTCTGGCTTGCCGTGGTTGCAGCGACGAGTCCGTCCGCGTTGCGCACCAGTCGACCCGTGACCTGAGGGGGAGTGGGTCCATTGTCCATAATCAGTAACTGGCACTGCGACCCACCGTTCGTCCATTGGCCGGGTCCCGACCTGCAGGGTATTTTTGCGCAGGGGGCTCCCTGCCACCGCTGATCGACGATCCATCCAAAAGTGCGCCCGTCTGCCCGCCTAACTTCTCGAAGGGCAGGAGCCACTTGCGCAATGCGACCCGACCACAGGCTGCCAGGCCTGCCAGGACGGACTGCCCAGATTTGGACTCGACCAGACTCGACCCGACTCAGGGAAGGCAGCACGACGAGTGGGGAACGCAGTTGTAGAGTCATGGTGCGATGAGGCTCTGCGTTGATCGCCTGTCCACGTCATGGAGGAGGGAGTTGCAAGGACAGACGGCCGGTGTGGCAATGCCCCCTCCGCTGCCTTCTCTCCCCCCTCTCTCTTCCCGGTCATCTGTCCGCCTTGTGCCTGAGTGCCTGAGTTTGCCCTTCTGCCCTCTTCTGCCTTGTGCCCTGTGCCTGGCCAATCCCGGTGCCCACCCAACAACCAGCATGGATAGTAAAACGGCTGGGTGGGTGGGTGACTAAGTATCTGGGTACTTGGTTCTTGCCCGATGTTGCATTTGAGTTTCGAGATTCAGGCATCGCAAAGCATGATTCCCTTCCCAAATCCCCTCATCAAGCGAGAGAGCAGAGCAGAGCAGGACAAGCAGAGCAGGACAAGCAGAGCAGAGCCTCATTTGATCGCATTTGGCCTAGCCAGCAACGAGGTGGGGTGTTGCTGTCGTGTTTTTTGAGGGGGTACTGGTGCCCACCGGGTCCTGGCGCCTGCAGAGCCGGAAGTGCTGTGGGTTCGGCGCAGTCTCTACAGGCAGATGGACAGGCAGAGATATGCAGCCAGACCGCCCAAAGATCTTTTCGGCTGCACTTGTCAAGTCCTGCCGTGCCCCCTCGTCTCCAAATTTCTGGGTTGTAGACCTTGGGTCGTGTCACAGTTGCATTCTTGTCCCTGCCGGGCGTTTCTGGCGGCTACCGCGTACCAGCACTCTGTTGCCAACATTCTGGATATTGACGCACCAACGCGCCAAACTGCCAGAGCACACACGCCCACATCGTGTGATGGAATGGGACCGTCGGCAATTCTCATGGCTTGTCGCCCTTAGCTGCCAATCGAGACCGTCCGGAATAAGCGCTCGACCTTGTGTGCTAGGAAACCTGAGGGAGGGTCGGCGTCTGGGATCTAAGGCTGGGAAGCTGCCACAGCACGGCAGCTGCAGGCGCCTCTGGCACGATTTTCAGGGATTACCCCCGTCTGTTTGGCTGCGATCTAGCCTTAAGCATGTCTAGCGCGTCCCGACGGGACGGCACGCAGGTTGACTGGTCGGCGGGTTGCATTCAGCCCCCAGAAAGCTCCATTCTCCTGCATAAATGCAACACAAACGGTACCTCCAATTCGACGCGGGGGGCTGGTCTCATCTTCCACACTCTTATAGTGTACCTCGTTTCTTGGCGTTACAACGCTCCGTCTTCGAAAGACCTGCTGCGCCGTGTTCTGGCAACCTTATGGTACTCAGGGATTTTGGTTTCTGTGAACTGTGTGCTCTCTTCTGCAACCGGGTACCCTTCGCCCTCCCCGCTTTCTAGCCGGATTGCGTCAACCAGCCTTTTCCGTCCGTAGGCAGCCAGTCGACCATGGTTTGAGCCCGGGTAGGTCCATCTGTCATTGGAAGGCGCAGTGGTACCTCGGTGCTGGGATGAGTGGGAGGGTAGGCATGTGTACGTGGAGTGTGTGTGTGTGTGTGTGCGCGCGTGCGCGTGTTTGAATGGCTGCATGTCCGAGACCAAGCCTGACCTGTTGGGGCGCTTGTTTCGGCTACTGGCCTCTCGTGCTGGCTGATTGTGCCTCCTCCTACAGGCGCTGGCAACCAGCGATAAAAACATGTCGTTGTTTTTGGCTTGTTGATCCCGCTTGGAGCTGTGCCTGGCCGGGCCGTTAAGGATTTGGTTCCATGTAGAGATTAGCCACGCCCGTGATGAATTTAGCGCAGGATTCGGAGCCCTGTGTCCTGTCCACAATTTGCCGGTCGTTTCCCACCTGATCCCGTTCTAGCGCGACCAGCTTCTCCCGTCTCCAGGGTTGTGCTGGTCCGGGCACGAGGAGCTTGACGGTGGCGCGCCTTGAGCACTGACTGGATCTTATGCCTGCTGTGAATTCTGAAGCAGAACCCATCTTGTCAACCGCTCATGATCGGCAGTGTCCACCACGGAACCAAGATGGCGCCAGTCAGCCAGCCCTGGTTGCCGCGAGCTAGGATCACCCGTTTCTCAGCAGCCATCTGGGCATGGACCAAGGGCCACATAGGGGCCCAGGTGTGCCGTGCTCTTTTTCAGTAGCAATCTTGGTCAGGTCCGTTGAAAGCTCTCCGGCCGGCCACATTTTGGCTTCAATGATGCGGCCCGAAAAAAGGGGGGGGGGGCACATCGGGGCGTGATAGGCCGTGATGCTCGTACTTTGCCAAATGGGACTGTGTAGATGGTGCATGGTGTGTGAGCAGCGCCGGCGTGCTCGCTTAGGGGCTGATTCGAGGTCCGGCTGGCGCTGGTATCGCGCACATGACATATCTGGGACGCGGGAGGTGAGGTCGGCATGCTGGGGATGGCAATATTGTCGATCCGAGCCCACCGGAAGAAGCTCCCGAGATGATGCCTCTGTGGTGGCCCTGTGGTGGCCCAGGGCCGAATCAATGTTGCCATGCGTTGGTCTGGGACGACGCGGCGGTTCACAAGCGGGTTGGAGGGTGGTTGTTGGGAGCAGAGCAGGCCGTGTGCGCGCCTAATTTCCGGCTGCTAGTGCGGTCTGTGCTGTGCCATGCGTTGTTTTGCCGTGCTATGGCTGGGCCAGGAGGCCAGGAGGCCAGGAGGCCAGGGAGGCCAGGACACAGCTCCCATTCGGCGCCCACCGAGAGGGAGGGAATGTCCTTGTTGCCTATTAGTGCCGATTGCGCAGATTAGTCTGGCCTGCCTGCCTGCTCGCTATCTCTCCCGAGGCCCCGTGCTCGTTCGAGGCCCCCCCTCCAGAGCAACACAGCATTGCCCTCCCCAGACCCCGTTCTGCCCGTGTGTCGAGCCATCCCAGCCCATGATCCGAGCCCGGCTGCATCCCCCTTTATGCGTTCATAAGACCCAGTGGCCGTCACATTGGTTTGTCAGGCATATGGCATCTGTGGGTGTGGGTGTGCGTGCATGTGAGTGTGAGTGCGTGCGTGTATTTGTGACAGGATGGCAACAAGGGCGGGGGTGCTGTGGTGCACATGTGGTTTGGGATGGGGGTATGTAGGGAACGAGCGACGACTGACAAGGTGATGACGGGAACGTTGGAAAGGTCAAACACCGAAATGGCCCGGCGTCGAATCACAGCCCCTGCACCAAGCTCCAACGGCGACCCACCTCTGATGCGACGCCCAGCGCCTGCCTGAGCCAGACTGCAATCCGTGCTTCTCCGCTGGCGACGATCCGTTCCTCAAAGGGTCCCTGGGGCTCTGGGGCCCTCAGTTTCTCTCAGTCCCTCGGACCCCTGTTTCGCTCTGGCTTGCCGATGGACAGAGCCAATCTCCTCGTCCCGCAATGTCTTTTCCTCACCACTGCCTAGCGCCCCTAGCCGTCTTCCCCGACCTTCACCCTTCACCCCTTCCCGTGCTGCCTCGCCTGCTGCCCACCTAACACGTACCCTATGCTGCGCTGTGCCGTACCTGGTCTACATCTCATCCCGTATCTCGTCCCCCCCGCTGCATCTGCATCTTCAACTTGTCTCATCTTGTCTTGCACCCCCGTCCGGCCACCCACCCAATGGCAGACTCCCCTCTTTGTTGCTGGCTCACCGTTTAATGGCCCATCGGGGCCGGGGGAAACACCTTGAATGTGTTGTATGTATCGCCTCCCCCGCCTGTCACGAGCAAGAGAAAGAAAGATCAGCCGTTCCCTGGCCAGGCACTTGCTCGTCACCTGTGTCAACTATGTCACCTCATCCAGATGTGCCCAGGGTCTCCAGACAATCTGTGCCGCCTGCCCGCTGCTAATTTCCTCTTCATTTCATCGGTACCCTGTCGGCCTGCCTGCCTCTCATTTGTACTCCGTACATGAGGTCAACAGCACTGAGAGCCTGCTCCCACACCGAGGCATCTTCAGGCTGAAGTCATCGTCACTGGCCAGCTCGATCCTCGACCAGTCAACATCCCAGCCGCACCTGGCCCGGCCTGCTTCCCCACCCGCCCTGTTCATATCCTGGGCTCTCGCAATTACGCCTCTGATATTCCAGTACTGATGCTGGAGATACAATCTAGCATGCTGCGTGCTGTTACCTGGTATCGACCGCACTGACGCCGCAGCTAGTGTTGCTAGCCGAGGGCTGCGTGCGGCATGCTGCTCTTGCGGCCCGGGCGGTCTTTGCCCCGAAGACCCTGCCATGACATGGGAACTCGGTCTGGTTGCATGAGAGCTGGAGAAAGGCTTCCCAGGAAAACCTGCCAAACCCACCCTGCGATCTGCCCTACCCTGCCTGCCTCTCGCGACCCTGCTCCATGGGGCTGAGAGCCGAATTTGGAACGACCGCGGCCCACGTCAATAACGCGTATCCACTTGCCTCCCGCCGCACTCGCTTCTGCCATTCGCGCACTCAGCACCTCAGGCGTGCGTGCTGGCCACCGTATGAGCAGCACCCGGCGACAGTGACGCCTAAAGTCCGAATCCCGGGATATGGCTGGCCCAGCCAGCTTACTGGATGATGGCTCGCACACTCGGTCAAGAGGCGTACTCTGGTGACCACACCTCGACATTGCCTGGACCTTTGGGTTTTAATGTCAAATCTCAGAGGGGCTGGTGGTCCAAGTCGCCCCACCGTCGGCTTTGTCCCGTTCGCTCCGTTGACCTAGCTGGTCGTTCTGTATCTCTACGCGACCCGGAGTGGAGCAACACGAGACCCTGTCTTCTCGTTGACTTCAGCAAGCCCCCCTCCCGCCAAAGGACCAAAGGACGGAACCCACAGCGAGTTAAGGAAAAGAAAGAAAAAATTGGTGTGGCCTGTGGTTCATGGCTTATCGGCGGCACAAAAAACTTCCACCTATTTCCGGCTCCCATCCGCACCGCTGCCCCAGAGACCCCGGCCCACTTGGCGGCGGCCCCAGTATATCGCACACATAGTACACATCGCGACAGCAGCGAACACCTCGGGAATGACCTGATGTCAGAAGCCCAGCTGTCAGGGGTCACCAGCAGGGGCTTCGCCAGACCTGTACGCAAAAAGTCGCCGAGGGTCTCCCTCTAGACAAATGTACATCGCATCAAAAATGTGGCCCGGCCAAGGCCAGTGGCATTGTTGTCTCCGCCCCTGGCTGTGAGGACAACTCTATTCCAGGATCTCCCTGCTGCAACGCGGTACTCCACGCCGGACCCTACTTCCTGGGCTCTCTCCCCGGCTTCTCTTCCCTGTCCCATCTTGTGCTGTCCTGCCCTGCCCTGCCCTGCCCTGCCCTCCGCCCAGACTTCCCCATTTCATTAGGCGCTGTCGAGCTGCAGACATCGAGCCCTATGCCTGATCCACAGATACTTGTGTCCGTGGCCAGTCTGCCTTCCCGGCCCACACCCCTTAACTACACTTGGTTGACCAGGCCCACGGCCTCAACAGCCTTGTATCATACCCAAACGGGATAGTGCTATGCCACTATGGCAAGCCCCCCCCCGGGGCCTTGAAACTGGGCCATCCAGCGGCTATCATGCGAATCATGAGCTTTGCCGATAGTACCTGTGAAAACTACCATGACGGCCGCGTCGCCGATGCGCAAGGGCCCTCTCGCCCGTTGCGACCGCAGCTACGGGGTATGGAGTACGTATTGTCTACCTCACAGACTTCCGTGGGCCCAGGTCTGAGCTTCCTGGGTTGGACTGTTACGGCGTTGCGGTTGTAACTAAGTAGACTGCCCCTTGTCGTGACTTCTATGGTCTGGCACCCCTGCAGGCTGGACAGGTCTTCCTTTCGCAAAGCTTCTCTGCCTCCACCTGCCGTCTCTATTCATGTCACTCTGGACCATGCCACCGCACCTCTCTACAACAAGCTGTGGGTGGGATCCACCTCAGGTACGTACACTCTACCCACCAACTCAGCTCTTAGCTCAAAGACGGACCCCTCGAGCCTCTGCCGATGGCGAGGCTCTCTTTTAAAATAAAGACTGTTCCCCTGACCTCTCCAAAGACCTCCAGAGGCAAGATCATTATCATTCTTTGTCGAGACTCTGGTTATACAAGAACCAACCGTCCCTTACTTCTGCTCTTCTGCTCGAGCCATCGAATCAAAAGTGGAGTTTGATATAGACCTCACACGAACCGCCACTTCGTCACTCAGCTGGAAGACATCATACCCAAAGCAGGCTTCTTTGAACAAGACAAAAAGGTTGACTGCACCTCTCCCCGGATGCGAGCTCTCATCAACATGGCCTCGAGTCCTCAGTATCTCGCCCATGGTGCGCACGACCAGGTTGGCACAAATACACCTACACTGCCCGACGGCTCATGCCCTGGTGAACCAACAACTGTCTCCGCCTACCCAGACCCAGACCAGATTTACTCTTCCGTGAGTCTTCCCACCGCTGTCACTGTGCCTCCCACCTCCCTGCACACATGTATATGTATCTATATATACATGGGCGCGAAGGAAGGGGCCCGGATCTCCTTCACCACCTCCATGCCTGACCTCACATGAGACTTTTAACTGACTAACACCAACAGGTCTCGTCGGCCTTTGATCAGCCTGCCATCGTCGACGACGACAACCTCTTGACTCCGGTGTCTAGCGCTGCTTCACCACCTTTGCACCAGCGGTCCAAGGTCCAGTCACCGTATCACCAACCGCAGGACTCTCCTCAGTGCCCACAGCAGCCAACTCCGCCCAACACATCCACGATGTATCCCTACTCAGACTACGTTAACAGCACAAGCCAGGCATCTTCCCCAATGCCTGTCCAAGCCACCGTGACTCAGGCGTCGCATGATATCCTCGGGCCATACATCCAAAGCTCCCCAGGCCACGAAGAAACTATCCCTCCACCACAATCAGCCCCATACTTTGGCCACTACAGCGCATCTAGCGTGTCTGTAGGTACAGAGCCAGATGGGTTGCCCTCGTGCTACATAACAGATGTCATGGGCGAGAATCCCTATGGGTTGATGCGTGGCCTGCCAGATATTCACAGCGGATCTTACACTCACAGGCCGCTGGCCCCAAACATGCTGCAGCAGCCTCAGCAGTCCCCGTACCGCCGCGACGTGCTTCCAATCTCAAGGTTGTCCCCAGCAAACTATGGGCGTCCCCCACCGGTCCAGGTCAAGAGACACCCCAGCCGGAAGCCCAGCGCCAGGAAGGCTCGCGTCAAGAAGGAGCAATCGACCAGCCCGCCAGCCATGTCCCAGGCCTTTCCGTTTGAGGATGCCAGCAGGGGTGGCGAGCCAGTTGCCCCAGAAGAGGACGTATTCCTGGACCACAAGGCACCAGCTGACCTGAGGCGGCTGTGGACTATTAGGCAGAAATGGTTTGCCAGGAAGGGACATGGCATGTGGGAGAACATCATCAGGGACTTCCTTGGGGCTGAAGAGGCCGACGCCCTCAGCGAAGACAAGAGGACGCAGGTCAAAGCGAACCTGCAGATGAAAATTCACAGGGGCGTCTTGAGACATGGCATCTGGCCAGCGCGCAACGTAAGTGACACGTCCAATTTGCATCATCACTGGACATTGTGTGCCACTCAACGTGGAGATAGAAACCGCTGACAGCCCTATCCCAAATAGAAAGCCGCACTTCTCCGCGCCTATGCGCGATGGGAGGAGAACCGTTACAACGAAATCTTCCGGATGTTCATGGAGGAGCTCCAGAACGAGGGCCAACCCCCTGCGTACGAGTGGAAGAGCGTCCATGTCGAGGCTGAGCTCGTCAAGGAGGGCTTGGAGCAGAAACAGCGTGAGCCATCCAAGGCGCGCCGGAGGCGCGTGCAGATTCCAGCGCGTCACCGCGCCGCCGGTGGCCACAGCTCCTCGCACACCAAGGCCTCTTCTATACACCAGCAACAGCGCCTCCCAGCAGTGTTCGACCTGACTCCCGGGTTCGGACACTATCCCAGCCAGCACTACGGGCATCACCAGTACCATCCCTATGGTGTCGGCGGCGGGCACAAGCGGGACATGTCAGCCGGGTCGTCGTCATACGACATGCTGGTCGAGCAGCTAAATGCGCAGCCCCAGCCGCCGCTGACGGATGAGCAGCACGAGCAACTTATCGACGAGTGCCTGGAGCGGACCCCGTTCGAAACCGATCACGACCCGGCGATGGCAGTGCTGGAGCGCCACAACAACAACCAGCAGCAGCAGCATGACGATATCAAGATGTCCGACGACCCTTATCCGGAGGAACAGCTTCCACGCAGCCGCCCGTCCTCGTCATCGCTCCCTGCCATCAACGGCATGATTGCTTCGGCATCCGCGTCGCCTGACATTAACGCGCAGCGCAGCGCAGCCGTGGCTAGGCAGGCCTGCGGTGAGCTGCTAAAGCACTCGAGCGGCCCAGCACAACACAACAACCACCACCAGTACGCAGGTGTGTGATTCATTCGGCCACAGCTGCACTCATCATTGCCAATCGGTCGTAGCCGGTGATATCGACCAGGATGGCTCTTGTACCTTTTTTTTCTCTTCCAACCAACCCATTTTGCGAACCCGCACCGGTTTTTGAACCTATCTTGTCCCTCCTGATGCGGACCGGATACGAGGACAGGAAAGTTCGGGGCTAATGCAGCCCTATCTACGAGTCTTCCATCCTCCAGCCGTTTTCCCCCCTCCTCACGGAGGGCTGTTGCCGATCGAGCCTCGGCGCCTGCCCTTAGGCGGAGGGAGGGAGCTAGATCCCCCCTCCCAACTCTTTTGGGGATGGTGTTCCCCTTTGGCTCCCCTTTGGCTCTGCTTTCACGCTCATTTTCTATCTGTTATTTTGTGGCACCCAATCTGATGCTTGATACCTCCACGCTGTTCTCTATTTCACCACTTTTGCTTGCTATTTGGGGTAAACCTTTGGGCTCTTCTAGGCAACAGGAGCCTTAGACTTCTCTTCTGACCTACTCTTCACCACCTTCTTCTGTGCTGGGAAAAAGAAATTCTTTCCTTGTGGACTAAAAATTGCGCTACTGGTCGGGAAAGGAGGGCGGTCTTGCTGTCAACGTTTTGGCCTACGGTTTTGGGTTTGTCTTCTGTTTGCTTTTGTTCAACGGCGGCTACGCTTCACGTTTAGAGATTCCCAATTTGTTGTCTTTTTTCAACTACCAAAGTCTGCTCACTCTTTGCGCGGAAATGACTGCCACCAAACATCCTCAACACTCTTACCATTCTCACGCACATAGATAGATTTATTCTGTCATATCTCTGAGGGCCATGTCCCAAACTTGAAATATTAGTCGTTAATGAACACTCATCGTCTGCCTGCTATCAGACACGTCACAGCCACTTGGTTTTCTACAACCCGCATATCCCGCAGGCAGCGAGGCAGGCAGGCAGGCAGTCACAAGACGGGCAAAGCCCGTAGTGTACCGAGCGCCAGTCTTGTGGTATTGCTGCCTTGCGAGCGCGCCGAACACGGCCCACCGCCCAGCTTGCTCACAAATGGCTCAGTACGAGACCGATGGCACTGTAGACGGAGGCTACTTTCCAGGGCTCAAAAGTCAAAAAGGAAAAATCGGCGCCCAGAGAGGGGGGATCGCCTCGATTTGCAGTGCTAGACTGTAGGGCCGAGGATCACCTGGGATTGCATGTTATGGGGCCGGCTCTTGTGGTTCTGACACTGGTCAGCAGCCCAGAAGTGTACCAGGACACCCGTAGCCCACTGGATGAAAGCGGTGGACTAATGACTTTGGCCCGGGGGGGGGGCATAGGTACTTTGCAGTAGTGCACGTTGAGGCTGGAGGGGCCCGTCCAAGTCCCGAGGTTTGCGCAATAGCAGAGCCAAGTACCCACGGAATGACGGCACGCGGCCCCTTGACGTCTGATCGTGTGGGGGTCCGTTCTTTTAGGAAGATTTAGGGCTGAAACAAGAATCGCGCTTTCGACTGGGGGAGAGGCGGGATGAGCAGGCAGGGCAGGGTGGAGCAAGGGATTGGAGGATTGTGGAACAAAAATGTGGCAGGACAGGAGGCAATTGGTCAACTCGTTCACACACTACTGTGGTAGCTTGCTGACGGCAGGACAGGGTTTCTTTGCTCGATCGGCTCGACTAAGCACTCTATTTGGACGTGAGTGCAGCGCATTTACTGCGCAATGGCGTCAAAATAAAATGAGGGTTCAAGCACGTACCACTGCCGTCATCCTGTGGTTGACAGAGCAAGCAAGACCAGCCGGGAGCGAGCTGCCCCCTTGCACACAAGTCCCCTGGCAATGCTGCCAATGTCGGGGAGACTCCACTGACTGGTACTGTAGCATAGCGTGCGAAAGAACCCAGATCAAGTAGCTCACCGAGTGGGCCGTGAAGGAGCGGCAGCCTTGCAGACCGCAAATACTTGCCTTGACCTGGCCTGGTGGCTAGCCAGTTTGCCAGAACAGGGCCCTCCGCACTCCCCCCCCTTCCCCCCTCCACCCCCTGGATCGCGGCAAAGATGTGCCTCTGGCTTCCGGCTCTGAATAAATCCCCAGCGGCGCGCCAAGGATCAATAACGGCTGCTAATAAGCGCCATTGTACGTCTGTGCTTCCCCGGTTGGAGGTGCCAACCGGCGCGATCCCACTTGATGTAGTGTCTGCCCGATCGTATATCCCAGCCCAAGGAACCAAATCGCAATGCACTATTGTAGAGTATAAAGCCATCGCGCCTAATAAACAGGGGTGGGGGGGTGGGGGGAATGTTAAAAGCGAGTTCACAGCGAATCCTGTAAAGGCATGCTAGTCGTCGCAGGGGCCAGATGGGCGAGAATGTCGGTCAAGCAATCACTGGTTATCGGAGGTTCCTCGATAATGCTGGTTCGTTTTCTTGCGCTGGCAGTTCCGTGCAGCAAGTTAAGTTTTTCCTGAGTGACTCCAGCGCGTGCAGCTGCATCTGTATGGACAGCTCAGGTTCCGGCTGTCTGGAAGCGAGGCGCTGTGCTGCAAGACCATGCATCTAATCAGGAAGTTGTGAGTGCTCACTGGTCAAATGAAACTCTGCAGCCTCGGACTGCATGGCCGGATAGGGTAAGACGCAGTGGGTGGTGATGTGTATTTGGCCAGCCTGCAGTAGTGTAGATGGCCTGCAGTATTGCGCCCGCACAAGTGCGCACACAAGTACTTGTTGGCAGTCTGACAGCCTTGTCTGGAATACACGGTCCCTTTGAGGAAGGCCCTGGTGGTCCATCTTCCGGTGGATTTCTACTGGGGTTTTGAGAATGGGTCGCTGTGCGTCGGGTGTGTTTGGTGTTGACTTTGGGGGTGCGGCAGGCTTCTTTTCCCACGTGGGCTGAGACAGCCAGCAGTACGAGGCTGGGTGCTCGCCGGCACATCGTTGATTTAGGCATATGACGTCCAAGGCCGACGACTTTCGGCCGTGTGCTTAGGGCCGGGATGTAGATCTTGGTCCTTGAGAGCCGGGCGTTGGGGGCCAAAATACCATCTCCGTCATGTACGGGACACAAGGTGCAGTCGTACGATTCAAGGCGGTCGGTCAGTCTACAAGTCAATAAAGAGGAAGCGTGAGAAAGGGCCAGAGGGCTGAAATCGAAAGCGTCGCATCCCGTACCACATTAGAGGCTGGTGACCTTTGATGTTGAGACCCTGCTCTGGCGTGGCAATGGAGGGGTCTGGGTTTAGAGGGACCACGTCGTGCGTGCATGGGACAGTAGTTCGGCGGTCCAGCGGCACAGATCGGTTGGCGACATTCTCAGCCATGAAAGATCTGGACGGGATGAGCACGCGGGGCCTGGCATGGTTGGTATTCCTTCCCGAACGCAGGCCCGACGCGTCACTCGGACGTAGAACTTCCAAACGTCTGTTGCATGCCGAAAATAGTACTGCGGGCCCCCAGGGCTGACAGTAGCTGCAACCTCGTAGGGTTGATCACGTCTCGAGGAACCACACAACGGGTGGAACGTTGATGGAAGCAACTGGCCATCGATAGCGGACGCGGAAAAGAAGCGGTGGGACGACGACGGCGTAGCTGAGCACATGAGTCACGGAGAGTTTACGGGGGGCCGGCCAGTGGCTCCAAACTTTGTGCAACCGTTTGCTGCATGCGCCACGGGATGACAGTCGATCTAAGGCAAGCCACGCCCGTGAAAGGGTGAGGCCGAGGGTTGCAAGCCAGCCATTCCGCCACGGCACGCATGCAGCAGGCTCCTTTCGAGTGTTGATGCGTGCCTCCCGTTGGATCGCGGCCGTACCCGGGGATTTGGAAGCGAGCAAGAAGCAGGCATTCAGGCAGGTTCCGGCCTCCAGAATTTACATTGCTGAGCCTGGCTGGTGGCACAGAGGATGGATGGCAATCTCTGCAGGACGCATGCCTGGCACCTGGGGAGGTCGACGCCTGAATATCTGGTCGCCGAAGTCCGCACGCCCGACGCATGTGGGCAAGGGGGCCAGGGCTTTTTTGCATTTTTGCTTTTTGGGTGCGGATTGTCATGGCTTCTCCTGTATGTCTGAGTGTCTGCAGTACAACAAGAAGCTGAGCCAATGCGATGGCATCCTGCACGAAATTCTGCAGGCGATTGAGCCTTGGGAGGCAGGTCGCCTGTAGACGGCCATGCCAGGACGCTATCCGACACATGAGAGATGCGCAGCGGGTGAGAATACGAGTCAACACCTATGCCTCGATATGTTGACCCGGGCTGCTTTGTTCAACCCAAGATCAAGAGACGGAGGGTGTTGCCGGATGTGGCCCCTGGCATCAGAACCCCTCTTCCGGAGGGACCGCGGGGTCCAAACGTGTCTTGCAGCCGTGTCTGCATAATATATGCTGTGTCATGTCGGTTTGTGATAGACCCGTCCCGAGGACTTGAAGTATTCTCCCTGTCAAGAGAACCTCAGGCGTAGGTAACGAACGGCTTTGACAAGCTGTGGCGCTGGTGCTGGTGCTGGTGCTGGTGCTGGTGCTGGTGCTGGTGCTGGTGCTGGTGCTGGTGCTGTTGCTGTTGCATGCACTGGCAGCAGGGACCAGGACAATGCATGCTGGCTGGGCCGATTTAGTCAGCAGCCGAGCGGAAGCAACGACTCCCCAAACCCAATCCTGGCAAGATGACAGCATTGCTCAATTCGGAAGTCGATCTCATGTTTGCAACTCTTGGTTCCTGCACAAGGCAACATCTGCATCAACACATGGCCTATTGATTCAGCTGCATCAAAACGCGTATATCGCATTCATTCGTTAATCGGTGACAACACAGGCAGCCACCCGGGCGCAAAGACGATCCACACAAAGACATGGTAGCGTGACGACGGACCCCAGCGCATTCGATCGACTCCCTCCTCGGCCCTCCTCGGGGACGTTCCCAGGGAACCAAGGCCCTATGAAGACTTTTAGCCATTCTTGTGTCTGCTGCAGGTGACGTCTGCTTGGCATGGCTTCTCTCCCGTCGGTCTCCGTGTCATGGCCAATGTCGTGCCTCTGTGTCGTGCTATTGCTCATCGCATGGCTTGACCAGACCTGGGCGATGCGGCCCGACCGCATCGCCACCCTCCGCCACGACACCGTCGAGATGTTCTACCACGGATATGACAATTACATGAGGGTGGCATTTCCCGATGACGAGGTATGCTCGCAGCAGCCCCGTCGTGTCTGGTCTCGGGACTCTGCGCTGACATCCTAGCCCATAGCTTCGACCTCTCACATGCGCCCCTCTGACCAGGGACAGCGTTAACCCCAACAACTTTGGGCTCAACGATGTCCTCGGGAACTACTCCGTCACCCTCATTGATACCCTCTCGACCCTTGCCATACTAGCCTCTGCGCCCCCCGAGGACAAGGGCACCGCGGCCAAAGCCCTGCACGACTTCCAGAGTGGCGTGGCGGACCTGGTAGAACTGTACGGAGATGGGAGGCCCGGACCATCGGGTTGTGGTACACGTTCGAGAGGCTTCGACCTCGACAGCAAAATTCAGGTCTTCGAAACAGTCATCCGTGGGGTCGGAGGTCTGCTCAGCGCGCATCTGTTCGCTGTCGGGGAGTTGCCTATCAACGGCTACAACCCAAGACCCGCGGGTGAGACCGACCCTGAGAAACCCTTGGAGTTGCCCCCGATATCATGGCCCAATGGCTTCAAGTATGACGGGCAACTACTGCGCCTGGCCCTTGACCTTGCGCAGCGCCTCCTGCCAGCGTTCTACACCACCACAGGGATGCCGTATCCACGTGTCAACCTTCGCCATGGCATCCCGTTCTTCCCAAACTCGCCTCTTTTCTACGATACCTCGGGTACCCAAGGCGCCAACACCCCAGGTCCTGCTGAGATTACGGAGACATGCAGTGCGGGAGCTGGCAGCCTGGTGCTAGAGTTCACCGTGTTGAGTAGGCTCACTGGCGACCCTCGGTTCGAGCAGATTGCCAAACGAGCTTTCTGGGCTGTTTGGAACCGGAGGAGTGATATTGGTCTTATAGGCGCTGGTGTTGATGCAGAGCATGGCAACTGGATTGGAGGCCACGCTGTCATCGGGGCCGGTGCTGACAGCTTTTTTGAATATGCGCTCAAGTCACATATCTTGCTCTCGGGTCATGAAATACCCAACGCTACCACTCCACGACCGCGTACTCCCGGAAACACCTGGCTAGATCCCAATGAGTTGTGGACACCGCTGACCGAGGAACAAAACTCGCCGGCGGCTTTTCTGGATGCCTGGCATCATGCACACGCCGCGATCAAGCACCACCAGTACGACGAGACGGGTCATCCGCACTACGTTAATGTTAATCTCCTCACTGGTTCCCAAGCCTCCCAATGGATCGATAGCCTGGGCGCATACTATCCTGGTCTTTTAACCTTGGCCGGAGAACTGGAGGAAGCTATTGAAACAAATTTGCTCCATGCCGCCTTGTGGACCAAGTATGCCGCGTTGCCTGAGCGGTGGTCTTTCAAGGAAAAACACGTCGAAGGCGGCCTGGGCTGGTGGCCGTTGCGGCCAGAATTCATCGAGTCAACCTATCATCTATACCGCGCTACCAAGGATTCTTGGTATTTGTATGTTGGTGAAATGGTCATGCGCGACATCAATCGACGCTGTCGGACCGATTGTGGCTTTGCCGGGATTCAAAATGTTATCACAGGAGAGCTGACCGACCGCATGGAGAGTTTTTTCCTTGGTGAGACAATCAAGTATCTGTACCTGCTTTACGACGACGGCCACCCCCTCAACTCATTGGACGCTGCTTATGTATTCACCACTGAGGGACATCCTCTGATCATACCGAAGAAGTCAAAACGTCTCACAAAGACGAGACCTGTTCCACCCACAACGACTAAAGAGATCGCGTTGTTCTACTACGACGAGGGGTTCACGAACATGTGCCCAAAACCTCCTGAGCTCGTGCCTTTGACCGGATCGAGTATCACTACACGGACAGATATGTTCCACGCCGCCCACATGCTTGATCTGCACATGATGCCAAACATACACGCCGGCATAGAAGCTGGTGACAAACCTGGGACTTACAGGGCCAAAAGTAACCACACATACTTTCCCTGGACCCTGCCGCCTGCCATTCTACCCGGGAATGGCACTTGCGCCAAGATATCGGAGCCGGCTGAATACCACCTGGAGTTTGGAATGGTCGGCCAGAATGGTGTCTTTGACTCGATCATTGGGGCCCAAAACTTGGACCGAATCGATACGTATCACATCAGGGTCAATAGGCTGGCAGGTCTCAAGCTCACTATGCGGCTGGAAAACGGCCCCGACGGCGTCCAGGGGCTCAGAGTCACGAAGGTGAACGGTTTTGGCCTTGGACGAGATGAGAACATTGTCTTCAATCGAGCCTTACTCGCGGACATATCTGATACGAAGTTCAAGCTCGTCAGAGATCTAACGACTGTCAAGATACATCAACTCTACCACGTGGACGTGGGTGCGAACGTGGAACATGTGGACAATGTGTCTGCGAGTCAAGAGTCGTCCGAAGAAGTTCTCGGCAATGAGACTTCTGCATTCGAAGAGGATTACGCCACACCAGAAGAGCAATGCGCCCCTCCAGATGATGCGATGTTAGAGGAATACAACCCTTTTGGCGCCGATCACCACGGCCCAGACGATGCACCGCGAGCTCCCGAGACACTGGCGACCAACATCAACAGCCTTCTGCGCAATCTCTGGAACCAAATGCGCGACTCGTCGTCTTCTTCAACCGTGGGACAGGCCCCATCCTCCAATGCGATCCAGGTCCTCAACACACACGGTCATCCTCTCAACATCGTCATCAACGCCACAGCCATCACGCCAATCGGTATCGGCGCCGCCCCCTTGCCGTCTACCGATCTCCCAGCTGGGGCGCACATCCCGGCGTTTGGACCCATCCCGCAGGCGGTGCTGCCGTGGACTACAGCCTACGGGGCCGGGCTTGCGTGCAGTTCGGTCCTGCCGGAGGAGGCGCCGCGCGACCATCAGCTCATCGTGATCCGCAGGGGCGGCTGCACCTTCAGCGAGAAGCTTGCCAACATCCCGGCGTACAAGCCGTCGGGAACCTCGCTGCAGCTCGTGGTCGTCGTTTCGGACGACGAGGATGGCAGCGGCGAGGTGGGCATGACGCGACCACTGCTGGCAGAGGAACAGCGCACGCCCAGCGGCGTGCTGCGCAGGCATCCCATCCCCATGGTCATGGTCGGCGGCGGCGAGGAGGCCTACCGCCGGTTGGCGACGGGCGGCATCATCAGGGCCGGCATGAGCAGGAAATACGGCGTCGAAAGTGATGGCCGCAGGATAAGCAACGTCGTCATCGACGACGGGGAGATTAAGCGGCCGGGCTAGAAGTGGCCGGTCGATGTCGTTTACGCCCGACCGACTCCTTCCTCCTGGCTCAAACGCTGGTTGGATTGGGTGATGGGTTTTCGAACGAGATAAAGCTTGCAACGGCGTGTGGTGTTGACGTGGGTAGTGGACGCGGGCGTCTTTCGTCCGAAGCGGGGAGGATGCCCTCCCGTTTCCCGTTTCTGCATCTGTCGGGTTGCTTTTCTCATGTTCAAGTTTCTGGCATACCATACATTCCACATAGACATGTATCGTTTACCACAGCGTACATTAGCATCATAGCATATGATACCTCTTGTCAACCTTGCCTGGACCATCTGGCCACCCTGCATTTGTGTCGCGCTACCTCCTGTCCTACTTCAACTGCGCATTCCGTCGCGCCGCGGAGCGATGAGGTATGGGAAAGGGCTGGGAGGATAAGCTCCAGCTATACGGCCCGTTTATGGGGACGCAGCGCGTGTTCGGACAGGTCTTGTGACCCGCTCTTAACCGATCACCGACCGCAAGTCGCAGTGGAGTGACCCTTAACGCGTCGGACGCTCGGGGACTTGTGGAAACGGTCGAATCGACTCAGGGTCGAGCAGCCCAGGCTGGCATTGAATGTAGGTATGTGCCGCGTATGCGCCTTGGAGAGCTGTTGTGTGGGTACCCCTACTGAAATTCTGCGGGCATTCGCAAGCAGTGCTTGTACACAATACCAACGCAGTCGACCAGGATTGCAATGATCCGAAATGGTCTATTGCGAACAGCAAAACGGTCTATGCATGTTTGACCGAGGTGCAATCTCATTGAAGCCATGTTGCTCTTCGACCACGAAAATGACACTGCCGACATAGAACCGAACATGTTGGCAGAACTCGTCAAAAGATGAGCACTTTTCGAGACCTTGAACGCCGAAATCTATCCAGCCAAATTTCCGCCCAAACGTTCATACAGCGATCTAAATTTCCCCCGTCGACCCTTACCAATCGTACCACAGTATGCACATTGACAACCGGTCGGTCTTGGCGTCCCACCCAGTCACCCACTGGGTTATCGCGGTCAGAACTCGTAATTGTGAGCAAAGACCAAGCAACGTGAAGAAAGCCACGACAAATGAGCACAACGGAATATGATCCGTACAGTCTTGACGAAAAAATAAAAGCCTCTCGATTCAGAACGTAGTTATGTGAAAAAGGTCCCGGTTGGTCGAGGTGGGCGATAAGCCTAGCCCAGGTGGTGAGATTTTGATATCGGGGTGTCGGACCGTTTGAGCCGATGAGACCGGAGGTGAGGTGCGACCAAGCCTGGGCTAGACAGCTGTCCGTCTGACTTGGTCGAATCGGGCTTCGAAATCATCTTGATTGGGCGGCTTATTCGTTCACATCGAGCAGAGTCACGACAGGGACATTGTCTAGCTTGTCGCGTCCCTTGAGGAAGGGAATCTCAATGATAAAAAGGAAACCGACCAAGCTGCCTCCCAGCTGCTTGATCAGGTCGCCTGCGGCCGCGGCAGAGCCACCTGTTTGAAGGACTGTTAGATACGGCGCTCTCCCAGGGCGAGTTTCCAGCAGAGGAATAACCGGGCTCGGGGGTTGCGGGGTGAGAGGCTGAGTAGTTCCTACCAGTAGCGATAATGTCATCAACGACAAGGACCTTCTGGCCTGGCTTGATGACACCTTCCTGCATCTGGAAGTAGTCGGCACCGTACTCCTTCATGTACTCGGCGGTGACACAGGGACCAGGCAGCTTGCCCTTCTTGCGGACAGGCACGAAGCTGGCGCCGAGTCGGAGAGCCAGGCTGGGGCCGAAGAGGAAGCCACGGGCATCCAGGCCGACGATGACATCGGGCTTGATGGCGTTATCGGTGCCGCCAAAGTGGAGGAGCTGCAGCTCGAGGGAGCGGAGGAGGGTTGCGTGGACGGCAGGATCGAGAAACCATGGCATGATGTCCAGGAAGTTGATGCCGGGGATAGGGAAGTCGGGGAAGCGGCGCAGGGACTTCTCGAGGCTTATCTTTGCACCGGCGAGTTCGGCGGAGGTGGAGGAGGAGGCGGTGGGCTGTCGTCCCGAGGCATCTTGGGCGGCGGTGGTTGAGGATGCAGAGGCGTCTGGGTTGGTGGCCAGGTTGCCTTGGGGCTCAGAGGCTGGTGGCATGGTGGAGAGGGAAAAGAAGAAAAAAGAAGAGGGACGGGCGAGGGAGAGGTGGTGAGAGAGGACGGTCGTTATCTAAGAAGAAAATTGTTGGCGCTGTGCACACAAGGCTAGAGCTGATGAGGAGGGGTGTGTGTCGCAAAGAGCTGGGTGTACGTGAGTAATTGCGCCCAAGGTTGCTGTACTTCGTACCTGCCCCAGGTGGAAACCGTGACTTGTATGTGGCGGGTGGTAACCAGGTAAGACAGAGGGCCGGAGACAGGGTGCGAATCAGGCAGCCTTCCCAAGTCAAGTACAAGCAGGGCAGCAGCAGGAGACGCCAGCCCACTTGCGCTGGTGTATATCGTGGCACAAGAAGGGTAGACAGTCTCTCTGTGCAACCCTATAGGCAATCAATAGAGGGCGTCCCAAACATACCTAGTGGCCCAGGCCAAGCAAGTTGCCCTGCACTGGTCTGCTCTGTCGTACTGTACTTGTACTTGTGGGCGTGGTTCGTCTCGCGTCAACACACGGCAGGGAGGGAGCGGGAAGGAATCCGAATTGACAGGCTTGCTGCCGAAGGAAGCATGAGGCGTCACAAGAAAATCCGGGCTATAGCGGTTTGCTAATAAGGGCAATAAGGAAGCTGTGCGGTTTGCGGCAGGACGGAAAACGGAGAACGGAAAACGGAAAGAGAGAAAACTCAGACGGGCCTAACCGGGATGAGCAGCATGGGAGAGCCAGGCTACCCAAAGCAGTGTGGGTGGAGCGGTCTCTGACAGTCATTTTCGTGCAGTGGGTTGTGAGGACCAGAGCAATGCAATATGTAATGTCATGTCGTGATACTAGGTTTGAAAACCGACGGCCAGGTTGGGGGGCCTACATCTGTCGTTCCTGTGGCCCCACCACCGTATTTCCTGTGTGTGTGTGTTTGTTTGTGTGTCCGTGTTTCTGCATGTGTTTCTGTGCTTGCGCTTGTGTACGGAGGTACCTGTCTCTGGCCGGGGGCAGACAAGACAGGCCAGGCCAGGCCAAGTCAAGATCTGCAACAGTGCACACCCCAGAGCTCTCCAACTCGACGGGCAGATAAATAGTCCACAGGGGTTCTGTGCGACTTGGGGAGGTGCCTAGGTACCTAGGTAAGGTAGGTAGATATTGCGTATGACAGCAAATGGCAGGCCCGTGTCGGAGCAGGTGGGATGTGTTGGGGATATGTGCTCGAGCAGGCAGGGCAGCCTGGGCAGGTCCCTCGATTACCCCGCCAAAATTCCCAAATTTCTCCTGGACCCCACCTTCCACCTGCCGCTGCAGGTCGCACACTGCTGCGCAGCCCTCCGATAAGCTGCTGGTGATGATGAAACATGACGACCGTCGACATGAGTAGACGCTGTCTGGCCGTGTGAGCAGGCAACTTTAACCAGGCCATTCAACTACCACGAATACACAAGATACCGCTGCAGACATGCAACAGCAGCGCCATGGCACCTCTTCAATATTCCTCGCTGGGCCCTCGAGAACTTATTTGTCGTTCCCAACACAGCACGAGCACAGCAGGAACGATGTGACTCGACATATGTCGGCATGGTCTCGGCAAGCTGCAGTCCCGAACAGGACCTCCCTCGCTCCCCATCTCCCTACCAGGCGCACCAGGCTTACCTATTGCCTAGGCTGTCTACTCGTACGTCCTCCGCCTGCGAGCAGTGAGTGGACCTGTGCCCCTGAACTGCCCGCCTGTTGAAACGCCCATCCATGCCTCATCAGGTGGTTGTTCCTGTCGATGAGGGCCCGCCCCGCTGCAGCGAGGAACATCCACGACAACCCGGAACGTCGTCTAGAAGCCGCCCGAGAAGTCAGCTCCGCAGGTCGCAGGTTGCAGGTTGCATTGTGGCTGTCAACCACTTCCGCTTCACACCACCAGCATTGTACGTTCTGAATGCTTGCAGCTCTGGGCAGATGGAAGGCCACCTCTCACGTCCAGAAAACATATCGGCACCCACACCCACACCCGCGTCCCCATCCATCCCCAAACGAGACCGAGTCCAGACCCAAGTCCAGATCCTACAGCCTTTCGACGCCATCCCCACGCTTCCCCGACTCGCCTACATGCTGCCTGCTTGGATACGAGGCCTTCCGCTACACCCATACCGGCCCATCCCACTTGTAACGGCCCAGCCTCTGCTGCAGCGGCCTAGAAAGCCTCGGGGCCTGCCTGAGGATTGCCCTCCATCACAGCCCTTTTAATTAACCCGTCCACCAGTCGCTGGCTCCAGCTGGCGATCCGGTCAACGCCGGCTGTCTGCGATGTTGAATCCGGAATCCGCAAATCTGACGTGTCTCTCTCGCCTGATGCCTGCTCCCCACCATTGCCTGTCCGACCTGCCACTCGTCCTCGGCACGCCGGCGACCCCTTCAATTTCATTCACCCATTGCCTTATCAGCATCATCTGTGGCGTGCTTCCCTGTATTGCCTTGCATCTCTCTGCGCGCACCCGTCGGGTATCGCCAACCGAGATCCACAGGTGCCACCGCCAGCCCTTGAAGGCACTTACCACTCACTGACAGGTACACTGTGTATTGCCAGACAGGCATTGAACCGTGTCATTGGTCGCGTCCGACCGAGTTCAACGCGCAGGGAGTTTCCTGCTACGTGGAATCCAACCTCTCAGATCAAAGTCGTGGTCCTTGGAGGGGCCGTCAGTGACAATTCAGCGGCTTACGATTCGCATTATCACTCTGGGCGACGCCACGGTGGTTTTGAGCAGAAAGCTTGCATCCACCTTCAACATCAAGGATGCCCCCCTCTCACCGTCCATGCTCCCCGTCCTTGGTAGTAAATACGCGTCACAAGGACATATGAGCCACTCAACCTACTTTTCTTGTTCCCTCTCAATAACAAGCCCGCTGTGTAAGGCTTGCTCTTTCCCAGGCCGAATACGCTCGAGCTCTGGCTAACAAATCCCGACTCACCCCTGCCTCGTCTGAGAGTTTCACATCGAAGTAGTCCGGAACGACATGGCAGGAGGGTGGTCGGCTACGTGCTTCTTCCAAGTCATTCCTGCTGCACTGGTTGCAGTCAAGTCACTCGAGGATTCTAGCGTCGCCAATGTTTTCATGGTCTTTCTGCATTAGTGTTCGTTCTAAGCATGGCTAGCTGTCAACAGGCGCAGCCAGCCAGACAGCCTATGCGTCACGACTGGTTGTACTTCCATCAATATTTGGTTCCCCCCTCTTCACTATGTATGACTCGACCTATTTCTCCATTCGCCTCGAAGACTTGAGTGCCCTTGATAATATCTCACCGCCATTCTGACGGAAACATCGAGTCTTCGAGCCAGCTACACCCGCATGAATTAGAAAAAGTAGCTACGACGGTTGCGCCGTCGGCAACGACCATTCACAAAGACGCGACACTGGCATCTGTTGAGAAGCCATTCTCGAATCCCCAGGCACGACCCAGATGGTCAACCAGCTTGAGCTCCCTCTATTGTCTTCCATAAGCGGGGAAGTCTCGACAAGACAACGGGGCATACCAGTTCAGATTTGCGTCCCGGGTCCCCCTGGCCGCCTTCCCGCCCGACAAACGGCGCCGGTCCCGTCTGTGCGTTTCACTTGTGGATCTCCCGACGTTGGGCCGGGACGGTTGCGCCTAGTTGGGAGTTGCGCCGCCGTGTTCAAGCCGAAACTCACCGCAGTTCACGGCACCCTCCGCCTTGCCATGCCGAGAGGCTCTCCCGATCCTGATGGAATGGAGGTGTACCGTAGGGCTCGGCGCACAATAATCGGTCCTGGTTGGACGACAGGCCAAGCCAAGTGTTCCCCAGTGGACGCACTGACGACAGAGCAGCAAATTGGAGAGATGCCATGTAAAGTGTGAGAAATCAGTGCACAGATCCAGATTCTCCAAAACACATGACTGCGCTCAATCCAACCACACCAAATGATGTTGTACTCTGTTGTTATGTCATATGTGCATATACAATGGGCACGCTTCCCGACAGGACTCGCTGCCCCACCAGCCCCACGAGTCTAATGTTGCGGCAATCAGCCAAGATCCAGCCTGGCGTTTCCGTGCGGCAGATTGCTTGATGTTGGACAACAGCTGCAGGCCGCCCGGATCTGCTACACTGTGGCAAATCTCTGTCATTTGTGATGTGCGATGAGACATCGGCGTGCAACCAGTGTTCCTCCCTCGCCTTTCTTAATGACACCTCGGCCGGGGGTCTCTCGGTCCCAGCGGCCGAAAAGCCACGGCAACAGCCATGGCCCGGTATGCCTATCTCGGGACACCAGACCCCATCATCGGTCAGCGAAAGGAGATCCCAGAGGGGCTGGTGCATAACGGCAACCTCGGAACCGTGCTGTCAAACAGACAACAGGCCAGTGTTCTCTGCTGCAGGAAACTAAATCGGGATCGATGCACATTATCCCCTGACAAAAGATTGCGTCTCCTATATACTTTCCTGTCGACATGCGCTTGCGTCTGACTGCAGCAGTCACAGTACACACTTCCCCGACGGCGCAAGTGCAGGGGGCTACGAACATACATTCATCCTTCTATGGTTGGAAAAGACACAACTCCAAGTAAGCACAAACTATTTCAAGTGGAAAAGCAGAGCCATTCCGGGGTATCATTATGCGAACCTGCGAACCTGAGTGCCTGCCGTCCTGCCGTCCTGCCGTCCTGCCGTCCTGCCTGCCCCTTCTGCTGTGTCATTGTGTGACAGCACAACCTTGAGCGAAAAGGAAATGAAGAAAAACAGCTGACAAGAGAAAATCGAGCTTCCGCTTCCGCGACCCTGTTTGTCAGCTCCGTGTGTCCGTGTGTGATGGAACCTGCCCCAGCGAGGCACGACAGCGGGCGACCATGGCAGGCGAGATAAACGCCTGCCAAACTGCTCTTAGGCATGTTCCACGCTGCCGGCCTGCCTAGGCGCCCTCACCCGAAAAGGGGCTAGGACATTTCTGTCGCACAATTCTGGTCCGAATGTGCCAGGCAGTCACCGCGTAATCAAACCTGCGTCAGCGGAACTGCAGCCTGACGATCGAGAACAACATATTCTGCAGCACATGTAGTACGACGACCACGCTTGTCGGCAGCAGCTCCGGCCAGACGGCGAGGTCCAGGCTCCCCTCGGTAACCACGTTCACGCCGTATATCCACTTGATCAGACCGGCCACGATGCAGCTTGCGACGAGTTCGCAGGCCCACGTCACGGCCGAGGCGTAGAAGGTCAGCTCGAAGGTGTAATCGTAGGGGTCCCCGCTGACGGTGGAGTCATCCTCATCGAAGCTGAAGTAGGGGTAGACGGCTTTGTTGGCGCCGAAATGCAGAGTCGCGACGCTGCCCAGGAAGCAGAGCATCGAGGCATTCTCCGCAACGAACCGGATGAACACGTTACGGACTCCGACTTTCTGGTAGGCGGCGTACGACTGACCGTTCATACCGATGGCCGTCAGGAGCCAGTGAACCGGCGCGGAGAGGAGGATGGGCGTGAGGATGATGAGCCCGGATGAGGAGAGGATTTGAAGCAAAATGAACTGGCTTGGAGAGCGGAGTCGGGCATATAGCGCGCGGACGTAGGTTTGGTATGTTAGCATGAAGTAGCTGTGTTGCATCTTAGCTGCTGAGCTCAACGAGGTTCAGGGGAGACCCAGAGATCACTGACAGTTTGAAAACCCAACTCAAAGGGTAACTCCCCACCCTTTCGCCCTGGTTCCCGCCTAATATCCACCCCGTCAAACCGTCCAAGAGATATACAGTCGAGATCCAACCGTACACGTACACTATCGTGTCCAAGCTGTTGTGCGGTAACGTCCTGAGGTAGACCTCGGCGTACGCCTCCCCTATCACGAGCGCAAGCAGTCCGATAAACAGTGCCGTACAGAACCAGACGAAGCGCACGAACGAGGCGGGGAAGAAGCGCGGCTTGAGACGGCCAGGCATCCGGCGGCTCGGAGGAGCCTGAAGGGCTGGGACAGCACCGATGTTGAGCCCGCTCTCGTTCTCGTTCCACAGACGCTGGTCCGGCCGCCGTCGGCCGTTGGGCCTGAGCGCGGGCGAGTTCAGGTCGTCCTCGCTTGCCCACCATGAGGACGTGAATATCCTCTGCGTTTCGGACAGGGAGTTCCGCAGCCCCATGTGGCGCTCCCTTGTGAGCAGGATGAAGCTCGCGATCACCACGGGCATGGCCATGATGCAGAACGTCCACGTGATCCAGACCGTGTTGTGCACCATCAGGAACTCGGCCTCTGGTATGTAGTAGAGCACGATGGGCCCGACGGTGCCCAGAATCGCGATCATGCAGATCGTGAGCGGGAACCCCAGCGTCGACGGCCACCAGTTCAGGCTGTACAGGTTGAACACCTTGGTGATCCACGCCAGGGCAGTCAGGTTGTAGAAGGCGTAATATACGAAGAGGAAGAACCAGAAGTTAACCTCGGCTTTGGCCCTGCCGTGGCCTCGCGGCTTGCGATTCCCTGGATCTCCGCCGTGCCCGGGGCTGGAGCCGTCGTTACCGGCTCCGTCGTCTGGGCCATCTCTGAGCGGATATTGTGGGAATGGAATGGCACACCAGCCTACGGCCAGGGCGGCAGGGAGCACCACCAGCACAAACCACCGCGAGTACCACACGCTCGCGACCCTCCTCACGGCGCCCTGCTTGGGGTTGATCCACAGGTCGTCCATCCTCTTCCACTTTTTCCTGCACCACGCGGCGAACCTCTTCCTCGGCCGCCTCCCGGCCTCGGCGCCATCGTATCCCTCGCCCGCGCCGTTCTCGTCGTCATAATCATCGTCGTCGTCCGACTCGTCAGTTTCGTCGTCATCCCCCAGGCCCGCGGTCAGCAGGGCGGTGGCGCCATACCCGACGTGCACGCTGCCGCGCCACGACGCGCGCGAGAGCAGGCCGAGGCTGCCGCGCCTGTTGCCGGCGCGCGTATCAGTCCGGGGGACGGCGCGGAAGCGGCCCAGCAGGGGGGACGAGTCGGTCGGGTAGCGTGATCGCTGCTCGTTGCCCTGCTCGAAGGAGAAGATGGTGGGCATGTCTCTGGGGGTGGGCGTGGGCGCCGTCGTGGGCTTGTGCTGGTGGGTGTGGTGGCTGTCCGGGCTGCTCGACCTGCGCAGGCTTGACTACAGCTTGGAGAGTCGCATTATCTCGAGGGCAGGTTTCCGTCTCGTTGCGGGAGAAGAAGGAGGGGAGGACAGAAATTTTCTTTGTTGCTTTTTCACACTCTTTTCCCCCGAGAGGGCAGGGCAGGCGCGTCTGGAGCCGGGGCCGCACAAGAGAGCGAAGGGAAGCGGAGTCACAGTGTCGGTGAGGATCTGCAGATGGCGGGTGGGTGTGGACACGCGGTGGCAGGGTACAGCAGGTGTGGATCTTTCGATGCTGTGTCTGGTGTAAGTGCCGCGCCGGGGGATTATTTGGTTCCTGTCTGTGCTGGCAACTGGGCCGCCACAGGTGGGCCCCTTCCTAACGCGGTAGGATTGGCTTCGAAGCTTGGGTTCCAAATCCAGGGGTAGGGGTGCTGCTGATAAGATAAGCGGTCGAGGCCGCTTCTAGCGCCCTTCTGGTTTCGAGTTCGACCGTTTCGAAAGGCCCGACGTCATTTCTAGAAGGTCGCTCGCTTTGCATGTGACGGGGACGTTGCACTCAATGGCCATGCAGCCCCAACTGCTCTGACAAGGATTCGCCAAGTTCCCCGACGGAGAAGCAAGGCATCCATCACAGCATCCAAGGTCAATTATCATTCATCGTTTGGACAATAAAAGGGAACGTTAAAACTGGGTCCAGGGATGAATGACGATGTCACACCGGTGTTAGAAAGCTATGTGATGACCGACAAACGTTGAATCATAGACGCCCCGAGGTTCTGGTAGGCTCCTATACCTGAGCACCGAGGAAGGTTTTCCTGTCTATAGAACACTCATGCTTCTAATGTCTGCCCTTCACTGGTGTCTGATCGGTCCAGGACAGCACCTACTGTCTGGCGATTTCAACAGCAACCTCGTCGCCGTCGGTATATGCGTCGTGCAGCAAGAGAACAGAGCATACGATATATTCCAGGTGCTGGAGGAGCTGTTGTCCTCGGAACAATAATTCCTCTGCGTCGTAGGTTTTCTCTATGGTAATGAGCGCATGGATCCTGTTTGTTACTAAAACAGCCTCTTCGTGGAATTGGTCTCGATAGCCGGCTTGGATCTTCTCAGCCTATGGTGTGAACACGGTCTGTATTGTTCGTCTGTTGTTCAGCCGCTTGTTGGCGATTACGTGGACGATATCATCGGCTATCACGCTGACGGTGCCCTCCCAGAATGGGCTCACAAGGTTATCTTGATAGATCTTTGCGATGTTGAGCAGCCCCCCATCCTCATTGTTCTCGTAGTATCCGACACCCCTAAGACTCTCTATGTGTTCCCTGAGGCTAAGAACTGATGTGACGCTGACCTGAGCTTTGACGACGGGTGTCAGAAGCTGGAATAGGGACTTAAGCTCTGCTTTGTTTTGGGGGATCAACAACGCTGCATTTGTGGGTTTGGCGACTACGTCCTAGCTTTGTTCCGTCGCTCCTAGCATGGTATGCCTGAAGAATGAGAAATTAATGGCTGCAGTGTACCTCACGGTATTGTCTGCTATCTAACGGAGATGTTGGGGGTTGTCTTGTAGAGGTCCCCCTCGGATCCTGCGAATCTTTGCGTAAGCACGAGAAATTTGCAGACCTCGACTCCAGTAGCCCACGCCGCCAGCCGCGGTGTGCAACCTCGTGAGGTTCAATATAGTCGAGATCTCCCGAACGCCACGGCCCTCACGACCTATCAGCCATGCACGTACACCCTTCAGCTCCAACTCAGCGGTCGGAAGCGACTTGGTGCCAAGCTTATCCTTCAGCCTCTGAAGGCGGATTCCATTCAGCTCCGTGAGAACTCGGCCACCAACCGGCTGCGACCTGCCCTGCGCCACACGTCTCATTGGAGCCATGAAGAGCCCGAGGCCTGCATCCGTACGCGCGAGCATCAGCGCCACATCCGAGTCCGTGGCACTGCTGAACCACTTGAAGCCGTTGATTTCCCATGGCCCGAGTGGAAGCCCGTGGGCGTCGTGGTAATTTGTCATTCCAGAAGTTCTCGGTAGCCGCCTGGCCATAGTCTCCGTGCCGCTGACGTCGCTTCCGCCGGACCTCTCTGTCATCCATTGCCCCGCGGTCCAGGCCTCAGATGGATTCCGGGATGTGAGCCGCTGGTATGTCTCTTGCACGACTTTGTTTAACCCGGGCTGGTCCCTATCTTGGTCGTCAAGATGACTCCGCAGTAACTTGGCCGCGCCGTCCGTCATTGCTGTTGGGTATCCGGTTATAGTTCCGGTATAGATCTATACGTGGCTAAGCCTAAATTGATGTATCTGGCGGTTGTAGTCCTTCCTAGTATCCTTATAGCCTACGGATACGAGTCCTTGTTCTTGACCGATGCCCTTGAGTGCTTTCCACCCAGCCGTCGTCCAGAGAGAGTCGAACTTATTCTCCTTGCTAAATGTGTTGAATGGCTTTAGAGTTGGACGGTTCACCTCAGCATCAACAGTATGGGCTAATACGCTCGGCTCTAGCGCGAGCTGGGAAAGATGGTGGATCGCTCGTGCGGGCTCAACCGTCTCTGGTAGCAGGTAGAGTTAGAGGACACGGGCAAGAGCAACATCATCTAATACCAGTTTTGGATCGAAGGGTGCGGAAGCAACAGACTTTTTGCCAGTATCCAGTAGAGTGAAGAGAGGTGGTAAAATGGGGAGCTCTTGGAAGAAGCCGTCGACGGCGGAGGATGAGGAAGTATTGTTTGCCATTTTGTTATCCTGTGCACTTGGACTGCATCCGTCAAAGGCCATGAACTGTGTGGAAATTCTCCCTGTCGTCACTCAAAGAACGGGCAGGATGCGATTGAAACCCGGACACGTAAGTTATCTATGATTTACAGAGGCTCGCGGCCGAGGTAAACAAGTCATTGGATGCACACCTTGGTAAAGAGAGCCGAGGCCCCTAATGGTGTTTTGCCCGAGTTATACCCAGCCCCGTATTCAGGTCCGAATACACGGAAATATTGGGCTGCTTTACACGGCAGAGCTTCAAGCAGGGGTCGTAACAGTTAGTTGGATCAGTCAAGAACCTACCTAGGTATAGTCTCTCTGTAAATGACAGTTAGCCATTAATGGAGCGCACATAACTTAGCATCACCGGCAGATTGGGTTAGTTTATTTTGCACTGCCATTGGTGTAAGTAAGCAAATAAGTATATTTTTCTTGACTGTATTTACCGAAGATAAAAACTCTGTTATCCTTAACAGATATTTTTCATGGTCATAAACGAGCGATTGACCTGGACCACTGTCCTTCGGGGAGCAGTATCCTCATAGTACACTTTTCCAGACTTTTCGATAGTTGCCCGTCCAGGTGCATCTCTAGCTTCGATTGCGGACTTTAATCCTCTATATTGTGCAAGTTTTTGGAATTGCACTCCCTCGGGAGAGTTGCGGGTAATTACATCGAAGACAGTCGCCAACCTCTGAGCTTGCTCAAACGGGCCTGCAAAGAATCTTTTAGCCACCTGCTTATGCATCCATAGCTGATTTACTGGCACCCTCTTTATCCTCTCCACGAGAAGTTGAGCAGTCTCCTCTAGCTCCGTGAGCAGCACAGATTTCAATATTAGTCACATAGCTCGCTTTGGGTTTTCAAGCTCTACACGCGCAGTCCACATAGCTGACGTTGAACAGCCCCAGATCCGAGAGGGCGGGTTTTCGATCCGGCCATTGTTCGCCACGATGGTAAAATCGCACGAGAGGGTGATATTACTGCCTCCGGCGACGACTGCTCTATGGACTTTTGCTATTATGGATTTGGTACTGTACAAGAGCTCTGTGTGACAGGCTGTGAAATCCATTATGAAGGAGCAGTTAGCCCGCGTGTAAGACCTGTGCTTGGACTCCTGGATGCCTAAGGTCTGTCCTCGTGACGTATTTTTAGCTGACTTTTTGAGATTGTAACTACCGTAAAACCCTGATCCAGCCTACTTGAGCACGAGATACTGTACGCCTGGGTTACTATTTGCGCGGCGGACTGTGTCGTGTATAGTATTCGGTATGCGTAAGTCGATTGCGTTTAGAACTTCCGGTCTTTTTAAGGTTATGTTGATAATACGGCTGCCTTTGGATAATTTAGAGATCAGAAATTCGCACAGCAAAAAACGGAAGGTACACAGGTATGTTATTTACACCTACACTGCAGCCAATCAAAGCGCTCTATTCAACATTACCTCACACATACACCACCCATACTAAGTACTTCTAATACCCCTAACCTATAGACCTACTAATCTATCTATACCTAGTAAACAACACTCCCTTACTAACTACCTATAATATATAATATATATAAAATTCTTCTTATAATTAATTGTTTAGCTATTAAAAATATATCTTTATTAGTTAGAATTAAATTTTCTAATATTATAGTAATAGTATAGGCCCTAGGTAAGAAGTAGTAAAACATTAGGGTAGAAGAAATAATAGAGGTAAGTAGAAGTAATAATAGTAGTATATATATAGCGATAAATATATATTATTAATACCTATATCTTATTATTTTATATAGGGAATTAGTAGTGTAAATTAAGGTTAGCGCATAGTGCACTTGTTCCTATATACTTTCCGTTTTTTACTGTGCGAATTTCCGATCTTATAATTTATATGTCGCTTGCTAAGCTATAATCGACCCTGTAATTGACTTGAAGAATGAATTTGTAAGGTGAAAGAAAGATTGACTCTAAAAGATCTAAATGAACTAAATGATCTCTGCTTATCTTGTTAATCTCTATGTAATAGTCTGGCTAGACTTGAGCAGTGACTCTAGTACCTTGCCAGGCTTGTTTATATTGCTGAAACGAAAGACACCATCTGAAGCGATCTAAGGTGGAGATGGTGTCCCCCTTTAGCTGCTCAGCTATTTCCGTGAGCCAAGTGATGCAGAATATGGCTCCTACCAAAGTGTAGGGTGGTTTTGTTATAGACCTGTATAAATACGAAGCCTTACATAATTCCTTCATATATTCCTGCTAAAGGTCGCCCTGAAATAACTACTGCGGGCTGATATTCAATCCCGGCGCGGTGTAGTCGTATTTAATAATAGTTGACTGAAACTATTTAGTATTAAAACACATTGTATATTCTACTTACTTATTAGGCTTGTGACTAGAATTTAATAAGACTTTACTGGCTTAGTCATTCATTCCTAAGTGACCGGCTTACTGCTGAGTTCCTGTTTCTCCGCGCACTACGATAATGGTGTCGGCTTCCCCTGAGGATATTCTGGTGGAAGGTGAGTTATTGAAAGCATTCACTAAAGACTATCTATCTACTTCTGTGGTAGGTGTGGAATGTTGCCTATTGTAGATAATGTGTGTGACTGATTGGATGATTTACCAGTGGAGAGGCTGAATGATTGACTTAAGGATGAGCAGAGCGTCAGTATGAACTGTAGGGGTTGAATCTATTAAAGCCTCGTGCTAATACTACCATTGCTCTAGAAGGATTCTGTTCCGCGTTAACCTATTGGCTCAACGGCCGCTATGACGCTGCTGAATGTTAGGGTTGTGTTTTAAGTACTGCGATGGTAGCCTGTATAATATGAAACCTCTCCCAGGTCAGAGCTGAACACTCCGGCCTACCTTGGGCAAGCTGTTGACCTTCGCCCTCACCAGCATCAAGCCCACAAGCTTTTATGCTCGGGAGGAAGCGGTATTATCTATGGCGCCCAAGCACTTCAGAGAAGATCCAGATGCCATAACCTCTCCAGAATCTTTCTCTGTATTCGGTCTTGTACCTGAGAAAGAGTTTGGGTATGGGTCTAGACAAGCAACTGGTGAGAATATATTCTGAAACCTCGGAATCGCTCATATCTGACTATGCAACTTGGAAGTCCCCAACCCCGGCGGTCACCCACGGCCGACCACCATTCGGCGACTGAAGGTAGCAAGAGGCTTGGGGGCTTTGCGGTCACTGGCCTCATTAAGTGGTTGATCACAGCTCTGCTTCTGGCCGGATTCGTACTTGCAGTGCATTTTTACCAAGGAAGGGTCCTCAGTGACAACGAAAAGTCGATCTTCGAGTCTATTATCGTCACTCTAAGTCTAGTAGTTGGTCTCAACATTGCAAGCGCCCTCAAGGACATTGCAAAACATATGAGATGGTGGTTCCTCAGCCTTAAAAGACGGGATTTGGCAGAGGCATGTGAACCCCGTTGTCTCTTGTGCCTGGGTCTCTGGCACTGACATTGAAATTACACGCAGGTCGAACTCATTCTGCATAGCGACAGCTTGACTAGTGTCACCAAATTGATATGGGGGTCATCTTCAAGCACCACAAAGATGGTCTGTTTGATGTGGCTTTTACTGAATATCGTACGTGCCAGATCTATTGCATTAGGAAGACGGAGTACTCTTGGGACTGACATATAGTACACTGATTCAGGGGATGCAAACCGCTATAGCTGTCACCAGCTTGACATTCCAGGCCGAGCCTCATGTCGAAGATGTGTACCTGTTAGAGCAGGGACAAATTTTTCTACCTAACATGAGCAACTTCGCGCGCGGTACAGGGCGCTTTTCAAGCCGTCAATCCGGCCTGGATTCAACGCTACAAAATTTGGGCGCGAGCATACTAGGGGATATCGGGAGCAGTTACAATCACTCTGCCCTCCCCTCCGTGCCATTGGCGGGAGAACCCCTGGCCAAATTTCCCGCCATGTTTTGGAAAGCTGACGACCACTGGGAGTATCACTATCTCAACTCGGCGCTGGATTTTGTATCCGCTGGGACGAATTATGTGGCAGTCTACTCAGAAAGAAAAGTGTCATCCTACTCAGAAAGAAAAGTGTCATCATCAGCCGTGTGCATGACGCCAGAGTACAACTCAACCGTCGACAGCACCCAAGGGCTGATCCTCGTGAACCAAACAAGTGGCCGAAACTTCACCTTCGACTCCATCGCGCTGGGCCTGGAGTCCAACACGTACGCCTCGGTTCCAATACTCAGGCAACTCCGGATTGACCTCTGCGGGTCAAGGGTAGGATGCAACAACACAGGCGAGTGCGGGCCAGGGTGCAGCACCGTACACGTGCTGGAGCCCAAGAGCGGCGAGGCCGTCCCGGGGACCTTCGACAGCCCGACAAGCAACTTCTTCTACTACGAGTGCAACGTCACCGTGTCCTCAGACCCAGCACCTACCTCGGATCTAGACAGCTTCACCCTCGCGCCAATGATGGCCGCCGCCGCCGCCCAGGCCATTGCACTCAACGGGGACGCCACACTCAACGGGCTGGACGCCCCGCTCAGCCGGAGCTATAACTGGGAACTGCCCTTTGGCACGCCTTTTAACAACAGCGCGCCGGACATGGCGGACCAGATCGCGCGGTATGCCATTGGTGTCGTGGCTGCTGCTGCGTCGACGAACCCGCGCATGGCCGTCCAGGGCCGGCCCCCGGCCCAGGGGGTGCGTTTGGAACTACAGTCGCCGGTTGCTTTTGCGGTGATCATTGGGGTTGTGGCTGGCTTGCAGCTGTTGCTGACGATTATTGCTGCAGCGCTGGTTGGTAGAGTCTATGTTCCGCGTAATGGAGAGTGGATGACCAGGGAGGCATTGAAGCGCTTGTATTCATAACGAAACGGGTTGAGTGAAGACCCATATTTGTACAAGTTTACTTCGATCGCATCAGGACAGATATGATTTCGTGCGCGAGTGCAGGGCTGCAGAGCTGATCCACCCTAGGGACGCGGATCTCCCAATAGAATGGTCGCACATTGTTATTTATCTGACCTATGTACTGTTGAGGCAGAGGTTAGGCTCTTGCCGGGATCGATGCTCGGACTTGCAATGTGAGATCAGTGTACATTGATGACTGACAGGACTTGATCCACCGTGGTTGCCGCAATCCTGATGTCGCACCTGAGCAGCTTCGACAAGAGACTTGGTCTCGACTACACCATGACGACAGGTTGTGTCCCGCCGGTTGCTGATATGCTTGTTGCTTTTATTTCCAAGTCTAGAACCGTTCGATCCATTCTTTGTGGACGTGGGCAGGAGCCAGTATAAATCAGGCTCAGAAACCCTCCATGTCATCGCCGAGTTCGCCCTCCTCCTCATCGTATTCCTCTGAATCCCCATCTGCAGAACTGTCATCGTCACTGCTCTGTGCCTTGACCGTCGAAGCAGATTCGGCCAAGTCGTCCACCGCGTCAACATATTCGGCCTGTGAACTTTCTTCTGTCTGGGTATCCTTGACATCATCCGCAAACATGACTGCCTTATTCGTCGGCGACTTGCTCGGGGGCTCCAAAACGTCTCCGCTCCACGGTTTGCACTCTTTGACCTGCTCCCCACACCGTAGACATGTCCACCCCTCGCCCTCTTCCCTTTCTATTCTCTGAGCGAGGCAGACGAAGCAGTATACACAGCCGCAGGGTATTGTCTCGTAGGGGTTCGTGATATCTGTCTGCGCAGAGCCGACCACACCACTCGATGCCGCGGCGGCGAGGACTTCTTGTTCTGATGACGCTGAATTTTGATCCTGGTAGCATATGGCGCATGTCCTCTCGGGCAGGAACGAGTACTCGCCCTTCTTCTCCTCGCTGTCACCGTCGCCGCTGCTTGATATTGCATTCTTCGTCTTCCTCCAGGTCCGACTTAGCCACCTCCGCCACTTGTTTATGCCAATCAGAGGCAGGACGAAAAGCAGGAATTCTGTGAAGGCGTGCCAGACAAGCTGGCGGTTGAGGTATTCGAAGGAAACCTCACGGCTAACCTGGCTGGTGGGTGGAGCCAGCCTCATCCGCAGTATTCTATCCAGCAACGTCCTATAGCGACCGTGCAGAAGGAACACCAGGAACGAGCCGAACGCGGCCACAGAGTGGATAGACTCGGCGGTGGACGTCAGGCGCGACAAGCTCTGAGCGCGAGGGCTTGGTGCGTCGAAGCCATTGTCCTGGTTCAGCAGCCAATTCTCCAGCCTGGTCCAGCCGTACTTCCCCCCGACGGTGATCAGGCCGTAGAGTGACTTCTGCAGCTTCGTAGGCGGTACCAGCACGGGCCCGTCATGCCTCGCATCGGTATATTTCAGGTTCTGCAGGGCGGCGCCGTAGGTGGCGTCGTGGTCCCAGACGGTCAGCTTGAACAGCAGGGCGCGCAGGACGAGCAGTATCTCGGCGGACCACTCCTCCTTGAGGTTGCTGCCCAGGCCGCCGACGTACTTGAGGGCGTCCCCGACCTGGTCGCGCAGCAGCTGGACGAGCTCCTCGTCCAGCAGCTCGGCGTCGACCTGGCCGACGCGGAAGGCGGGCCGGGTGCCCTCGGGCGACGAGACGGTGTCCCAGAGCGACAGGGCAGAGCCGCCGAGACCCCTGAGGAGCGGGGATGGGTGCGACGAGATGCGGGAGCGCAGCTGGGAGGCGGACTGCTCGGCGGCGAGGCGTGCCTGGGCCTGGGCCTCGCGGGCGGCACGGCGCTCGGCAAGGCGCTGCTGGGCCTGGGCAAAGGTCGGATTGCTGCTCATTTGGGCGTCATGAACGAGCAAGGGCGCGATATGGTGAGTCCTCTTGTGGCTGTGACATTGGACATTTGGGGGGTGGGGGGAGCGGTCAGTCAGAGAGGCTGGCCCTCATGTCCTCTTTGAAGGGTTGCGGTTGTGGTTGCAGTTGTGGTTGCAGTTGCGGTTGCGTGGTTCTTGCAGGTCAAAAGGCTTGGCCGAGTTGATGCCGAGGTCCCCCAAATCAGGAGATTCTGGGGTCGAATGGCTGGGGTTGACCCCTGCAACCACATGCCAATTGCCCTGCTGACAGCTATCTTTGGGGCCTGACTTCACAGCAGGTTTTGGTCACGACTAAGTTTAGGAATCTTTCATGTAGAGGACCTACCTCTTCACCTAGGTGCCTGTCCCAGGATAGTGGGCAGACATTGGTCTATTGACCTACACTGGCTGGGCTGGAGCCATTTCGAATATGCGTCTAGTTGATATCACATGTGATTTATATCCTGTCTGCAACCCTCAGGAACAAAGATATGATAAGTGATTGAAGACATATCCTAAAACAAAACATACCACGCCTCATATACATGTACTAGTAGTATGCTGTTGCTACTCCCGACTTTGTCTCACCTCTCAGTACTTGGTCCTGGACGGCAACAATCTCATCTGAGCCGTCACATCCCCATCCAAGCCCAGCAAGCCGTGAATCCACCCGAGTATCACAAAGAAGCTCTCAGGCTCTCCCATGTGCTTGCGGCCCTCGACCACCCTCGCCGCCTTTGGCGATCCATACCGTAGCGCCACATGGAGATCCTCGATCGGGAATATCTCGTCATCCTGCCCATTGACGATTAACACGTTCCTGCAACAAGCCCTCTCCAACGTTCCGTCGTTGACAAGCGAGAACTTGTGGGCCTCCTGGATGAACGACTCCAGCTCCGCGTGGCCAAACTTATAAGCCAGCGTGTTCGACAAGTCAAACGGATACTCCAGCTTGTTGGCATGCTCCAGCCACTCGCGGTCAAACATATGGTGAGCCCCTCCCCCGAGACTGATGCTGCCCAGCAGCCGGTCACCGTGGGTGTGCGCAACCCGGAGCGCGTAGTACCCGCCCGTGGAGAAGCCCCAGACAACCACCTTTCCGCCGTCCAGTTCCGCCTGCTCTCCGATCCAGTCCAGCACACTGGACCACTGCCGGTCCGGGCTTGTCGGGTCGCCCTTGGCCGCAGGGGAGTCGCCCGTCCCGGGTATCTCCACCACCACCGTCGCCACGCCCTTGTCCAGCCAGCCGCGCTGCCAGACTGCGAGCTCGGTCCGGTACCCGTCGAGGCCCGTAAATATCATCACCACTGGTGCCGGCCTGTGGGACGAAGCCCCCGGTGGTGCGAGAAAGTTCACGGCGATGTCACGGCCTTCGGATTCCACCCGGTGCGTGTGGGGGATCTTGACCTCGCGGATAGGGAATTCCATAAGTCTTTTAACATGATTAGTCGAGCTGAGGACCGCAGCGAGAAACGACGCATATACTCACGCTCCACCTTTGTAGAACGCTTCTTTGCCCAGGGTCCACGCGAGACGCTGCTTTTCCGAACGAGGGGCTGGGAAACGGGCGATGCGATACAATGCTGAGCTTCGAAGATAGTACTCTGAGGCCTTCTCCCGCTCACCCGCCTCTTCCGCCCTGGCTGCAATCTCGGATAGCTCCTGGGCCTTGGGGAAGAACATCTCGGCGTACTCATCCCAGTCATACGGCTCTTTCAGCCCTTTCTGTTTGACAATGATGATGATGATGAGTATCACGTCTCGAAATTCAAGGCCGTACGATCTTACCTTGATGATTTCTTCCGCAACTGGTTCAAAGTCCTTCACAGAACCAAACATGAAAGGGTAAACCCCCATTGTACACTTAAGAGTCTTGGTAAGCTCTGGAAGTTGGCAGGGCAAGCAACAAACAGTAACCCACAGGCGCTTTCCATTTAGTTTCCCACAGCTTCTCAAACGATTCATGATGGACGGCAGGCTCCAGGATCGCGCGCCCGATGGCATACTTCTCGTGTGCTGCCTTCTTCTTGACGCCGTGTGACCCACCGTTCGTCATCTTACCGTTTGTCGCCATTGTCCAGAACTTTTAAAGGATATGTGGACGATCAAATTATTGAACGTTGCGTACACCCTGTCAGAAATAACTAAAGTTGAAGTTTGTAGCAGATTCTCATTCTCGGATGAACAGTCTCATGCGTCACCAGTTGCTCGTACACACCAAGACCTTGGCCTGTCAGCGGACATCCCCAACGGCGAAACACGAATGTCCGTACCACCTGAGAAGGGGAAATCCATGGGCCTCTGGAACGGATACAGGTCTTTTCATGTGAACTCTTCCAACCACGGTTTCTTAGGCTCTATTTGATAAAGTCAGCCCTGGAGGTGTTGTTGTGTGCAGCCTGGACCCTTTGACCTCGGGAGCGGCTCGAATAAATAATGCCATTGTGCTGCACCTCTAGCTCCGTGCGTTTGGACTCGGTGCGCAGACTCGCGATGACGAGAGAACAGCACGTAGCGAAGCATACCCGTCAGAACCACTACATTGACAGTCTTCCCTCTGAGTGCTAGGCACGGATAGTTTAGGTGGTCCTGTCTGGCCGTCCCGACCTAGTCCAGGGGGCTCGGTGCAAGGCTCGCCATATAGTAACCGACCTCAGGATTCCGCTCACAGCTCCGACACCGATAGACCTTACAACAACAACTCATTAAAACACTATATTAACGTTAATTACACACTACTATCATTTCCAAACCTAATACCATTACCTATATCTAAATACTAGTATTTCTAATGTGTGTGGGTGGTGTAGAAAGATAGACTAAGACTAGGTTAGGACAGCCAGACAGGACTACCTAAACTATCCGTGCCTAGTACTTAGAGGGAAGCTTAGGCGCCTCTGGAAGCCGATATGTGTAACTATGCAAAGAACAATCAGAAGCGAAAAATAAAGGTAATAAAAAAAAGCCTATACGCGTGGGTGGTGCAGATTTTAGAGGCTTCTAGCGTAGCCAAGCCTTAAAAATAAAGTAGCTTCCATACTATGTCAGGAGAGTCCTCCTTCTTAAATTTATTCAGAAGGACGGATTCTATATAGAGTAGGTTGGTAGGTAGTTTTAAATGTAGGCGTGTTATATATAATAAAAAAGTGACTGGCGGGCTAGGTGCCTGTCCGGAGTCGTTCGATATCTTTCCTTTTTCAGCACATCAGCATAGCCGTGTTTCCTTTTATAGATAGAATTGTTGGTGGATATACCCCTCTAATAGTCACAAGTCAGGCTGCTGCCTGCTGCCTTCGTCCGAAGGCAGCAGCCTGCCTGCCTGCGAAGCTAGGTTGGTTGGATGTATACCAGTCGGGATTAGCCAAGCATATATTCCGGCTTTATACTTTGTGTTCTAGGAAGTCAGTCTGAATTAAAGTAAGTGCTAGCATCCCTGTTGACTTCGTTAGAAGTCAGGTTACGAAGTTCCCCTCTATCATATTACATATCTCCGTACCTATCGTGAGCGGCTGTGGGAGGTTGCACTCAATCGTTCGTCATGCAGTTCCTACTCACCTACTCAGAGAATGTGTTCACCGCCACCCAGGCGTTGACTTTATTAGTCTGCAACACTAGCGCAACTAGCGCACCAGTCCATTGGGACAGTGTGTAGTCTAGTTCAGAGTCTTGAATATTATCACCGAGCACATCCGATGATGTCAAGCCAAAGGTTGTTTCCGTTTCGGTCCTGTGCCGTGCGGGTGTCTGTATTATCTGACTTATTTCCGCAAATGAGCACGAAACCTGATCGATGTTAGTCTCCCTCCAAAACAAACTAGTAATAGTTCTGGATTCTTGGAGTGTAACTACCACTTGGTTCTGGATAGTGTGGGAGCAAAATCATGATCGAGAATCTTGCCAGTGGTGTCCGGGGACATGTTATTCATAGATGTATCTAGAGGTAGCTACTGCTTGAATGGACTTTGAAGAACTCTTAGAATCAACCGAGGCGCGGCAAACTTATCCGACTTTCCGGCTTTGTTGGCACCCAAGGCTACCCTGGCGCCTGCGTAGTTCCAACAGTCAAGCATAGTCTTACGGAGCAGACGTCTTTTGTTTGGCAGTTCTCAGAGTCCACAATGGCAATTTTTAAATCACTGCCACGTAGTTTTGCACCACGCACATATCATGGTTTCATATGTCTACTCGGCTCTCAACATCTAGGTAGTTTCAGCTTCACAACTTATTTGTATCGGAATAAAGCTCGCCACCTGGGAATTTTGTTATTGACTAATTCACATTGGGAGTACTCAACATATTGGGAGCCAAATACTAACGACCTTGCTAGGAACGTTCTTCCTTGGCCCGCTTGAACCCGGTCTGCCAGATTAGTACAGAACCGACGTCACCGTCAGCGTCGGCCGATTTCGCGTCTTCGTTCCCATCGCATATTATTAAATCACGATCCAGATCAGCCTCCTGCGAAGGATGATTGGGTTGGCGCTGACTCGTTGCTTCCCTTCTGTGGATATCACCTGACAACCTCTCTCACACTACATTATAGGCTGACGAGCCAGGTAACCCTCCGGTTGGAGGGCAGTGGCTCCTAGTCGAGCCAGATCTGGTAGAGTTATGGTCCTTTTGTGCCGACGGTGAGCAACTCCAGGTCAGGAGTCAATACTAGCTCTCACTCTTCTCGCTTATACCTTGCAAGCTCCACCTGTCCAGTGAGCTCACACCAATTTTTCGCAGTAATCATTACGCCGGGGGCCTTGTACATCCGCTCCTTCAATTAGGCATACACACCATACCTGAAGCCACTCAGATCGGAAGTTTTCGACAACTTGGGCCTTTTAGAGTCGCATAAAGACTCGCCACTGAGGATCTCGCGCTGGTGGAAGATTCAGGGTCGCTCGTGCTCTAAGACCTTGTCATTTGCAAAAGTGAAAGCCCTCGCGCCACCTATCACACAGCTAACGCATGAGCGCAAGGAAATGCAGATCAGGACAATCAACGAAATGAGGCAGTAATATTTATGGTATTAAGAAGACATGAAGAGTCGAAAACACAACAAACATCATGCCGAGGACGCTGAAGCTAAGACTCGAGTCTTGAAGGATGGTAAGCTGAGGCTCAGAAGCATGGTGCCATTTTCTTACGGGAAAGTTCAGCCCTACGGTTTCTTGATGGTGTGAGCACATGATACCACATTTCCCAATCTGGTATCATAACCACCGAAAACGGAACACAGTCAGGGATCCATGCCTTCATCAAGTCTGGCCCAATGGAGCCCCGCGTTGGCTGCGCTCCTGGGCTGCTACTGGTGATGCAGGCATCGGCCGCCAACAATGAGCAAGAGATTGATCGTATGGTGCGTTCGTGTGGTATCTACGCACGTGCTCGCCAGTCTTCCAAAGATTATATAAATGCAGGCCTTGCTTTGCGAAATTGTTGGCGAGTCTTGAGCACGCACAGTTCTCCTCATCGCAATTATCACAAAGTCGTGACGCTGAACACAACTGTAAGAACCACACGCTTCCTCAAGAATATTGGACACAAAGAATGGATTCCAAGCTTCAAGATAATTCGGGGTCGTCCCGCGAAGAGTACGAGTACATTGTGGTTGGCTCAGGTCCAGGCGGCGGGCCTGTTGCCGCCAATCTCGCTCGTCAAGGGCACAAAGTCCTTCTCGTCGAGGCTGGTGACGACCAAGGCCAGAATATCTTTTACAAGATTCCGGCACTCTTCGGCAATTTCGAGGAAGACACAGCGCAGCGCTGGGACTTTTTCGTCAAGCACTATGATGACCCGGAGCAGGCTGCCAAGGATCCCAAGATGACTTGGGAGACACCTGACGGGAGCATCTTTGTCGGCACCAACCCACCTCAAGACTCCAAGCAGATGGGCATTTACTACCCTCGCGCTGGAACGCTCGGCGGCTGTGCAGCCCACAACGCCCTTGTCGGCGTCCTGCCGCCTGCTGCAGACTGGGACCACATCGCCGAGATCACCGGCGACAATTCCTGGGAGTACGGGAACGTCCGCCCCCTGTTCGAGCGACTTGAACGAAACCGATACTTGCCTCCTGGAACGCTGGCCCACGGCTTTCATGGATACCTCGAGACCAACCTAGCCCACCATTCCAGTGTTGAGGCTGCTAAGCCGATTATCGACAGTGCGCTCGCTGTTCAGGGGCAGTCTGATGGCATCAAGCAAGACATCAACTCTAGCCTTCCTGAAGAGAAGGAGGGTGTTTACCGGCCAGCCATGACCATGTCTAAGCGTGGTCGTCGATCCAGTGCAAGAGATTATCTCGTGGCCACTGTCAATGCCAAAGATTCCCGGGGCCACAGGAAGTATCCTCTGACCATTAGTACCTACAGTCTGGCCACCCGTCTTGTCTTCAACGAATCATGCGATGGCAAGAAGCCCAAGGCTATCGGTGTTGAACTCCTCCAAGGGAAGAGTCTCTACAGAGCTGACCCCAGGTCCGACCCAAAGGTCGCAGGAGTCAAAAAGGTCGTCTACGCATCAAAAGAAGTGATCGTGGCAGGCGGCGTTTTCAACAGTCCGCAGTTGCTCCAGCTGAGCGGTATTGGTCCCAAAGATGACCTCCAGAAACTCGGAATCAAGGTTGTGGTCGACCTGCCGGGCGTTGGTACCAACATGCAGGACAACTACGAGTATGGTGTCGTCGGAGATGCTCCGACTTCGCTTTCTCCCTTGGCGAGGTCGACGTTTCTCACTGCTGGAGACCCTCTGCTAAAGGAATGGATCGAGACGGATTCGGGCGGTCCCTACGCCAGCAACTTGTAAGTGAATGTCCATTTATATCAGGTTACTCGCCAACTGTCATTGGTCCGCTAGAGGGCACAGCCCCGGGTAGTAGCTCCATGTTTGCTGACGTGATTATCAAATTCCCCAGAGTCCCGGTGAGTGTATTACACAAGAGCACCGTAGCTGAGTCCCGCCGGCCCGATACGATGGTATTCGGGGGGCCCTTCGCTTTCACAGGCTTCTTCCCGGGCTTTTCTGCAGCCCTGTCAAGCGGCTTGCGAAACGGTGAGAATTCTTGGACATGGGATGTATTGAAGATAGGCTCCCGGAACACAGCCGGAACTGTGAAGCTTCGGTCCAAGGATCCCCGCGACAGACCGGACATCAACTTCCGTTTCTTCAAGGAGGGGGGGAAGCAGGATCTCAAGGCCATGTACGAAGGCGTCGAGCTGGCGCGCAAAATCAATGACGGTCTCGATGGCTTCTCCGAGACTATCCCCGGGCCGGACGACAAGACGGAGAAACAGGTCACGGACCGCATTAGGGACGAGGCTTTTGGCCACCACGCGACCAGCACGGTCGCGATCGGCGCAGACGATGATGCGATGGCGTGTCTTGACTCGAAGTTCCGTGTTCGCGGTGTGGACGGTCTTAGGGTCGTTGATGCCTCGGTCTTCCCCCGCGTACCAGGCTCTTTTCCGACTCTTGCCATTTATATCCTGGCTGAGAAGGCTACAGACTTTATCCTGGCTGATGCGAGAAAGCATGGCGATGATAAAATCCTGGAGGGCGTTCGTGAGCTAGAGGTGCTTGAGGAAGACAGACACAACAACTCCATCGTCTTCGAGCAGGCCAAGCAAGAGTACGGTGTTTAGGTCTGCGCCAAAGCACAATGCCAAACCGTAGCTTTGGTCACTAGCGGTAGCCAGCAACTGAACAGACGGTGAGAGAATAACCAAGACCGACACGAGAGAAGTTTTTGAAGACTCTTGGTCCATCCAATCAATCATTCATAGTATAGAATTGCATATTTCAATTCAGATTGTCGTTTTAATTGCCTGCAATCTTATACCTAACTATAGGTAAGTCGAACCCAGACTGTAAATGTCAGCGATGAGTAAATCTCGCGCGGCCCCCCTGCTCCGCTAAGCCTTAGGGTATGCTGTTCAGGTCTTTCTTGATGAGGCCGGAGACCTAGGGATCTCCACCTCATGCGTGGCGAAATTTTGTGCCTGTGTCGACTCGCTCCTCCAATTTTGTTCCTGAATGGCCCCTTGACCGGGAAACCACTTTCGCAATCGCTCCCCTTAGCCCCCTTCCGAATTTTCCTTCGCTCATTCTGCATCGCCGTCCTCAGAAGAGCCTCACATTGTTCATAGATTTTCCCACCCCCCATGAGTTGACCAGTAACATCGTCTGCAAAGTCACCAATAGAGTCTGACGGCCAGCCAAGGGGCGGGACTGGAGCTCCATTCTGCTCATCAAGGTCGCCAACCTCCATGTATCGACCAACAACGTCGTCTGAAAAGTCACCAATAGACACTGATGGCCAGTCCCGGTCAGCGGGCAGGACCAAATTCTGTGGTGGATGATGAACGGATATGTCCATTGTTATATCAATTGATTCCGGGATACTATTAACACTATTTCGTGTTGAGTCGTTGTCCACGTGGAAAGCGCTTCCCTGGCTGATACTGAGGGCTTTTAATCGGTCACTGATTGACCTAAGGTCTTGAGTTTCATCTGGGTCAACAGAAGCACTGCGGTCGTTTACTTGAAGATTCCTGAATTTGGTAGCCACGTCGGCAACATCACTCATGGAAGACTCTTGAAACGACAGAGCGCCATCGGCCGTTGGATTTGAGATCTCCATGTGGATTTATTTTCGTTGATGTTGTAGTATCCAATCCTTGTTTGGTGTTGTCGCTATTTCTCAAGCGTTGTGGGATCAGCGGCTTGTGGAGCGAATTTTGGAAAGAGTCAAACAGCAGAGCAATTAGGGAGACAACCAACATTAATTCGCAGGGATCTCAACACCTGGAGATATGATCGAATTTAGATCAATAGCATTTATCATGTGTTCTTAGCGACTACTAGTACCTACAGCGCCATAAAGACTAAAATTTGGACCAGGACTCGGAAGACGCAACCAGACCGCCCGCGTGGCGATACTAGTAAGTGCGTAGGTATCCGGCTGATTATCATTGACAGCAGGCTTAGCATAAGCAGCACCATTGTGCAAAGACCAAGCATCGGGTTTATGAAGCTACCTAAGTATATATATGACTTGTGCTTGGGGACTTGGGAATGTGCCAGCGCCCTGAAGGCTATTACTAGTTCGACCATTCCAAGCCAAATGATTACCATGACTAGGCTTCTTCTAGTCACTGAATGTCCGTAAAGATGCCTGGAGTCTAAGCGACCCTAGAATATGTGGAAAGTTCGAGTGTGTTTAGGACAAAGCATGGGAGACTATTTTATGAAAAGGTCCGTGAGACTTCCCGCAGGCATATGCGTTATCAACGTGTTTCATTCCGGAGCGAATATAAGCTTCCAACGATGCACAAAGCACATTATGAGGGTTTTCGCCTCACACATTGTCGCTGGCATTAAATTTGTAAATTGTCATCTCTCAAATGTAACTGTTCTGGCAAATATCCTGTATATTCCACCAATACGAATAAGTGTTACTACCGTTACCCGTAGGTTCATAATTTCATTAACGTCCACCTGAAATCCACCGCTGCCCACTCGTCACCGAGGTGACCAGTACCTCTGCTCAAAAGCTATCCCGCTCTGACTCCCCTGGGTATCACCCTTCCCCCATAAAAAAACCAGCTCACAAATTTAGTGCATCCAGAAGCCCAGGACACCAGCGCCGACCACGGTCAGGAACACCTTCATGCCACCGCCGAGGGGCTCCAGGCCAGGCGCGCCAGCAACTGTGACGCCGGTTCCGGTGGCCGCGGCACCGGTGCCGGTCGGGGTAGTCGCCGTCCGGGTGCCGGTGGTGACGATAGTGCTCGAGCCGCTGGTGACGGTGCTGGTAAAGGTGCTGGGGCTGGTGGCCCCGGAGCCTCCGGTGGGCGCGGCGACAGCTCCGCCAGTGATGGTGGTAGTCAGCTGGTTGGCGTTGTCAGGGCGGGTGGCGGAGACGACGACGCCGTTGGCCGCATTGGCGTCCGAGGCCGAGTAGGTTGCGCCGGAGAAACCGCAGCGGCTCACGATCTCGTTGATGCTGCGGGGCCGTGATTAGTATTCATCAGAATAGGGCCCGTGGGCTTGCTGGGAAGGCGCCACTTACTCCCTGTTGTTGTCGTCGGGCCTGTCATCGGCGTCGTTGTCGTCGTCCGTGTCGACAACGGTGTTCTGCTGCATGCAGCTCTGGCACAGGCCGGCGAAGCGCTGGACGTCGAAGCTGTTGTTGGTGCAGAGGCACTGCAGCTGCAGGCGGTCCTCGGTCAAGTCGTCGGGGACACGGTCATCGTCGACGTCGCAGGTGCGGCTTAGCTCCAGAACGGGCCGGCAGATGGACGTGCACTGAGTAGAGATGTCCTCTGAGTCGAGCTGGAGGTCGGCCTTGACGGCGACGAAGAGGATGGCGGAGAGAAGAGCGGCGGAGTGCATTATGTCTGAGTTAAGTAGACGTATTATTCGAGAATAGTCTGGTTGTTTTGATATTGAAGGTTTGGCGTAAGTCGTTTGTCTGAACTGTCGCTTGTGAGTCGTTATTGGTCTTGATGGTGATGATGGATGGGATGTCAGTCGCATGAAGTCCTCGAGATTGCCCTTTATTTATGTCACTCCCCATCATCACGGTCCCCATCGAGATTGAGCTTGGTATGCCAAGTCCATGAGTATTCATAGCAACAACAATCTGCCAGCGCAGATCCCAACCAAGTCCCTCGACAGCGACGGCCTGTACACGAGTCGCCTTGGCCCCATCGCTCGACCAATGCCACAACCAAGGAGCTGTGAGGCCAAGTTGGGCAGGGAGAACTCAATTCTCGCTCGGCAGCAAGGCTCAGACTGCCATAGTGCAGAAGGTCCAGCCGATCCGCTGAGGCCAGGCCTGGCTGTGTGTACCATCGTGGGGCCCCGCCAGCTTGCTTTGGTTTTCTTTGCTTGGTTGCTGGCTGGCTGGCTGGCTGGCTGGATGGGATGGAGATCACCATCCTCACGTGTGTCGCCATGACCCGCCTCCCTGCAGCCTTAAGAAACCTTGTCAAGCTGGAACGACGGCGCGATGTGGCACTCGTCATCGCGAGGCGAGTGGGAATACAACCCGTGCCGTCGAACCAGCTGCCGAGCCGTCACCCGGTAGTGGGACAAAGCTGGGGTCGATCTGTGCAGCGCTGCCAAGCTGCAGAGCCACGATGGCCACACAATGCCTTGCTGGAGGTTGGTCTTGGCCTTAGGTAAGTGCGCCTGACTAGCAAGGAGGCATTCACCTGCTGTACTATAGTACCAGAGTTGCTTGACATGACGGAGCGCCGTCACTGGTTCATCTGCGCGACGTCAGCCCCTCTGTGGACGGCGGCCCTGTCGACTTGGCGGATTCGAAGCCCCTTGCCCTGGAGCCATCTCATAACACATCGGTGAAGGTTTTTGGCTTTAAGGTTAAAGCTATGCTTGGCGGCTTTGTCCATCGCAACTTCAACTGCCGTCTGATGGGGGAGCTTTTCGGGACGACCGCCTCGCCTTCACCCGAGATCAGCAGTTTGGTTGCGCGGCCATACTGCATGTCCAGCGTTGTGTGGGCGAATACGTCGTATTGGTGTGTTGTTAGCAGATGGCTGTGTTTCAGCTCCAAGGCCTTGTGTTTGGTTCCAGAACAAACCAAACGCCTGACTAGCCAGAGCTAGAGTGTCCCGCCCCTCCACGTCCGACCCCAACCCATCCAGCCTTCCCCCCCGACATTTCCATCGGCTGTAGCCGTCGATCCTGGTGGGTGCGTTGCATCATCTCAACGTCTTTTCCTCCTGGCCGCCCCCGACTTCCGTCCAACTCGTCGGAACCCGGTGTGTCTAAATATAGCCACCGACCTCCGGCCCTCCGCTTCTGGTCGCGTGACCCGGCACTGACCCTCTGGTGGAAGGCTTGGGTAGGGTGAGACTGATCAAACATATTTACAGCATAGCCTGTAAGATTTCGGTGGTACCAACGCCACCAGAGCAATATGCGAGACCGTCAGCGGAGGCATGATTTATGGATTTCACCCCAGCGAGTCCCTACGTGGTTCAAAGTCAAGGAAGGCCTAGTAGCCCCAGCATGGCTGAGATGCGTCTTGCTTCGTCTGCCCAGTCCAGTCGCGGCTTGTGCTCTCCTTGGGATGGCGTGACAAGGCAGCACGAGGCGCGCGGCAGCCGTGCTCGGACTTGCCTGAACTCTCGGCCTCTGCTGCTCACCTGCGTCGAATCTAGATCAAGTGCGAGGAGAAAACCAGTTTTCCGTTGACCTGCCATTGCAAGTGACAATCATTGTCTTGGTCCTCACGTAATCCATGAGGAATATGCTTCCAAACCTAGCTGAAGGGTTGCACGTGGCTAGCATGAGACACGCCGGTTGGACTTCTTTCTCCACGTTTTCGCTATCCTAATCTTTTTTTCTCTTCGTCATTTCCTAGGTAACCACCTATCGTACACTTTGCGGTCTGTCACCAGCCTCTTTCCCTTATTTGCGCTCAAGCCTCTTGAAGTCATAGAGCTTGGAGACCGAGTGAAACAATCGAACAAGGCTAAACCGTCCCAGAAGTTGCCAGAAGTTGCACCATGCGCCCGTCGCTTGTGTATGATGAGTAAAAGTGAATAAAAGAACAATGACAGAATCTACAAGGTTCTGAGAAAATTGAATACGCCAAGCATGGCCTCGCTTTATTCTGATTGCAGAAGAGCCGGCCAGAGAAAGGAAAATGCAATTGCGGGAGTGGGCCGCCTTCCTTCGAAATAAATAGTGGGTACAACTGAGAGTTTTTGTACAAAATATCCTTGTTTGAGATGGCGCTAAGATGGCTGTATAAATTGTGTGGGTATCTTGAAAGGACGAGACGATCGTGTATCTATCGACGAGTGGTCGAGATGCTGAGATGCCGAGAGAGAATCATGGTATGCAGTGCGGCCGAGAAGGCCCTCGCGTTATCGCCCGCGCGGCCGACTTCGCATGCAAGTACCTTGCCATTAATCAAATTAGAATTACGTGTAAGTTCGTCCTGTCGGCGGCCGTCCGGTCGGCGGTCGCCCCGTAGTTGGCCGACTGGATGCCGGCCGACTCGACGGTGGGCGGTCCATCCTCTTGCCATCGAGGAACTGTGGGCTCCGTTGGTCATAGTAGTGGTTGACGGGCTGCTGGCGCCTTCTCTCCTCGAACGCCGCCCGCTCTTCCTCGTCAAGCGAGAACGCCTTCTTCAGCCAGCCAAAAGCGCTGCGCTTCTTCTTGACCGTTCGGTTGGTGCCGGAGCTGTCCTGGGTCATCGTTGTCACGTTGCTGAGCATGCTCATACCCATCTGCGACGGCGCGTTGCGTTGGTGATTCCCAGGCCTGTTGCCAACCGTTCCGGCTGTGTGAGGGCGCTGCTGCAAAGGCGAATGAGGGCTGGCCTGGACAGGGCGGAAATACTGGTGTTCGGACGCGGGTGACGGTATTAGGTTCGGAAATGATGGTGGTGTGTAATCAACGTCGATATAGCGTTTCGACGAGTCGTTGTTGTAAGGTCCATCGGCGTCGGAGCCGCGAGCGGAATCCTGAGGTCGGTTACTACGTGGCGAGCCTTGCACCGAGCCCCCTGGAGTGGGGAAACGTGGTAGCTGAAGATCTAGCGCGTTGGCCGCCGGTACGTGAATGTCCTTTGGGAGTTCGATCTTGAGTGACACCCGGTCTCTCAAGGAAGTCCGGTGAGAAGACTTGGCCTCCAGTTCATGCGGTTCTGACCCCTGCCTTTGCTTGATCTGCAGGGGCTTTGGGTGAGGGTCCGGATGCGGTGCTGCCCTGTGCGTGGAACGCGGAGGAGGTAGCGGGACGATGATGGCGGACTCGCGCAACCAATCCTCTGACTCAGTGTCATCATCATCCTCCTCGGCCTCGATGTGAATGCTTATCTCCTCCGGCGTGGGCCGTGGTGCGGCCGAGACTCGCGGAGATGGTATTGGTGCCGGGGGCACTGGCGTGTATGTCCTTGGCTGCAGGATAAACAACCCGTTGTCGTTGTCGTTGCTGTCGTCGGCTGAGCTCTCTGATTCAGATCCCTCATCGCTCGACTCGTCAACTTCGGCGGCCTCGTCATGCTGGGCTGCTTGCTCAACCACAAGTTCTGGTATTGATTTTGAGGTTTCCGGGGGAGTGTACTCGAATGCAGGGAGGCTGTCCCTCATCGTATCGGAATCTTGTGTCATTCTCTTTGCCGATCTCGTAGGGAGCTCAAAGCAGACAGGGCTCTCGGGGGCCTCGAGTAGAGAGGTCATCGGCGCCCCGAAGTACAGCGTTTTGATGCGCGGAGGGGCATCGATCTTGGACATTGGGGGCGAGGGCGGCGGTGTAGCGTGCGCTGGGCTATCGGGGGCGCGGGACATAGGTCGCCCATCCGGGTCCGAATATGGTTCCAGGGTGAACTTGTCATCTGTCAGTATAGAAGACATTGTTTCCGAGCCAAGTCCAGAGGGATGGGCGGAACTCACTCTAGTCCGTCGACTGACCTCCCCAGCCCTCTTGTCAATCTCCACAATCATTGTGCTGAGACGAACACAGAGGCCGCTGAGGAGGGTGCTTTGTGACTCCAGGGCCGTGAAGGCATTGAACCAGCCTTCCGTATTGCCCTTCATCGCATCGAACACGTCTACCACGTCAGGTCGCTCCTGCCGCCACTTGCCCTTCTCATTCTCTGCCAAATAGTGCGAAAACTGCTTAGCTGCCCGGAGACCCTCGGACGTATCGCGGATGGTCTGTGTATGCGCGGTCGAGGTCCGGGAGAGGATGTGCTCGATTTTGACGTTTCCTTCAACGATCTGAAGACGGAATTTCCGGTTTTCCAGCATCTGCTCAAAGATCTCCATGTTCTCCATTGGCAATTTCAAAAAGTCAAGCCTCTCGTTCAGGTCCTGGGTCGCCAACCTCACGTCTTCCATTGCCGCCTCTAGGAATTCGTCGACTTCGTCGATGTGGCCCTGCAGTATGGAGAGGACCTGAGCGTTGCTGTTGGCCATGCCATTTATGAGCAGGTACACGCCGAACGATATCTGAGCCATCAGTTTCCTGAGCTCATGGCACTTCTGGCCGGTTCGGAAGCGCCAGAGGCGGTTCGGCGGTCCTTCAGACTTATCCTCGTCAAGCAATTTCTCCCGCCGTGCTTTTGCGTCGAGGGTTTTCAATTTTGGCTTCTGCTCGAGGCTGCCCGCGGTAGCCTCCTCCAGGGATTCTGCAAAGGCGTCCTGCATAGACGCAATAGGATGCAGGGGGATGTTGGGCCGGCCTGATGGGGCCGGGCTCGGTGGCTCCTCCTCAGCGTCCAGGTAGCCGTCATCATCGTCCGAGGAGTCATCGAAGTGGCTTATTGTGGTTCGGCACGGGCTCCTCGTGTCACTCCGGTCAGGAAGTGGCTCGGGCGCGAGGTGTACCGGGAAGGGGTCGTTGTGGCCCATGGGGCGCGAGGCGGTGGTGGTGGTCATGGTGCACAGCAGGGAATGATGGCTCGCTTCGATGCCAGCCTAGACCGGCGTGTCTGTGACCATCGGCAAACGGACGTGGGGGATTCGACGGGATCGACGGGCGTGGTTGTCGTCGGAGAGTAGGTCGGGCAATGTTACAAGAGGCAACAGCAGCCAACCGTCGGCCCACGCAGCCAGCCGCACTGCAGACTCCCGGGAAACGAGCCTGTCGCTCACACAAGACAGGTGACAGAACGGCAGGTGTTGTACAAACCGAGGGGCAGGCTCCAAGGTGTGTCCTGACTCAAGCGCTGCTGATCACCCGGGCGTAACCTCCCTTGCGGTGCATGTGAAGGCAGTGGGCTTCC
>JUJX01000099.1:67904-187875 GCA_000800745.1 Diaporthe longicolla
AAAAAAAAAAAGGACGGGCAAGTCAGCAGAAGGCGTTGATCCTCACAAGCATGATTCGGTCATGAGAGAGGCGCAAGGTGAAGGCGACTGAGGCGATTATGTCCGAGGCAGGCGGCGGGAGGGGGTGAGAATTGAGGGAGGAGAGAAGGATGTGATCAGAGAGGCCCGGCCGCGGGTTTGCTGCTAGTGATGGATGAAGTTAAGGGTAAGATGGATTAACGGGCGCGCGACGTTGGCGACAGCAGTTTGATGACAGCGGTGGGTTCCAAGTGATAGTCCGACCGAGCTTGGACTAACGAGAGGCTGAGGAGATTAAGGTTTGTATTAGCTGGGACCGGCTGGAGCACTGGAGCGAAGCGGCGCCGGAAAACTAGGGGGGCTCTAGGCGGAGGAGAGAGCCGCAGGTTTGCACTATTGTAAAATGAAGGGCGAGGGTTGTATTAGGGCCTGTTCTCGGTATTGCAAGGCTGCTTGGGCGGGCGTGGGCGAGGTAGTGGCAGCGGTGGGGGATGTCGAAAGAAGAAGTGGAAACGAATGTGAAGGGATGTGGACGTGGGTTGTGGTTGGGGTTTGTGGTGGTCAGAAACGGCGAGGAGGAAGGAAGAGAGGAGGACTCGTTGCTTTCCCACGGGTGGCGGCTTGGGACATAAGCTCGGAGCCCTGCAGTCAAGACAATAGCAAGATGCTAGATGCTAGATGCGGATAATAAGGAAGCACAGCACACACACACACAGAGGCACACGCTCACGCATCGCCGATTTAATCAATGACAGCCAACGATGTTGTGTCTCTTTGACGTCTGCTGCTGCTGCTGCCGCTGCTGCTGCCACCGCCGCCGGCCTCGGTGTCGGCCCAGGATGTTCGCACCTGGCGCTCACCGATCTCTCTCAGTCCTTTTCCCTCACTTACAGTGCACACCCACACCGAGACCTGATCAACCAGTGTGCTGTGCTGTGCTATGCTGTGCCATGCCGCGCCGTGGGAAGGGGGGCCCTGCCTGGGCCTGCAGTGTAGGGGTCAGGTGAGGGCGGAGGGTGTCAAGGTTTCGCGGCTGCAGGTGGAGGACAAAAAAAGGGGCCCCCATCCCTTCAACCCGGTAAGCGAGCAAAACAGGCGGAGTCTGTTCGCCAGGTCATCCGAAGTCTTGGTTCGAGGTCGAGGTCCAACCGCAGCGATCAGCGGCGTAGCGAGACGACGGGCAGGACGGGCAGGACGGGCAGAACAGGCAGAACGGGCGAAGGATCCCACCCAAGGGCCCCAAGGGGGTCCAAGCTCCTCGTGGCAGCGTGGCAGCGTGGCAGCGTGGCATCTGCGCGGTCCCATGACCCCAGGGCCAATTTCTCAGAAGGGCTATCGACCCGTCCGAACTGGCAGGACCGGACAAGACTGGTCTCGTTCGAGCAAGTCAGGCCTGGGCAGCGTGCCATCGACGACACTCTGGCTGCGTACGGCACCGGTGGTCGTGGACAACTAAGATAAGCCGTTGGGGCCAAACCTTGTCGGAGGATTGGCTGCTGGGCTGCTGGGCCGCTGGGTCTTGTACCGTTGTACTTCATTACGAGGAATGTTAGCCAATATCAGCCTAGCCTGGCAACTGGCTGGGGCCAAGCTGGGATGACCAGTCTACCAGCTCGTCTAGCCGTTGGTCTTTCCTGGATTGGGGTCCAGCATTCGTCATTCTGGGATATTATAACGACTGGATATGGACATGTCTTGACAACCCTACTCGTCCACAGTACTCGCGTCTGCTGGTTTATATCCGTGGACGGATTCGACACGGTTTACATGCCGTACACTTGCACACAGTATTGCCTGCCTCGCCAAATCTCCGCCGCCCATGGTCCTCCCTGGGAGGGGCCGATGATGCATTATGGGACGATTGATTGAATTGGAGGGAACCAGTGGGGAAGCCACGACCCCTTCGAGTGGTCCCTTCCGTCAAAGTGGCACCTTGCCCACTGCCCGCTGCCCTGCCGACCTTCGCCGTCTGTGTGCAGTACTACAGTACTACTGTGTGTATCTCGCCTGTCGATGATGTGGAGATGTGTGACTGATCGCCAAATCTTGGTGCTGAACCCATATCCCACACTATTTCCGTCTCGCAACGGGGCTCCCAGGAGCCAACTTGTGCAGCAGTGCTGCCACCGCGCATCAGTCGAAAGAAGGGTCATGGGAAACCACTGACTGCTGAATGTGCACTCATCTCTCGTTTTCACCACCACACTATTCGCAGTCCTGCCCCGTATCCCCCCCTGAGCGGGCTGCGGTACAGGCTGGGGTAATCCTAGCCCCCGCCCCACCCCCTGCCCAACCATCGGACTGATAGCCGCGCCCCTGGGCCGCGCCTGTACATCTCTGCGCTAGCTTCGACCCAAGCTCGGGGCCCTGAGCTCTAGACCACCACGGCACCACGGGTAGTGTGCCAGGCCCTGCAGGGTATTCACTGCGTATCACAAGTACCTGGGTACTTTGAACTGTGAACCACAGCCTCCCGGGGCGTTTGGCCCATTGGCACTGACTCTGTGGGGCGCCTCCAATGGTCTGGATATTAGGTATTCTTTGCTCGGGGCTTCAGGGCCTCTCCCTGGAAGTTGTCTGTTGTCTCCTTTCCCCCCTCATCTTTATTTCAGGCAACAATCGAGGAGGTGGAATGAAGTGGAAAATTCAGATAGGGAAAAAAAACCACTCGCTTGCGCACCCGAGTCGGTGTTGCCGCAGACTTTCGCCCCCAGCCGAGTTGTGAACAATTTCTCTGCAAGGAAGGCATGCCCGTCCGGGAGCACGATTCTAGGGGTTCTCAATCTATCCGCGTGCGGGATCCCTGAGCCTCCAAGGTTCTTCCACCGGAGAAAATCTCAGCGCTAGGAGCCGCAAGTCCCTCCAACAAGCCCCCTAGCAGCCTGGCCTGCCCGGCCTGCCTGCCTGCCTGCCTGCCTGGAGATGCCCGATGCCTGCCGAGATTCGCCTTGTTTCCGGGTCGTCCCTCGGCTCCGGAGCCCAATTGCTTGCTCTGCCCATGGCCCCGGTGAGAAATGCAGGACTTGCCGAAGGCTTGCAGAGACACCGGCCCATTCTGCCCATGCAGTCATCAAATATCTGCCCTGCAGCCGCCTGTCAATTGCAAGCCACAGCCATGAACCCGACTGTGCACCGCATAGATGCTGAGGCACCTTGCACAGGGCGCTGACCGCGGCGCGCAAGGGCGGGGTGGGCCATGTGCATGACCGCCGGGTTTACGAGGCTTTGTGTCTAGATTGTCTGCTCCGAAGCGGACTTCTTTCCGTGGGTGCCTATGGCGCTGAGACAACAAGGTTTCGCGAGGGCCCGAGAAGCAGTCGAGACAGCCAGAGCCGTGTCTCGTACGCTGACGCAGCGGCAGGCCTGACTTGTCGAATTCCTCCTGTTCCAGTAGGCGACCAAAATGTGCCAATACTCCAGAGGGAAACTGCAGTATTGTTGTACTGTGTAGTGGCCCAGAGAGTCTCGACTGGCCCGGCCTCAACTGCCGGGGACCCCCTTGGAACAACGGGCACACTCACGAGCAGATTGATACCGGTGGAGGTGATCCATTGGGCAGCACTCGCGGTCCGGGCGTAGCGAGGCGACTTTGACAGGATGGTGATATCAACTCCGGGTGTGATGGTGCCAGTTGACGGCACAATGGTTTGACAGCTTGGCGACCCAAGAGTCCGGAGGGCAGGGCACGAAGCATCATTCGGGATCGAGGCTCACTTCAGATCTGGGACTCGGCTCCGGGCGGACATTCTACTCAAGGACAGGCCCTCATTTCGGCTGGCAAAAAGGTCACGATTCAAGCACTCCAATCACAAGGCCAACCGAGATAGTCTGGGCTCAGCCTTCAGGGAACGAGGGGCCTGCTGTCCATGGCCGACTCCCACACAACTTGATCTGAAGCTTCCCTGCAGCCGGGTCAGGTTTCCAACGGCGGTTGGCAGCGTATATGCAGAGGCATCTCGCATGGTGTCGTGGCTAATGCACCTCCTAGCAGGGTGATCTGCTCAGTCTGCCAGTCAGTGCGGTGTCAGCGATAAGCTAGGAAAGAAGAGAGAAAAAAAAAGCAATTCGTGTTCAGGTCGTATCCCCTCGGCCCATTCAGTTCAGTTCTGGAAAAGACTCCGCGGGTTTAAGCCTCGGCTTCTTTGCGTGGTTACGCGTGTCGGCTTCCAGAGGCGCCCGAGCTTCCCTCTGAGTGCTAGGCACGGATAGTTTAGGTGGTCCTGTCTGGCCGTCCCGACCTAGTCTCAGTCTGTGTTTCTGCACCACCCACGCGCATAGGCTTTTTTTTGTTACCTTTATTTTTCGCTTCTGATCGACAATCGTTAACGACCTCCTCTTGGCGTACCAAACGGGTGGATCGATCGGTCACAACCACCTTGCCCTTCGATCACTGTCGCCCACGCCGCCACCCCAATCCCCTCCTTCTCGTCGCCGGGATGGTGCGACTCGAGAATCCTTTCAAGCTCGGTAAAGACCTGTGGGATCCGTCCCACAGGTACGAGACGTCCTGGTTGCTCCCGCCCTATGCTCTGGCCGCTTGCCGTGCCGTCTTTGTACGTTCCAGCGCGAAACCTTAACCTGCATGCATCTGCCTCTTTTCGGTGCTCGATGAGGGGGGAGCGTGGCTGCTCGTTACAATGCACCTGTTGGGCCGACCCTTGATCACCCTCACAGATGACCCACCAGACCGCAGCCAGACTGAACCTCACCGCCCGGAGCCAACTAGCTGACCAACCTGCCTCATCCACAGGGCCTCTATGGCATCTTCGTCGAGCTTTTCGCGTCGGGCTGGTACTGCACGCACGAATCCTTCGGCGGGTGCGAGCAGGCCGGCGACAGCTTCTCCTACTTCACCGTGCTGACGTACTGGGGGCTCGCCTTCTACAACCTGACGGCCGCGGTGCACACCTTTACCTACGCCCGGACGGGCACGCCCCTCCTGGACCGGTTCCCCCGCTCCTTGCAGGCCCTCCACGCCTTCTACTACACCACCGTGACGACGTACCCGTTCATCGTGACCGCCGTCTACTGGGGCGTCATCTTCCCGGGCGTCTGGTTTACAGAGGAGTTCAGCGGCTGGAGTAACATCTCGCAGCACGCCCTCAACAGCTTCTTCGCCCTCTTCGAAATCATAATACCCCGCACGCCGCTGCCGCCCTGGATCCACGCGCTGTGGCTCATCGTCGTGCTGGCCCTGTACCTCGCGCTGGCGTACGTGACGCACGCCACCAAGGGCTTCTACACGTACACCTTCCTCGACATCGAGAAGCAGGGGTCTGCCATCACCGCAGCGTGGATCATCGCCATCGCCGTCGCCGCCGTCGTAATCTATCTGCTCGTCCGCGGCGCGCTGTGGCTCCGCCTGTGGCTGACGGAGAAGAAGGCCGGCATGGACGGCCGCTTTGCGGGCCAGCCCGCGGCTCTGAGGAGCACCGCCGATGTCGAGCTCGGAAACTACAGGAACGAGGAGCCCAAGGCGATCGATCCTCACCATTACTAGGTGACCGGCGGGCCGGGCGCCTGTCCGGAGTCGTTCGATGTCTTTCCTTTTTCGGCGCATCAGCATAGCCGTGTTTCCTTTTATGGATAGAATCGTTGGTGGATATACCCCTCTAATAGTTATGTGGGCTCAGACATAGCCACAGGGCGATATGATCAGACAATAATACAATATTGAATTGACTTGATTTGACTAGTTTGGTGGCCCTGTGTTATAAGTGAAACAAAACTGTAGGAATCTATTGCAGATGCAGAGTTGCTCTGAATACTCATGAATACTAGCCTCAGTTGAAAGCCAAGGGACAAGTGCCTAGTCTGTTGAGGCTCTGAAGATGTTTCGAACTAAGGTAATATGGCAGCATGACAATGAGGCCCTACGGAAGTGCTCACCAAGATCTGAGGCAATCGGAAGACGGTGCGAGTCTCCCCTTCTCCTTGATTGGGAAAACCGGGGAGCAGGAAGTCCAGTATTAGGTGTACAAGCTCGTTCGTTCTATAAATTGGCAGTGATCTCAATACGAAATACATCTGTGTTACGACAGCCAGAATGTAATAGGATGGGGTCCCGGTGTACCGAGGCGAGCTGGTCTTATTCACTACATATATCTAACACTTCAAAGAGATGCCCTTCCGAGCCTCGCTCTCCCTGATTTCAAACATAACTTGGATACCCATGAATATGGCCGTACATGCGGTGATGAGGAAGAGTATACCTATCAGGTTCAAGGTCAGCCGCTGTCGCTAGAGAGGGAAGCCCCCCACAGAGGAACACAGATGTCTTACCAGAGAAAGACTGGAATATGCCGCTGAGTATACTCTGCAACCCATCCAGCCCGAATGCAAACCCGACAAGGTTGGCCGACATCATCATCAGCACGTTCGCCACCGCCCCCAGGCAGCAGACCATCCTGTACCGGGTCTCGTTCCCGCCAAACATCTTCTTGGTCACGACCATCCTGCCCAGCGCCTCGGGGACGATGAACAGCACGATGAGCCAGGCCCAGATGAGCAGGCGCAGCTTGATGTCATGCCACAGCGCAACGAAAGTGAAGATGATCAGGTAGCCAGCAATGGACCGCAGGGACGAGTACAGCGTGGCGAACGACGCGCCGCCCAGGGGGATCCAGATGTAGCGGATGAGCCACTTGTTGTACGAACGGTGCCACCCGCGCCAGAAGGAAAGGGTGGAGAAGTTGTTACTGACGCAGCGCACCATGTTCTCGGGCGGGTCGATGCCGTCCGCCAGGCTCCAGAGCCGGAAGAACCTCCAGGGCAGCAGCAGCTTCAGCCAGATTATGATGAGGTTCTGGAAGCTCAGCAGCGAGAGCTGCGCGGGCGTGTACGAGTCCCACACCGGCAGGGAGCTCGAGATGGCGCCGACGTAGACGAAGTGCAGGAGGAGCTCCATGCAGAGCAGGCAGAGCAGGAACCGCACGCCGTATCGCACGGTGCGATTGGTTTCGATGCTGTGCGGCCGGTAACGGAGCTGGGAGATGTAGTCATTAAAGGTAAGAATAGGTCCCGTGAGGTACAACGGGGCGTAGAGCGCGTAGGCGAGGTAGTTGCGGAAGGTATAATCTCGCTTGGGCGCCGGTATGGTCACGCGGTCTCGCTCAGAGAGAGCGGCTGGGTCGAGTTGTTTCTTCTTAGATCTGTCAGTGTCTCATCTCCATGACCAGATGGAAATATGAGTTACCTACCTCGATAGAGCTTGTGCCACGGTGATCCAGGCTCCAGTAGTAGTCCAGGTTGAAGCTAATCAATCTCAGGACGGTGATATTGAACAGGACCTCCCAGCGCCCCATGATACCGCCCCAGCTGTCCAGCCACAAGCCCCAGTCCACAAGCCCATTATTTACGGGCACCGTCCGGAGCAGGAAAGGGGAAGTGCCCGAGATTACGGCCGCTATATCCCTGTAGTGATACCCCTGGCAGAGCTCGTTCGCAAACAGCGTGGCAATGTTGAACACCCAGGTCATGACCGGGACGAGCCTCCTCGGCAGCCTCGTTGCAATGTTGTAGTTGATCCAAAGAATTGCGATCACCTTGAACATGGAGAAACCGTGCAGCGCGGCCAGAAATATCATAGCAAAGGTGTAGTCGAAGGAAGCGCGCTGCTCGAGTCGGGCTTCGGCCTGGTCGGCGAGGGGGACCTTGCCCTGAGGCGGCAGGGGCTTGAACTTGTTCCACAGCTTCCTCAACAATGGGTGAAATACAAGCAGGAGGGCTAGATACGGGACATTCTGTCGGAAGCTGCGGTACTGGGAGTCGGTATTATCCTACGCATGGCATTTAGCATGATGTCTGGGGCAGCGCATGGATACATGTTTGCTCACGATCTTGCGCCCCGGAACCCAGCCATCTGTCAGCCTGTGTTCATATTTATGGTACCGAGGGTCGGAAGCTTCCATCCATCAGCATCGCTCTGCATCGCGGGGTACTACAAGGCCATACGTCTTGACACAGTATATGGGATCCAGAGCATCAAGGGGATGCAGACGAACACGACGGCGAGGTACAGGTAGAACTCGGGCGTATTCCATTTCGAAGGCGGTGCCCTGCTGGCAATCTTTTCCTTTTGTGCATCTCTTACATCTTCCTCACCGCGCGAGTCGATGACTGTCTTGTACGAGGTCGCAGAGGGAGTCGTGAAGCGGGTGTCGAGCGTGTCGAGCGTGTAAACACTCCGGAGGAAGGAGAGCGGGCTCATCGCGGACGGAGGCTCGGGGTCAATTCAGACAGCTTGCTCAGATCATTGTCGAGAGCGACTGTGATTTGGCTGATCGGGAGGTGGTCGAGCAGTCGTGGCGCGTGGGTGCCATGAAGCAAGTGTGGCACGAGACGTGAATACGACACGCCAGTCAGACACGAATCTCATAAGGCTGATGGAATCCCCCTTTCCACGTCCCCTCCAATCGGGAGGTCCCAGCTGGCAGTTGAGCCTAATTTTGGGGGATCGGCAGGGACCGCAGCACGCCGCAGCTGCAGCTCCAGATGCCACGTCCTGATGCCTCGGTTCGGGCTCCACGCCTTGGCAAGGGTAGCTTCGAGAACATTTCCAGAACCGGGCCCCCTTCTCAAATCGGTCACATATGCTTCCGGATATATTTTTCCAATGGCCTCCTTTTTGCACATTTGAGCGGTGTGAATTGAGAGGGCAAGGGAGTTGGCGCTTTGAACGAAGAGAAGATATACCGGTCTGCTTTCTCTTGTGTCGTTATGACCACTCGCAGCCTGGGTCGGCCGCACCAACCCCAGTGATTATTCATTTTGGACACAACATTGTGTCGGGATCTTGGCCTTACAGTTAGTTGATTGCATCTGCCATGGATCATTGCCGAGCCCAAGATCCCATTACCTGTTCACCGTCACGTTTGACCGACACAAACTGCATGTTTGGGTGAAAGCTGCAATAGTTTGGCCAAAAAAGAAAACAGGACAAGACCCAAGGGGAAGCACGAGCATGTGAAGCTGCCGGGAATTGTCAACAATTTTTAAAGGTCTTACCTCCCTAGATTGCTCGTGTAGGTGCCCGGGAGCAGAATTACTTACAGGGTAGGCAACATTTCGAAAGAACACCCCGGTCTGTATTTTGTTTATCTAGAGATCAATGTTACATCAACCTGGACAAGCCCTGGCACCTCTTCCTGCACTTATTAGACATTAACGCACTATCAATGGGTAAACCTTGCATGGTTGTGAATCACTGTGGTATGGGTAACAGCAAAAGAAAAAAAGAGAAAACTTGACATAGGGCATTTTGACCGACATAAATCTGTGACATATTCACAGAGGGAATGAATTAGTGACTAGATGTCACAAAAAAAGAAGCCGTGGGAAACAAGCAACTTTCATCTTTCATTGAGAATGCTGAGAAGCTCGTTGGATGAAGCAGCTGTTCTTAGCCCCACTATAGCAATCCTGGGATTTGCAAGCAGACGGTCAGACGCACAGTACCTGGGTACCTAGGCCAGTACTCTTTGAGCTCCCCACCTGCACCTGCAGGGGGCACAAACCAATCACAACAGCCGGCTGCTTCGATGCGTGCACGCTGCCGCGCCGCGGAGCCGCGTTCAACCTCCACCACTTTTCCCACCACCGCTTTCAATCATTGACGCCCCTCCTTCTCCCAACCTGACCGTCTCCCAGCACTTCTCTGTCCGCACAGCCAGCGCAGGGCCAGCGCTTCTCGTCGCTACTCCGTCTCCACGCCCCCTCTTTGCGTCAGCCTTAGCCGTTCAGGCCGCGATCCGACCTGCGCCGTCGCATTCTCATCCTTGCCCTCGACTGACCTTGGCCCGAGCCCGACGCCACCCAGACCCCGCACTCAACCTGACAGCGAGATCGACTTCAAAATGAGCGAGAGCCAGCTTGACGAAAGGGAGCTCGATGGCAAGGACATTGGGCAGAAGGAGCTGGCCGAGAGGGAGCTTGCCGACAAGCTCGTCTCCTTTGCCAAGGCCGTGACCGGTGGAGAGCCAGACTCTACCATCCTTCGCATGCTCAAGGAGTTTGAGTCGGGAGACCCGCCAAGTGAGGATAATCTTCGCGTAAGTTGGGTCCATGCTGGCGTTCTCACGCTTTCCTGCGCAAAACGTGGCTCAAGAGCTCGCAGCAACCTCTAACGATTGATGCTGCTGGTGTTCTCTTTGCCACCCATATCTAGACCCCGCATTTGCATTAGTTACTGATTATCAACATGTGCAACAGAAAACCGGCGCTGGCAAAGTTGCAGGAAAGCTCCGCAGCAACAGCAACAAGGAGATCTCCACTGTTGCCATGAGGGTTGTCGAGAAGTGGAGGAAGAGCGTGGGCAACAAGAGCAATGCGAAGGGCGATGCGCGCCTCAAGGCGAAAATGTCCTCGTCGCGCACCAGCACCCCGTCAAACACCGCCTCCCCCGGTCCTCCCCCAACGCCGTCCGCCAACCAGCCCTACCAGGGAGACACCGAGAAGCGCCACTTCAAGCTGGACAAGGTCGATCTCAAGCGCACCTCTTCCGACACCCGCAACAACTGCGTCGGCATGTTGTACAACGGACTCGCCTACCGATCCACCGACTCCGTCGAGGTGGTGGTCGCAAAGGCTGTTGAGGTAGAGGCTGCTGCCTACAAGCACTTCAAGGGCGAAGGTGCCGAGTACAAGTCCAAGATAAAGTCTTTGTTCTCGAATCTCAAAGTCAAGAGTAACCGCGAGCTGGGTCGCAGGGTCATGTCCGGCGAGATCGCCCCCGCCGACTTTGTTAAGATGAGCCAGGACGCGCTCAAGTCGCAGGAGCTCAGGGACCGGGACAGCAAGCTTGAGAAGGAGAACATGAACAAGGCCCAGGTTGCTCAGCCCGAGAAGTCCATCAGCACCGCCCTGACCTGTGGTAAATGTGGCCAAAAGAAGGTCAGCTACTCCCAGGCCCAGACTCGCAGTGCCGACGAGCCTATGACCACTTTCTGCGAGTGTCTCGTGTGTGGAAATCGCTGGAAGGTATGTGACCCCCGAAAAGCCCGCCCGGCTTATCATGCTAGCATACATGCTAACTCGCCCACAGTTCTCGTAAGCACGGAACGGCAATTGGTGTCATTCTTGATCCATGTACAGTCTTAAAAACGTTTTGTTTTGAGCCTGCTTTTGGTCATGATGAGCAGCTTGCCCTGCATGCTTTTTGAGCTGCTGTCTCAGCCTTTGCTCAACGTCATCCATGGAAGGTGTTTGCGGCGTACCAGGAAGGAGCCTCGGACTGGATAAGCTGATATTCAAGAGGGATTTTTGATTTGTGGCCCTGAAGCTGAGCCCTCGGTGTTTCTCCTTTCTTTTTGAAAAAGGGACCTAATTCTGTCGTCTTCTATTGCACAAACTTGTGTCGCGGTCTCGCCCAAGTGGCCAGAGCATCGCACGGCCCACACAGACGGAGGTCTACTTTTTTCTATATTTCTTTTCTTTCAGAGACGCTCTGACGGCTTGACGTTTTGATGATATAGAGGCTAGCTAAAGGATGCCTGGCGACGGGGCCATGCCCTCACTAGTTGCGACGCTCCAGTCCCAAATGTGCAAGCAAATCCGACGAATTGTGCTCCTCATCTAGTCCAAACTCTGCGACCTTCTTGTAAAATTTGCTGAGGTGCCTCTGTCCCGAATCACACAGAATAGTGACGACCGTGCTCCCCTCAGGCAGGCTCAGGGCCGTCGTCACCGCGCCGACGAGGTTGACGGCGCTGCTGCTGCCCGCGAATATGCCCTCGTTCTCGACCAGCCAGCGCGCCATCCTGCAGGCCTGCTCGTCGGTGACCTTGACGGCGTCATCGATGAGTTCCCTCCCCGCCTCAAAGTTCTCCGTGATGCGGTTGACACCGACACCCTCGACGATGGTGTCGACCTGCTGCCGTCGGCGGGTGCCCTCGCGCTCAGTTGGCGAGTACATGACGCCGTACTTGACCTTGTTGTACAGCCCACTACCCTGGGGGTCAGCAAGCACGACCTTGACTGCGTCACCGAGCCCCGCCTCGTCCTTGAGGTACCTGGCGACGCCGCTGATGGTGCCCCCGGTACCCGCGCCGGTGACGAAGGCCGCAAGCGCGCCCCCCGTCTGCGCAAAGATCTCGGGCCCCGTGCTGCGCAGGTGCGCGGTCCAGTTGGCCTCGGACTCGAACTGGTCGGCGAAGAAGCCGACGCTGCCGTCGCGCCACTTGCCCTCGTGCTCGGCTGCGCGGCGGCGGGCCAGGTTGACAAAGTGGTCCGGGCTCGTGATGGGGGCGACGGTGACGCGCTCGACGGTGGCGCCCAGCTGGCGCAGCAGGTCGCTCTTCTCGTGCGACTGGTCGTCGGGCATGCAGATGTGGCAGCGGTAGCCACGGGCGCGGGCCAGCGTGGCGAGCGAGATGCCCGTCGAGCCCACGGTGCCCTCGTAGATGGTGTCGCCCCTGTGCGGCACCAGGAGGCCAGCCTGCTCGGCCGTCAGGATCATGGACAGGGCGACGCGGTCCTTGGGCGAGCCGCCGCAGCCGTTCAGGAACTCGGCCTTTGCCAGGACGGTCCTCCCCAGCAGCGCCGACAGGGCCTTGAGGCGGACCAGCGGGGTGTGGCCGATGGTGGACTCGATGCCGTCCGAGATGACGGGCAGCCCCGCGCCCATGGAGTCTGTGAAGTTGTTGCCATCGTCGTGGTCCTCGAGCTGGACGGGGTCGCCGTAGAAGATGCTGCTGCGGCGGGGATCATATGTGAGGATGGATGCGTTTGAGTTGCGCCGCGCACGAGGCTGGTTCGACTTCCTCTTCGAGGCCTTGTACCTCCTCTCCAGGTCTGGATAGACGTCCTTGAACCCGAGAGTAACCAGGATGCCCGCGAAGAAGGCAACCGCAAGGGCTGCGGACCCATATAGGCGGGCATGGGCCCCCAAGTTCAGAGGCATGACGAGTTTGTGTGTAAGTGTAGGTCTGAGTGTAAATGAATGCGCGTCGCTTTGTGATGAGCCTGTCCCGTCTTTGCTTCTCTCTACCAAAACTCGTGCATCACACGTAAGCTCTGGACATATTCATGAGTTTGTACACAGGGGACTGTGAAGTAAGAGTCACATAAATCAGGCATGTTTTGTTATTCCCAAAAAAATCCAACCCACACTGGCCCCGATTGCGGCATTGATGTAATGCGTTGTGAGGATTTACTGGACTTCGATGCCCCATAGCCCGTCCACCCATGTCCATAGCCTGGAGCTGGGTTGTACCTAGGGGGTCCGTCGTGGGGAGCTTCAGCCAATCACACCTGCTCCCCTCCAGCAGTTGAGACGAATCTTCTGCCAAACGCCGGCGGCTGCACGCTGTGTGTGAGCTTTCCACCTCGTGGGAAACCGAGAGCACACGACCCCCTTCTCTGCCGATTGGAGCTACAACAACTGCAGCTATGGACTCCCCCATAGTGACACAGCTGTTCAGACGGCTCTTCCGGCATGGCCACCCAGCCTGCCAGTCCCGGCGCAACCTCACAAACCTCGCCAGCGCCATCCACCACGGCCGCCAGCTCCGCCAGATCAGGGCCCTCTCGTCTGAGCACAGGAGGAGGGGCGCCCTCTCCACGTCCGAGAAGGAGCGCCAATGGCAGCAGCGCAGTAATGTCTCGCCTGTCGACCGCACTGAGGATCTCAGGCGGTACCCGACCGTCACGGCAAAGGACCTGAGGAGCTACAAGGAGCGGCCGAGGAGGGTCAAGATGCTCATGCGGGACTTCATCGAGGGTGGGTTGGGCCCCCTTCTCCCACCAACGTGGCTGTGAGCGGTCCATGGGATAGTCGGCTGACACCTGGAACAGACAGTCTCTATAACCCTCACTATGGTTACTTTTCCAAGCAGGTCGTCATCTTCACACCCGGCGAGCCCTTCGACTTCGGCTCGATCCGCGACGAGCTCGAGTTCCACTCCCTTCTGAGCCGGCGCTACACCGAGTTCGAGGACGCCCTGGACAGCAACGAGCAGTCCGACACGCGACAGCTGTGGTACACGCCGACGGAGCTGTTCCGGCCCTACTACGGCGAGGCCGTCGCGCGGTACCTGTGCGAGAACTACCGCCAGACCTCGTTCCCCTACCACGACTTGATCATATACGAGATGGGCGCCGGTCGGGGCACCCTGATGCTCAACATCCTCGACTACATCCGCGACGTCGACCCCGAGGTGTACGAGCGCACGCGCTACAAGGTCATCGAGATCAGCTCCAACCTCGCCAACGTGCAGCAGAGCAGCCTGATGGCCACCGCCGAGTCCAAGGGCCACCGCGACAAGGTCGAGATCATCAACAAGTCCATCTTTGACTGGAAGGACCCCGTGCCCAGCCCCTGCTTCTTCCTCGCCTTCGAGGTCTTTGACAACTTTGCCCATGACGTCCTGCGCTACGACCTCCGCACCGAGGAGCCCCTACAGGGCACCGTCATGGTGGACGAGGACGGCGACTTCCACGAGTTCTTCAGCCCCGTCACCGACCCGGACATACAGCGCTTCCTGAGGCTGCGCCACATCGCCACGGAGGGCGTGTACCCCCTCCCCTACTACTCCAAGTCCGGGCTCGGCGTGCCCAGGGGCGAGCCGTGGTGGGCCGCCGCGCGCAGGCGGCTCCGGGAAGGGTGGCTCTCCAGGGGCACCCGCGGGGACGGGAGCGGCCTGAGCGAGCCAGAGTACATCCCGACGAGGCTGATGAGCTTCTTCGAGGTGCTGGAGCGCTTCTTCCCCAACCACCAGCTCGTCACCAGTGACTTCCACTCCTTGCCAGACGCCATCCGCGGCCTCAATGCCCCCATCGTCCAGACGAGGTACCAGAGGCGGCCGGTACCTGTCTCGACCCCCTTGGTGAGTTTACGGCCCCTGGACTTGTCTCCCTGGCTGGCGCACTTGTAGGCCCAAGACCGATTTACTGACCACCACTGCAATGGCCCAGGTCCACCAGGGGTACTTCGATATCATGTTCCCCACAGATTTCCACACCACAGAGGCCATCTACCGCAGCATCACGGGCAAGCTTAGCCGCGTACGCTCGCACGAGGAGTTCATGAAAAGCTGGGCCTTCGTCGAGGACTGCGAGACTCGCAACGGCGAGAACCCCCTTCTGAGCTGGTACCGCAACGCCAGCGTCATGATGACCTGGAATTACCGGAGGATGTAGGCCACCCCCTAAAATTGTGGCATTCCTTTAACAGGGGCATGTCGCCTGAAAGCGGCCAGAGAGAACTCCACATGTATTCCAGCCGCAGATATATCTGTCGGCCGTGGAATTGGATATACTGTATCTACTTCACAGCAAAGCGTTGATTGGGAGAGTAGCAACTCTTGAGCGCATTATATAATGGTACAATGCATAGACCCCACTATCAGGAGCACATCTCCATCAGTGAAATCGGCGCTACTGCGCCGATGATGGCAGTTCTTGTGCCACCTCTATTTTGTTGCTCCCTCAGACCTTGAGCTTCTCCATCTCTGCAACCAGCCACTCCTCGGCCTTCTTGACCGCATCCTCGATCTTCTCAGGCTGTGTGCCCGCACCCTGGCGGGTGGGCTCCTTTCCTCCTGCCTTTCCGCCGATGATCTCCGTGACCGTGGTGGACCACTTCTCAGCGGTGATGCCCTTGGAAGCCAGGTCCTAAGTAGCAAATAATGTCAGACTGGTGGCCGTTCTCTTTGTGAAGGGGAGGGATTGTGAACTTACGGTTCCAACGTAGACACCATGTACCACGCCTGACTCCTTGGACCCTCCAAAGACGTACACGCTCTTGGTCTTGTCCTTGCTCTTGAAGTGTGTCATCACATCACTGACAGCCTTCATGTTGGCACTGATGGGCAATTGCCCGACGAACCACGTCGCCTCCTTGTTCTCAGGCTTGGCGAAGTGTCCAGTCACAGTGTCCAAGGCGGTCTTGCTCTCAGCCTTCTGGCGCTTCTTCTGCTCGTCCGCGACGCCCTTCTGGATCTTGGCGTACGTGGCCTTGAGATCCTCCTTGTCGAGCACGGAAACGGTGAGCTGGTTAAGATCCACGCCTGTCCTCTTCACCTGGTCTTCCTTCTCTGGCCCAAAGGGCAGCTTGTCGAGCTGCTCGAGCCTGGCGGCAAACTCGCGCGCGATACGCTGCACATCATGTGCCGCATCGCCGGTGTAGGCGACGATTCTTCGGATTCCCTTTGCGATGCCGCTCTCTTCAACAACGACCAGGTCCTTGATGATTCCGGTCTGGTCCACATGCGTACCGCCGCAGAATTCGACGCTGACCTTCCTCCACTCAGGATTCTTGGGGTTCTCCAGTAAAGTGTCCACGTCGATGCCCACGCTCACCACACGGACAGGGTCGGGATATGTCTCTCCGAACACAGCACGAACACCCTCAATCTGCTTCGCAGCGTCGAGGTCCACATCCTTGTAGTAGATCTTGCAGTTCTGACGGATGTACGCATTGGAGCCATCCTCGATCTTCTTGAGCTCCGCATTCGTGACACCCTGTTTGTGGCTGAAATCAAACCTCAGCTTGTCATCGTCCACGAGCGAGCCCTTCTGGTTGACGTCATCACCCAGAACTTCCCTGAGGGAGTGGTTGAGAATGTGCGTGCCTGTGTGATTGTTGCGGATGGGCTGACGACGGAGCTCGTCGTACTCGCAGATGACCTTATCACCTGCGGACAGCGAGCCGTGGTCAAAGTAGCCGATGTGCACAATGTAGCCGCCGTACTCTTGCACGTCCTGGACCTTGAACTCGGCGACATCATCGTCCACAAGGATCCGGCCGGTGTCAGCGACCTGACCGCCGGACTCAGCGTAGAAGTTTGTCCTGTCGAGGATCAGACCGAGTGGTGTCTCTACCGGTACATCCTTGGAGGATTTGACGAATTTCTCGCCAGTGAATATTAACTGTACGTTCGCGGTGATGTCTCCCTTGCCATATTTGGGCTCGGAATCCGGTCTGGGCAAGCTGTACTGGCTCTCAAGCTCCGCAATCTGGTGCACATTGAGCTTTGGGAATGTCTGCGCCTTGTCCTTGACCTGCTTGCTGGCCTCGCGCGCCTCATCCCTAGCCTTAGCAAGGTCAGCCTCGTCGGTTGGCTCCAGGCCTCGCTCCTCGCTCATCAATTTTGTGAGATCCTCAGGGAAACCATATGTATCATACAGCCTCCAGACCTGAAGACCGGATAGCTTCTTCTCGCCCTTCTTGTTAACCTCCGTGACGAATTTCTCGAACTGTTTCTCGCCACGATCCAGCGTCTTGGCGAAAGCGACTTCCTCCTCGTCGAGAATCTCAGCAATGTCCTTCTCCTTCTTGACAATCTCGGGGAACTGTTCGCCCATCTGTGCGACGAGAGCCGGCAGAATCTTGGAGAAGAAAGACCCGATTTCAACATTGAAGTACTTGCGGGCATATCGTGAGCCTCTCCGCAGTACTCTTCGGACGACATATCCTCTTCCTTCGTTATTTGGGGCCGCACCATCGGCGATAGCGAAGGTGAGCAACCTGATGTGGTCGGCAACCACACGGTAGGCAGTATCGATACCATCAGCATCGTCTTTGCCGTACTTGTCCTCATATGGTCTTGCCCCCGTGACCTCCTGTATCTTGGCGAAGAGCGGGGTGAAAACATCGGTGGCGTAGTTGGAGATCTTGTCCTGCAGCGCGGAGACAAGACGCTCGTATCCCATACCAGTATCGATGTGCTTTGCAGGGAGCGACTTCAGGCTCTTATCCTTTTGCCTGTCGTACTGCATAAACACGTTGTTCCAGATCTCAACGACCAATGGGTCATCCTGGTTGACGAGGTGGGCAGCATTTCGGCCTCCCACCTTGTCGTAATGAACCTCAGAGCAAGGACCACAAGGACCCTGGTCACCCATCTCCCAGAAGTTATCCTTCATGTTTCCTGGCAAGATGTGGTCCTCAGGCACACCGACGGACTTCCAAAGCTCCTTGGCCTCCAGGTCGGGCTCGAGGTTCATGTCCGGGTTGCCCTCAAAGTAGGTAACATACAGCCTTGAGGGATCAAGACCATATACCTTGGTCAGCAGCTCCCAAGACATCTGGATAGCCTCCTTCTTGAAGTAGTCGCCGAAGGACCAGTTGCCCAGCATCTCGAAGAAAGTGTGGTGATAGCTGTCCTTGCCGACATCGTCAAGGTCGTTGTGCTTGCCACCGGCGCGGATGCACTTCTGGGAGTCGGCAGCGCGTTTCCAGGAAGCCATTGGGTCGGACTTGTTGACGGTGCCGAGGAAGATGGGCTTGAACTGGTTCATACCAGCGTTGGTGAACAGTAGCGTCGGGTCATTGTGAGGGACGACGGAGGAGGAGGGCACTGTAGCACGGGTTCACCGTTGGTCAGCCGGGTTCAATTGAGTCCATGAATGCCATATCCCCCGAGACGAAAGATACTGATCGGGATGGCATGACTGTTCAGTCGCACCCACCTATGGTGTGCCCTCTCTGCTCGAAGTATTCGAAGAAGGTCTTGCGGACCGTGAGGGCGGTCCACTTGCCCTCGTACATGATGGGCAAGGGTTTGTTTGTGCTTGTATTTGCCGACGTGGGGTTTTGTTGAGAAAATCTCCGGATCTGTGCAGTCGAGGACAAAGATGTGGTCGTTCTCGTCGCCGACCTAAGGAATGCAGCGGTAGTGGGGCAGACCTGTGCTGGAGCTTTCTTGGTGAGGAAGTTGGGGGTCGACCCTGCGGCTGGCAGTGGCGATCGCGGGGTTCGGGTGTGGGTGCTGCTGACGCTGTTCCTGGCGCTGAGCAATGAGGGGACGGTCCCTCTAGAAGTGTCGTAGAGCTTTCTGGAATGAGTCAAAGCCGATACAAGAAGGGGCGAGCTCCTCCCTGGGCCACCCGCCCGGCTCTGCAACCTTTGCACCCCAGTGATAATCCTCAAGCTGCTGCCCCAGCCAAGCCTGCCGCGGCCACTGCCACTGCCACTGCCACTGACGCTGCTGCCACTGCGCAACCGCGACGACTGCATCGACAGCCCAGCAATCTAAAACCAATCTCCAAGCAGATAAATCGTTGCCCGTTGCGAGTATCGGAAGCCTGTGACTCAGTTCTCGGGCTGCGTCGGCTTTTCACACAGTCATTCCTCTTGCACTGCATCAGCCGTGGGGACCCGGGCTGTTTTGATTGGGGGGAGTGGACGGCCAGGAAAGTGAGGGAGGAGAAAATGATGGTCTCCAGCTTCCACGACGGCCCATCGCAGGCCAGCACCATGCACATGCCGGTACCCATGGAGGGGTTCCATAACGCCGAACCCACCCCCAACGCCGGCCACAGCTACCAGTACAGCCAGCATCACCAACAACAGCGCCGAAAGAGGAAAGCAGAGACGCAGGACGCCCACAACGAGAGGCTATCAAAAAGACTGAGCCTTTTGAATTTAGGTATGGCTTACCACTTATCACGACTGTGTCTCTTGGGGCAATTCTTCTTACATCCATGCACGCCTGTGCATAAATCACAACCCACCCACTAACACTTGCACCGCAGAACAAAACGGTTCCAAGCATTACGTCCCAGTCGAGCAACCTGCCCCATCGCAGTCCGCCAACAATGCATCCTCTTCGTCATCCTCGCCCTCGGCAGCAGCCATCCCCGGCGCAGCCGTCACCGCAGGCGGCGACGAGATGATGCTCCTCGACGACACCAAGCACAAGGTGTACATCTACAACCTGGACGACGAGCTCTCCTCGGACGCCGACAGCGACCCGGACGACGCCAGGCTCGTCTTCCTGCCCGACATCGAGAGGCACCTGCGCGCGAACCGCATCGTCCCGGGCATCCCCGGCTCCAGCGTGCCGCGGCCCATCCTCCCCAACAAGGACGGCGAGCTGGCCGGCATGCAGCTGGTCCTCTATGACGACGGCGTCCGCAGCGTCAGCGTCCCCGAGGAGCAGGACAGCGTGCGCAAGGCAATCATCGAGGCCCGCGAGAGGCACCGGCGCCGGCAGCAGGACGAGCGCGACGCAAGGGCTGCCGCGAATAACCCCTTGCTGCGTCCCGAGTCACGCGCGACCTTTGCCACGCCCGTCAAGGTCGCCCCGGGGCAGCTGCAGCAATTCGCGGATGACGGTGCGACTGGTATGGCCTCGTCGGGTGCGGATGTGGATGTGGATGTAGGCGCTGATGCTCCAGCTGACGGTGATGCTGATGCGATGGAGATCGACTAAAGGAAGGGTGAGGGAGACACACACACACACACCTAACGTTGGCGCTGATGTTATTTTACTTGGTATGTCCTGTGATACCCGCATACGATTCTTGATAGCACGGAGTTCTAGGGTGCGAAGGCAGCTTTTGGTCCTTTTGGCAATTAATGTCTATCATCATTCATCGGAATCTCGAATATTATAAGAGACGCTATGATGGTTCCGCCAGGGAAGAATGTCTAAGTGAGCAATCTACTGTGACAGCCAGCATCATGATTCCTGTTTCGATAAACAGTCTCATGGCGCTCTGTCACGCAAATATTAACTTAGCGACAAACGCTTCACTCGCCCATTGAGCTCCCTCTCATCTAAAATCTTGAGACCTCCGGTCCCCTATCTCCGACTGTCCCTTCGAGTCAGCCACCCCTAGCCCCTGAACGGGTTCGACGACCCCGTGTCGTTCCTCTGCGCCGGGGGAGGGCCGGGTGGTGGCGCCTCGTAGTCCTGGGTGGGGGCCAACTTGCTGCCTCCCTGTGGGCCATCGTACATTGGCGGTCGAGGCGCGCTGGGATCGTACATCGGGGGCGGCGGCGGCATGTTTTGCATGTTGTATCCAGGCGGGTACTGCTGGTAGTAGCCAGGGCGGTAGTTGGTGTAGGTCGCCTGCGGGTAGGCGTAGCGCGGGTCGACACGTGCGAGCTCGGCGCGGGAGACTAGCCACTGTGGAAAGGGAGAGTGCGCGTCAGTATACGATGTGCCACCCTGTACGATGGGGATGGAAGGGGAAGGGGAAGGGGAAATTGGCAGTGGGCACATGGGTTGGGGCAACTTACTCTGTGGTATGCCAGAGGCACGAGGCCCTTGCGTATCCTCTTCTTCGCGTGGATGTAGCCGATGGTTATGTAAAGCGTGATGAAGAGCATGAGACCCAAGAAGACGGACCACTTGACGATGAGGCCCTCCTGTCGCGGGCGGTTAGCTCGAGTTCTCCCGGGAAGGAAGGAAGAGCAATCAACCACATACCCTTGTGTACCAGTATGGTACTATGCGGCCATTCTCGACGACGAAGCCGTCTGGCGTTCTCGTCGGCTCACTGCCACTTTCCGACGTGGTCGTGGCTTGCCGTTGTACAAGATATGAGTCCATCATGTGTTGTGTGTGCAGGTTCCCGGATACGTATGGGCGTAGTATGTGATGGGCGGGTGTTGTGGCTCAACCACAAGTGCGTGTGTAAGTGAGAGAGATGAAATCAAACTGAAGATGATCGACTGGGGAAACCAAACGAACGTCGGTCACTTCCACTCTACAGACAGGGCATTGAGAAAAGTCAAGGGAGAGACACGAAGGGAGATTGCGTGCCAAGAGTTGACGGTTTTATTGAGGATAAACTACACGAGCCCACCCAGCCTTTTTTGCCATGCCGTGCCAGCACATCGCCCTTTCCTTTTGCCCCCATTCGGCTGGCCCGTCAGGGAAATGCAAGGGAAGGGATGGGACGGGACGAGAGCAGAGAGTTTTTGGTGGTGACGCTGGGCTGTGCAACGACGCAATGCGCTGACGATGGAGGACCTCTCTACTCGTTGGCTGGTAGGCCCCCAGCTCCTTGCCCACTTTGGTAATGTGCAGACGTACGGGGGTTGTCGCGAGATGGACTTGAAACTATGCTGCGACGCCGCCTGACAAGACTCCGGTAGCAGGGGAGGGGGGTGGGGGGGTGGCAGTGGTGGCAGTGGTGGCCGATGAGCTGCAGCTGCGGCACAGATCGATTCGGATAGCCCATTCCTTTCAGCCGCACCAGGATGTCCAAGCTTCCTTGTTGAACTTCGGGCAATGCGAGAGGGCAGACATGGGACGGTTTGTCCCTGCGCACATATCACTGCAGTTAGATGGCAGTTGCGTGACTGTCTGGAAATCATCTGGACTTTCCCGAGGCCGTGGGTGCGAGATGAGACAGCGGGCCCCAAGACCCAACCCCTGCCTGCCTGCCTCTCCGCCCACACACCCTCGGTCCGCCGACGGCCACAAAACACGACCACGAGCATGCTCAGAATCTTCAGATTGTGGCATGGTATTACAAAAAAGAAAAACATGACTTGGTCGAGAAAAAGAAAAAAAAAAGAGAAATCTTGATGAGACTGGGACTTGAACCCAGGAGGATTGCTCCACCAGGAATAGATGTTAAGATTACCTTAACCTGGCGCCATAACCTTGAAAGGGAGTCAGCGTGTGAGGATTTTTTGTGACTTGATGTGGTTGTAGCTTACCAACTCGGCCATCTCACCGGATGATGAAGCCTTCGTGGGGCGCAAAATTCATAACCGCAGTTGTGGGGCTACGAAGTCGCGCTACTCACCGACGACTGCCGGCTGGAACCCACCACGACCTTCGCTCACGTAAAAGAACCAGCAGTCCGCGGTCAGTGGTTTCCGCGACCAGGTAGCCATTCAGACCTGTGCTTGATTTGTTCTTCCAAAGTCGGCTTACCCGAGTCGAACACGAGCCGGGCAGTTTCGATACGCGGCTCCGATCCATACAATTTCTCACTCTCATGACCACATCCAGGTCGCTTCTCCACCCCGGCATTGGCTGCAATTTACACGGCATCTCAGAGCTGCGCAAATCCAGCCGGCTGGGTGAACGATTCACTGGGCAATGTGGCAGTCGGAAATATATTTCCCTTGGCCTCGGCCAGACTTGCCAACTTCTTAAACACCCAATTGACTCGGCCCTTGGCTCGGATCCTCGAAATCTCGGCCATGTTGGAGGCTCGTACAAGGGCTTGCAGCCCGTCTACATACACAACAATAGAATACACAGTATTTCTGATTTGCAGTGACAGATCGCTGCTCTAATTCTACCCTAGGGTAGCTCTGGGACGCCTTATTGTCTACTGTGTGAAGACCTTTTGAAGTGCCATGTGGCACGTGGAAAAGAATGCATTGACACAGGAGGCGTCTAATCAGACCAATCAGGAAACTCGATATTAACGACACCTGGCTCGCATTTGCTATTTGTCTAGAATAGGATTCGAAAGAGAGGTGTGGATCAAAGTGTGGCGACGGGAAGGCCGCCGGCCTGACCTTCTCAAGTGCTCCCATCCTATGATTCATGGCAACTGACATCCATGGATCCGACCGACCATGAAATGCCATAACCCACCTCCTACACTACAAGATCAACTCCCAATTATTCTCCCGTTCTCAAACTTGGTCTCAAAGTCAAAAATAAGTTCTCTCGGAAAGTAAAAGTATTGGACCCAGCGAAGGACTTGAACCTCCACCTCCTCTTGCTGCTGTCACCCACAAAGGCGTCATACCTTTAGACTAACTGGACCATTTACCAGTGCTCAGGCTTAGTCTATCAGGGCCACGTATGGTAATAATCAGACACTAGTTTGTGCTTGCTTCTTGTCTGTGCGGTACGAGGCTGAGGCCACGTGCCCAGGCAGAGATTTCTACACTGTGTTATTGGCATTGTATTGTTTTTGCAACGCTGGGTCTTTGAGCGTTCACCACTGTGTGAAGGGACCGTACGCCTTCGGGCTGTATACGGATTAAGAGTGCAACCGGTTGTGCTTGCTTATTAGTGAAGGCTCGGTCTACTGTAGCGTCTTGTGAAGGACATCATGCAACATACTCCAGCCATGTGCTCTGCCTGTATCAATGCTAACATGGTGCCATCAGCCCAGTGTGTGAGCAATACTCTTCTTGTCACAAAATATCTGTGCAAATGGCTTTATCATTTCACTGCTGAATGCGGCGTTCTATAACATTGATGCCATGCGACGTGTCCAAGTTGGCCGCATTGAAGTCAGCATGGAGAAATTATGTTGAAGATAGCACATATGCAGCTTCGGGGCGCGGTGAATGTGGCCGCCCATGTCAGCAGCATTGTCCGCTATCGAAGCCTTGTTTGAGAATATCCGCGCGGGATCTGAGTGATTTGCTGCGCTTACATAGATGCGGTAATCAAGTGGCACTACAGCTACCGCTTGGAAACATCTGCGGACTCATACAGCGGCGAAGGAAACAAGGAAACATGGAGACAGCTCTGTGATTAAATCCAATACTTCTCTTTGCTATCGGTAGCACAAAGGTCGTTAAATTCCTCAAATCGTGTGAAGCAAAGAGGCCCATGACGAGGTCTATTTGTGCGAAGACAACCTTCACATAGCATAGCTTGAACCAAGTCACCGTTTTCACCTTTATAAGTTGTGGCCTATGATATACAGTGACTCTCAGAAAGACCTTAGGCTCTCAATGTCCCAGTATTGATCTTCCACCCTCACCGCCTAGCACTTGTGTCCATGCCTCCCGAGGTCGCTGCACGATGTATTGTGGACTTTATGTAGAGTCAAGCCAGTTAAGAGACCTCATTTAAGAGACCTCATTATACTTACGTATTACATCCATGTGCACAGGCCTCCTTGACTTCGGCATCATATGTGCTTTGCATGTTCAATCAGGAAATCTACAAAACGTTGTCTAAAGCCTATGTGAAGCAGTATGTCTCCTGTGGAAGTGTGTGTAGGCTTCTGCTCAAACAGTATTAGATACTACGGTACCCAGCTCCCACACTGCCAGAAGAGCCGAGCTATTAGAGCATCAAGATCTCGACGCCCAGGTGTCGAATCAAACTAGCTATCAGATCAAGGTACTGAATGCGGCCAAGGTCATTCTAGTTCCATCTAACATATTTTTTCCGCGGATGGTCACTCGTTGTCCTTCAACTTGTAGACGCTCAGTCGTGTCTCGGCAAAAGACTGATTGGCAAGTTGTCGCTATGGAAGAGATACAAAGACCGAGAGAAGACATGCGGACCTCAAGAAGAATGTTGGGCAAGTGGCACGGCGCATAGGTCAATTGTGGCAGTCCAAAACCCGTAACCAGAGACATGTCACGGTAAGGGTGTGATCACGGAGGAAAGTCAGTGTGGTGTGGTAATCGAACGGGTCGTATTCCGGTATACTTATCGTCTTGGCAAGGCCCCTATTCCTAAATTAGCAGTAGTTCTCGCCCACAGGTAGAATTCTCTACTCACACACTACTAGACTAAATCTTAGTAGGTACCTCTTACCCTACTATAATCTCCCTACTAAGTATAACTTCTTTAGAAGAAGATCTATATATATTCTACTATTCCTACTAGTATTATAGCTAGTAAGTATACTAACTAATAGAGATTAGTATACCTACTAACTTCTATTAGTATAACTATAATAGCTATAATATCTAATAACTAAATCTAATAAGTATACTTCCTAATAGCTATTACTATAATAATTAATACTCTAAGACTTAAGGATTAATATATAGCTTAGCTATAGTTATCTTCTAATATTATTAATAATATTAAGAAGAATATTATTAGGCTAAAAGTTATAAATAAGTTAGTAAATATACTCCTATATAGTAATAAGATATATTTTTATAATATATTTTAAATATTAAAATAAACTTTTAAAAGTTTTCTTTTATAGTTAGAAAAGAATATACCTTTAAATAATATAAGGTAGCTAATAGTAATATTATAGCTTATAGTATTCCTCTAGATTTATATATATAATAAAGTTTAATAAAATTATACCTATTAGTTTCTACTATATTAATTAACTATTAATAAGATTATATAGAACTATTTAAAATACTTTTATATTTTATATAAGGTAATTATATACTTTAAGTTTATAAAGTAGTTTAATAAGTAGTATAAGCTTTAAGAGAAGAATATATACTTTAATAGGTATATTAATATAATTAATAGTATATTTATTATAGTTTATATACTTATAAGTAAGTAAGCTAGGTAGTAGGACTAGAAGAGTATAGTATTATAGAATATATTTACTATAGTTAAAAATAATAAGTTATTTATATATATACTTACTAATACTAAAAGTTTAATAAATAATTATATACTCCTTAACTTTACTATAGAAAATAGCTTTATAATCCCTTTAAGTAGGTTTTATTTTATAGATACTAGATTTAGGCTATAGAAGGGTATTCTAGTACTATTCTTATTAATATAGTACTATCTATAAAATTAAAGGGAGGGGGAAAGAAAGCTATATAATATAAAGGAGTTATATAACTTCTATTATACTTAGCTTTATATTATAGTAAAGTAAATATTTAGGCTACTAAAGAAAAAATAGAAGATTATTAAAGTTTTTATATCTAAGTATAATATTAAGGTATAAATTAACTTTATTTATACTTATATAGTATTATAGAACTTCTTAATTAAGTTTAGGTAGGTAGAGAAGGAGGATATCTTTAAGGATACTAAAAAGAGCTTTTAGTAAATTATTCTATATACTTATTATTATAAAGTAAGATAGATAGTCTATATAATAGAACCTAAGGTACTAAAGAAGGTAATAGTTATAGAAATATAGTTAGATTATTATAGAAAGTATTATAATAGTTATAGTTAAGGAAAGAAGAAAGAAAATAATAGTATAATCTATAGAAAATATTAATAGTCTATTAGTTAGATACTAATAGGTAGTTAGTTAAAGGCTTAAAGCTTAACTTTAAAGTACTTTATTAATAAAGGTATTAATACTTAATATTTCTTAGTTAAACTTAGATTTTTTAACTTTAAAAAAGTTTTAAAACTATTTATTAAATCTTTTTATATATAGAAATAAAGTTAGAATTAAATTTTATTAATATATTAGAGAGATATATAAGTTTTAATACTTAAAGTTTAAATATATTCTAAAGTTTATAAAGCTCTACTAGTTATAGTAAAAAATACTAAAATTTCTTATATACTAGGTAATACTTCTATATTTCTTAATATAGAAAAGAGATAAGAATTAAATAATTATATATTAGGTAGAGTAGATTATAAGCTATAATATATATATTTTAAAATCCTAATATAATATATTTTAAATAAAATATATATAAATATTAAATATAACTTTTAAACTAGTAAATAGCCCTTAACTATATATCTTCTACTAACCCTTTACTAGTTCTTTACTAACTTTTCTACTATAATTAATAATACTTATTTCTTTAACTATTACTAAGTTCCTATACCTATAATACTATTACTTTATCTTTTAAACCTTCTTTTATATTATTTTAAAATATAGCTTTAAAAAGATTCTTTATAAACTTTTATAAGTAAGTAATAACTACTTTATTACTATATAAACTTAGTTAACTATCCTTTCCTCTATAGTAGACTTATAGATCTTTTAATACTAACCTAATATTATCTACCCTTATAAGCTTTATTATCTAGGTAGCTATAGTTATTAAACTATTATCTAATATATTATTAGTATCTTCTCTTATTTATTATACTATTAAAAGAAGAATTATAATTCTAATAGGAAATAATAAAATACTACTAGCTTTTAAAGTATAATCTAGGTTACCTAACTCCCTTAATATAGTATAGTACTACCTAACTACTAGTATACCTTTAAACTCCTCCTCCTTTTTATTAACTATATTAAAATTATTAGTAAAAGCTTCTCCCTATATTAAAGTATTAATTTCCTTACCTATTACTTATTCTTACTAAAAGATATCTATATATACCTCCCTATTCTCTAATAGGATAGACTTAAGCTAAGTTATATTAAACTAATATTTCTTTATTAAATTAAAGTTTTCCTTTAAGCCTATAACCTTACTAGTTTTCTTATTAAATAATATACTAGAATATATTATAAAGGTTAGAAATCTTTTATATCTTTTTTTTTTTATATTATATTTACTTTTAAATAACTTAGCTAACTATAATAGTAAAGAATACTCCTTTAATAAAACTTAGATAAACTTATCTTAGATAGATTACTATTACCTATAATTTAATAGATTTAGTAGTCCTTCTACTTTATACTTTTAAAGTAACTCTATAAAGTAATTAACTTACAGTCTTATAAGCTTTAATACTACTCTATATATTACTATAAAGGATAATAGAGTATATTTCTACTTTAATATAGGTTTTATAGTTAAAGAGGTCTTCTACTTCCCTAAGTCTACCCTAGTTAGAAGTATAATTAATACTAATTTTAGCTAGTAATAAGCTTAACTAATAGGTTTAGTAGGGATAGTAAGGAAAGTAGCTATATTAGAGGTAGGGTTAAAGAGGTTATTAGGTATACTCTTATTATTAAATATAACTTATATAGGTATACTTAGTAAAATAGTATCCTTAATACTCTTACTAGCTTAACTTATAGTAGATCTAGGTACTATTATAGTAGCTAGTATATATATATACTTATTTAGTAATAGTATAGTTAACTTAGAAGATAATAACTCGCTAGCTATAGTAATAATAGTACAAACTTCTCCTTATAGACTAACTATACTAAAACGGGAAGGTAGTGATAGATTCAGGGCCGAATAAGTAACTTCTAGGTCAAGCCCCAAACGGGTATAGTTACACGCACGAGTAGCTTAGCAAGAAAGTCACTGGTCAGGGGGTTCAGACCACACTGACTTTCCTCCGTGATCACATTCTAAGTGGAAAGCGGGTTTACGGAATTCCCTCGGCGTGGGCCGCGTCGGGATGTCCCCAGCTTGCCGACCCCGAGGGGAAAAGTTGGGGTCGATCCCCGTGGCACCGGCAAGAACCCGGGGAATCCTCAAGTCTGGCACACTTATTTTATATGACCGATGGGTGGGCGCAGTGGGTTTTCCTGAGAAAGGTCAGAGTAGGCTGGGGCTGATAGACCGTAGTGGTCTTGTTGATGCGTTTCCTACGAGCGCACTGAGAAAGCGCCAAGATACCTAGGTACATGCTCTGGCGAGGTGTGAGCAGCCGGGGCAATAGGACGGGGAGTTCAGAGTTACACCCGTCCGGGCTGTGCACCGCGAGCACCTCGACGGTAGGTAAGACAGTTTGAGGGAATGGATAGAGCTCTCCCGCTGCAAGGGACGGAGAGGATTAAAACCGGGGCAACTGATCTGGCCGGGTGGGTTTCCGCTCCCCTCCATGGAGGCATGGAGGCATTTCAGGACCCTTGCCCACTTACCGAAACGCGGGGCAACGATTGCCCTCCTTCTGGGCGCCGGTCTGAGGATCCTGGATGGCGTCGATTTTATCCGTCCCACATTGGCGCAATCCCACTGAACAAATCCGCGCAATGGGCCGGCGACTAGGATCATAGCTCCAGGCGTTAGTAAACAGGCGATGAGACGTTGGTCGCGTAGGAATATTTATGCTCTGGGGGACCCCTAATGCGAGTAAGAAAGGGGGGGAGGGGAGACTACGACTGCCCTCACCTGGCTATCTCGACCTTCTTAAATGAGCGTGGAAGACTCCGTGGCTGACATCAGGATCCACATCGTCGACGTGAACAACCTTTTCTGGCTCTAGAGCGAGTGCAGATCCCGAGGTATAAAACCGTAGACAGCGGGCAGAAGACGGCGCAGAAACAGACAGAACAGCCAGCCAGCCCTACACATTCCTACATACATATCACAACAGAAATATTCCAACATGGCTTCAAATGACATACCGATCCACTCCAAGGGGGCCACGGTCCCCTTCTTCATCAACGGCAAGGAAGTCGTGGCAGAGAAGACCTTTGACGTCGTCAACCCAGCGACGGGAAAGGCCGTCCACAAGTGCAGCAGCGCCAGCCAGGCCGACGCCCAGGCCGCCGTTGACGCCGCGGCCAAGGCGCTTCCCGCGTGGAAGGCACTGGTGCCGACCAAGCGGCGCGAGATCTTCCTCAAGGCCGCCGAAATCCTGGACAAGAGGCGCGACGAGCTGGCCACCAACATGGTCGACGAGGTCGGCGTGCCGAGGCAGTGGGCCGAATTCAACCTCAGCGTCACAAAGGACCTCATCCTCGACGTCGCCGGCAGGCTCGTCACCATCGAGGGCACCATCCCCACGCCCCAGGATCCCAACACCGGGGCCCTTGTGGTGAAGGAGCCCTTCGGAGTTGTGCTGGCCATCGCGCCATGGTGAGTGACTCTCTGCCGTCCGACCGTCTCGAATCGGTCGCAACGGGCACAAGACCCGCGGATCTAGGCACTGACAAGACTCTCAGGAACGCCCCCTACATCCTTGGGGCCCGCTCTGTGATCTTCCCCATCGCCGCCGGTAACACGGCAGTCTTCAAGGCCAGCGAGCTGAGCCCAAAGACCCACTGGGGGATCGCCTCTGTCTTCGCCGAGGCCGGGCTTCCGGCTGGAGTGCTCAACATGATCGTCCACGAGCCCGCCAACGCGGCCGCCATCACCAGCCAGCTCATAGCGGATGAGCACATCAAGAAGATCAACTTCACCGGGTCCACCATGGTGGGCCGCATCATCGGCAAGCTGGCCGGCGAGCAGCTCAAGCCCGTGCTGCTTGAGCTGGGCGGCAAGGCGCCCGCCATCGTGTGGGAGGACGCGGACCTGGCCCTGGCCGCCGACCAGTGCGCTCTGGGCGCCTTCCTGAACTCGGGCCAGATCTGCATGTCCACCGAGCGGATAATCGTGCACAAGGCCGTCACCGGCGAGTTCGAGAAGAAGCTGCTTGCCAGCATCGACAAGTTCTTCCCCTCGAGCGGCGACGCCCCCGTGCTCATCCGCGAGGTCGCTGTCGAGAAGAACAAGAAGCTGCTCAAGGACGCCAGGGACAAGGGCGCCACGCTCCTGAACGGCGACTACGAGGCGCACGAGTCGACGCCGACCCGCCTGCGGCCCATCGTGGTCAAGGGCGTCAAGGAGGACATGGACCTGTACAAGACCGAGTCCTTCGGTCCTAGCGTGGCGCTGTACGAGGTTGACACTGAGGAGGAGGCACTTCGGATCGCCAATGACACAGAGTATGGCTTGTCGTCTGCTGTCTTCACCGAGGACCTCAGGAGGGGGCTGAGGTTTGCCAAGGGGATCGAGACCGGCGCCGTCCACATCAACTCGATGAGCGTACATGACGAGTCCGCCCTTCCGCATGGTGGCGCAAAGAGTTCCGGCTACGGGAGGTTCAACTCCATTGGTCTGGACGAGTGGGTGAGGACCAAGACCATCACCTACAGGCACTAGGAGCCTTTGCGCAGCAAGCAGCCGGGAGGTCGGGGACCACTCGGACCGGTTAGCAGCAACAACTGACCTCCCGACGAGGCTCGGGCAGGGGAAATGAAAAATTAAGGCTGCATTGATTCGTGTATCCTGTGCCACCTCAGACCTGCATGCTGAACAAGTCTCGGGTAGCCAACATGTAGCCTGCCCCCGAGGCTTGCCGTGGAAACACAAGTTCCACTGGTCAAAATCACTTGCCATCCCATCTGCGCCATCTCGCATCTGCATTGGATCGGCCTGCAACATCTCGCAGATCGAGGCCGCATCTTGGCCGCATATTCTTGATCGATGTTGCTTTTTTCTGTTTCCGTCCAGTCCGATCTCGCTCAAGCGTCGCTATGCTGCCATATCGGGAACAATTCCCCGGCAGACAGCAGGAGCAGTAGGATTTCTGAGATCTGACCAATTCGACATCGAAAACGTGCATGCATGTCTCACATGCCCACTTCTCATTGTGATATCCCGTCGTCATCAGGGTCCGGAGTGCGGCGGAAGGCAGCCGCTCATCCTCCAATTTACGCTTCCTATTGGTAGAGACCACCATGCAGTGTTCCTTTTCCGCCTATAGACAAGGCTAGGGGCCATGTTTCTTGAGATCCGGGAACCCGGGTCACGCTGAATCTGACTACATCCCCTGCCTGCATCGGGCGGCGCCGCCACAACTTCCATATATTCATCACGCCGAGCACTTACCTGCCTCACGTCCTTCCCTCAGTCCATCACCCGAGGACTTGTCCAACAAGCAAGATTGGCCAGGCACGCATTTCGGGGGTATTGCCACAAAAAGTCCCCGCTGATTTCAGGCTATCCTACCGCTTTTTCCCGTCCTTCCGAGGGTCCCTTTTTATCATGGCCACGCCATGTGTCTCGTGGAACGGACAACAGGGCGGTGGAACAAGATCCTGCCAGCCCGCCTCGTCACGTGTGATACGACCATGCGAGACACTCGGAACTTGTGACAAGTGGCTTTGGCCCCCATACACCCTGGCGACCCGAGTTGCCGGATCTGGTCAGCAAGTCGCCAGCCAGCACGTGAAGTGAATCGTCATTTTCGACTCACCCAGGGGGAAGAGGTCGCTTCGAGTCCGGCCGATTACTACGATCCTTCTGCAGGGTCTATTTCACCCAAAGCAGACTTATGACCTCAAGTATCTCCAGCGTGCGTCTCCATTTTTTGGATGCTGCAAGGACCCCCCCCCCACCCGCCTTGGTTGTGTACTTTCGCGGTAGCCTTGAGGCAAGGCTGACGTGAGGGGCTCTTGCGGTGGTGCCTTGCGTTGGTCAGCAGGTGACTGGAATAAGAAGAGCTTCGAGTTCGCCCTACGAGATTTTGAGTGCAAGTATACGCGATGTGGCTGTGAGTTTCCACTTTTGACGTGAGACGTGCTCTTATCACGCCCCTAAGGCTGGGAGGATCTGGGCAGTGTTGACAGTCAGCCTCAGCCGCAGCCCTGTGATGCTATACGTTGTAATTTATGTCCAAAGAAGTGCATCCTCATGTAAACACGGAGCCAGGTCATGGTTCCAAAGGGAGAACCAATGTACTGTGCCGACATGTTTGCAGATATTGCGGAGTGTACCTAAGGACTCGTGTGGCTTTTGCAACAACCTGGAATGCATGGCCCAACAAGTTCTGCCTATTCATCACATATATTGCAGATTGATTCACCCAACCGGAAGTCTAGAATTCAATTGTGGATGGGTGAACTGTGGGTTTCCACCGTTTGTGGCATTGGTAGCCTGCAGAGGCGTCCGGACAGAATATCGTTGGTGGCATCTGACCACTGAGGTCGAGCACGTCTGACACCGGTCTGCTGCTTCGAGATGGGCGTCCGCCTCCATCATCAGGATGCTTGCTTCTGGTCCACCCCTAATCTGACAAAAAGGAATCGCCTCTGCTCCTGGTGGAAACGGCGCGATCCTCGTCACGCCGGACTAAGCGTTTACTTTTGCCAACAATGAGCAAACGATGCGTGTTTCCGCCCCACACCTCGTTGTGTCGTCGAACTTTTGGACCGAGGAGGGGTTGACACCCATCCACTTTTGACAGTCACTCATTATAAATGGGACAAGTTCTCGCAATTACCTAGTTTCTGTTCTATTCTGTGTTCTGTATCACGAAGCGCTCTCTTCACTCCTTCTCATATTCCCGCTGACTGACCAGGCGCTTTATATACCATGGCACCAATCTTGCAAAATTACTATGGATACCTCACCGCGTCTCACATCGTAATCACAGTAATATCACTTGTAGGTCACCCTCTGGATTACTCAAGTACACCCTCACTTACTGGACTGATGCTAACTCTGGTGGCAACTCTTCTAGGCTATCGTATTACCCCTAGCCCAGTTCATTTACAACATCTTCTTCCACCCTCTCGCGGACTTCCCAGGCCCTCTGCTATGGCGCGGGTCCAACGTACCCAAGATGGTAGCCCAGATACGGGGCACAATCCACTGGCGAATGCTAGAGTTCCACCAGCAGTACGGCCCCGTTGTGCGGCTCGCCCCGGGGGAGCTGACCTACACCACTGCCACCGCGGTGAAGGAGATATACGGCAACCGCAGCGGCAAGAAGCTCTTCCCCCCTCAGTCCTCTCTTGGCAGCAATGAGAAGACCATGTTCGGAGCGACCAGCTTCCTCTGGCTGGAGGACCATAAGGAGCACGCCCGCCACCGCAAGATTGTTGGCCAGATGTTCTCCGACGCGAGCCTCAAGGCGCAGGAGCCTCTGGTCCTTGGCTACGCCAGTCTGCTGATGCAGCGCTTCCGTGAGAGAGCTTCGAGGGGAGAGGTTATTGATATGTGGTCTTGGTTCAACTACTACACCTTCGTAAGTATAGATTTCCTCTGTCCCAAACTTGTACCACATCTCTGGCTACGCGTAACCGCCCCTGCTCGGGGATTAATTAGAGACAAGCGGCTCCATCATCAACCGAAAACCTTGGGGCGAGGAGTTCGACTTGCACAGAGACTGACAGTGATACAACAGGACATCATCGGTGACCTGGTATTCGGCGAGTCCTTCGACTGCGTGGACCAGGGCCGCTTCCACCCCTGGATCAGCTTCATCTTCTCCAACCTAACCAACATGATGTACGCGCAGATGACCACGACAATGGGATACCTAGGTACCTTCATTCAGGCGCTGGTTCCCCGGCAGATCATGGCACAGGCATTCGCCCACGCCCAGTCCACCCGCGACAAGGTCGACCGGCGGCTCACGCGCAAGGACGTCCGGCCGGACCTGATCAGCGGTATCTGGCACAAGATCGGGGCCCCCGGTGGGATCTCACACGAGGAGCTGTACGCCGATGCCCAGATCATGATTATGGCGGGCAGCGAGACGAGCGCCACGCTGCTCGCCGTCGCCGTGTACCACCTCCTGCGCAGCCCGGACAAGCTCGCGGCGCTTCGGGATGAGGTCCGCGGTGCATTTGCTACCGGAGACGAGCTCGCGTTCTCGGATGTCTCTAGGCTTCCGTACCTCCGTGCTGTCATGGATGAGGCCTTGCGTATCCACGCTCCACTTCCTGCTGGGATCAACCGTGTCGCGCCTGAGGGAGGGGCTTTCATTGATGACCAGTTCGTGCCTGAGGGAACGGTGCTTCAGGTCCCCAGTTGGGCTGCTTTCCACCTCGAGGAGAACTTTAAAGACCCTTGGAAGTTCGTGCCGGAGAGGTGGCTGGGTGACGCATGTCCCGCTCGGTATGCGGATGACAACCACGACGTATTCAGTGAGTCATCCCCGATTTAGTAACAGTGTCGAAGCCTTACTGATCTTGATTGATTCAAGATCCCTTTAGCCAGGGACAGAGATCATGCCTTGGGCGTTCTCTCGCGTACATGGAGACAAAGGTCTGTCTCGCCAGGCTGGTCCTCGGTTTTGATATGGAGTTGATGGAAGAGAGTAAGGATTGGAACAAGCAGAAGGTGTATCTGCTATACGAGAAAAGGCCGCTGAACGTGAAGCTCACCGAAGTGACCAAATCAGAGAAAATTGTGACCGTGGCGTGAGCCTACACTCGAGGATGGGAACATTCCAATATTCTGCTTGTGGAGGCATGTTGGCCCCATCATAGTGATGTACCAAGCTTCTGGGATCCAGAACAAAATTGTAATAAAAGTCGCAGTTTCTTGGAACATAATTCCCCCGGCAGATTACATCGATTGAAATGAACTTGAAAGTTTGGAATGAAAGCTCGCCGAACTACTAGCAGTCGATTGTTGCTCCGTCCCTCGGGAATCGAGTTGAGAAGCATAACAACACCTTGTTCACCTGTGCAGGTCTCTCACTCATGGAAATCCACCGCGAGATGGCTCACAGCCTCAATAGCCATGGCAATCACACCATGGCAGCAAGCCCGAGTATCCCAGCAAAGGCCGTGACGATACCCCTGGGGAGATTCAGCATGCCCCAGTGATCCACGAGCCACTTCGCGCTCTCCTCGCCTTGCTCCTCAACCTCAACTCCCTCGACAGCCTTCATGTCGCTCATCTCCTTGGCCTTGTGCAAGATCTTCCAGTTGGTTGGGAGAACAAAAGCCGCCGTGTACGGGATGATGCTTAGACAGAGCAGGCCGGCGCCAAGGTAGGCCCTGGCCTTGGTTGCGGCGGCGGACCGGTGGTGGTGATAGGACAGGAAGAGGTACGACAGGCCGGTCACGCTGGCCAGAGAGGGGTAGATTATCCTCGTCAGTTTGTAGCTGTTTTTCCACTGGCGCAGCATCAGGGGTGTGGGAGACTCGAGGAGGCGCGGCACAACGAGGATGGAGAGTGCCAGGTTGCTGCCCGCCCCGAGAGTTGAGAGGAAGATGGATGCCACTTCTGTGGCGCGGATAGCTGGTGATGATGATGGTTGAGACATGTTTGGGGGGCGCTGTTGTTCCTTAGCTAGATAGATTGAGAAACGGTGAGAAAGCGATGCTCAGGACGTGGAGAGGTGGAGAGTTCACAACGGCCGGGCCATTCTCGGACGTTCTGAGGGGAAGTTGCGATGCGGTGCCGAATGGGCCTCGTCAGCAACTCATCGTGCGAGCGTCAGCCCGAATTCCATTTCGGGAGTTCCAGTCCCCACGCCACGACCGGACAGGCCCCAACGCAAATATTTATCCAGCTACGCTATGCTGTCTAAAACGCTAGGCCCCAATACTTGATCACCGAGCAAGACATGATCATGAGCACGCGGGCATGCAGCAGTACAGCCGATGGGCCAGATCCCCGAGTTACACGCCCATGTGTAGACAAACAATCTGCTTCCATCTTCCGAACCCATACATTTACACATTGTACAGATATCATGTACGACGTGTGTCAATCGCAGTGGGCGGAGACACCTCAGAACCGCGCATGACACAGCCACCATGCTTTGTTCACTCAGTCTTCCTTCTCAAATTTGAGATGATATGTTTTCCATTCTTCCTCAGTGACCTTCCCCGGCGCCCTCGCAACAGGTTCATCCCCCTTCTTGCTCTTAGGGAAGGCGATCACATCCCTCACACTTCCCGTGAAACTCAACGTGGCAATGAGCCTGTCCCAGCCGAACGCGAAGCCAGCATGTGGCGGGCAACCTGCCCTCAGCGCCTCCAGAAGGTGGCTGAAGTGGCTAATACCCTCGTCGCTCATCTTGAGTACATCCCTGAAGATGTACTCCTGCAGTGGGGCGATGTGGATACGACGCGAGCCGCCGCCAAGCTCCACCCCATTGAGGACGAGGTCATAGTGGTCCGCCTTCACCTCTAAGGGATCCGTGGCCAGGAGATCGAAATCCTCGGGGCCAAGAGGCGCGGTGAATGGGTGATGCGTGGAGGAAAAGCCGCTCGCGCCGTGCTGACCCTCTGCTGGGTCCGACGACTCGGTGTTGGGCGTGAACAGCGGGAAACCCGTCACCCAGAGGAACTTGAAGGAATTGTCGGGCTGGAGAAGTCCCTGCGCAACTGCCTCGGCATAGACGTGCCTTCGCAGGTCCCCCAGTGCGGTAGAGCCGCCTTCAAAGGGCTTGTTGGGCCGTGCTTGGATGACGAGCACATCTCCTTGCTCAAGGCCGGAAATGTGAGGAAGATCTGAGCTGCTAGCATCCAGCACGGCCGAAGCTGCCTCGTGTCCTAGTGGTGAGAGACCAGAGAGAGGCTTGCTGGAATCGATGATGAGGGGGACAGGTTGGCCGTCCGGGTTTTGTCGAAGGGGCTTTGGGAGGCTGTCCCAAAGTGACTTGATAAAGTCCTTTGATGGCTCGTCGAAGCGGAACACACAAGCCTCGACGATAGGATCCTTCAGGTCCGATATCATGGACGTGAAACTCTGTGGCAGGAGGTGGTCGATTCGTTGGATCTTTGGCCATTGTCAGTGATGCTGTATGCATCGTGTCTGGCAGAAGCACGCACCTTGTTCGGTATCCTTAAATCTGGTTTATCCGAGCCATGGAGAGACATAGCCTCATGATAAGTCATGCGTGGGAATTCCGCTTCTATATCAGGATACTCCTCGGCATCCGTCGTGCCATCTGACCTTTTAGTCGGGCACAAGGCTCCATTGACCCGGCGCGTTTGCCACCATCCGCACATATAACCATATACTTCGTGGATGAGTCTTTCGACGAGTCTCATCACATCCTCGCCTTTCGCGAATGACATCTCCAGATCAAGCTGTTGAAGAAAGACCGAATTAATACATACCATAAGGTGAATAGGACAGGTGATAGGATGAGGATATAACAAACGATATTTTCCTCACCTGTGTGAACTCGGGCTGCCTGTCAGCGCGAAGGTCCTCGTCGCGGAAGCATCTCGCAAGCTGGTAGTAACCTCTCACACCCGCTGCCATGAGGATCTGTTTATACTGCTGTGGGCTTTGGGGTAGTGCATAGGCATAGCCAGGCCGCCTAGTCGGGACCAGAAATTCTCTTGCGCCCTCTGGCGTTGACTTGAAGAGTATCGGTGTCTCGATCTGAAGGAAGCCCCATCGCATGAGAACATCGGTGACAGCTTTCACGAGAGACTGACGGAATTCAAGCCTGTTCTGGAGAGCCTTGTCGAACCTTAACTGCAGGTGCCGAGCGTGCGGTGGGAATTGCGCGCCTTCTGATATGATGATATCCCGAGGGAACGGGCTAAGTACGTGAACATCTAGCAAGGTCAGGTCGTAGTGGGTAGTATTCCTGGGATAGTTCGGGCCAAAGAGCAGTCGACCATCGGATTTCTCAGAATTGTCAATGGTACCAGTGAGGCTGACGGAGCTCCATGCCGGAACTTGTTTGAGAGCCTTGTGCAACTCATACTGCGGCGAGTCCTTCTTCTCCCATGACGACTTGAACTGGAACGATGGTCCGCGGTCCACGATCAGGTCGACAAAGCTTAACTTGGACGAGACATCTCTCCGCTTGGATATGAAGCCATGCACCGTTACAGTCTTTGTAAGGTCAAAGTCTCCAGCAGCGCTCTGAGCAGGGGAGTCGACTGTTCAGAAATCGTGAGTAACCAGTCCTGTGGTGAGTTGATCCCGGATACTGCATACAATAATCTTTGAAGGCTTGAATGTTTTCTGGAAGAGCCTTGGCCCCAGCAGCCGGCGTGATCGACTCTTTCGTGTCGTCATGCAGGTTGCGGCGGTGGCACCACGTGAGGCTTTGCCCTTGTCGAGCCCAGTTTCTGGAGGTGAGCCCGGCGGCAGCGACACCCGACGTGAGCCTGGGTTGAAGCGGACTTGGGCTGCATCTTGTTTTACATGGCAGCCACAGGTTGACGATACCCCTCACCGAAGGCAACCGCATGGCAAACTTCAAAGAACGGTGTGCATTGGTGGGCTGTAGAAAGCACCTCTATGTTGAGGTCATGAGGGAGGCACCTTACCTGCGGGCTGATACTGCTGGCTAGGGTTGGAAGAACTGGTGGTACATCGCGCTTGTACCTTGCGCGACGGGTGACGGCCGGGCCCACTGAGAGAAGGATATGATTGGCCAGAAGTGGGTCTGGGTGGGTCCTAACCTGCTGGACCGTCCATATCTTGCAGCTCGCGTCGAGCACAGCTTTCTGAATTTTCTCTCCTTCCTCTGCAAGAAGTTGATCCTTCCAATTCATAACAATGTGAGTTGCAACACCCCAATCCAAGTCGCACGCCTCCCAGATATCGTATACTAACAGGCGACGCAGATGATGAAAGCCAGAGTGTTCCAGATGATCGAACCCGCCTCTCTGTTGCAGCCAAGGCTCTCCTCTTGTGGGCTTCAGGGCCTGGTTGTGACGAGAGGATTGGGCTCATGAAATAAGCGTTCGACACACGTTGACCTTGTTTATTCGGACGCCGCACGGCATCTCTGACCAAGTTTGAATTGGAAGGCCTTTATCTCCTCGTTGCGACTATCCCCCGCTGTCCGTTGGTGGCACTGGTGTTGATATCAACTGGTCACTTTTCTGTGGCGTATCAACCCATGCTTCTGGTTACAAGCGACGCTGTTGCATTTCATGTACTTTGACGTGGCAAGTGTCGCGTGTACTTGATGCGTGGTTCAGCATATTTCAGCATTGACACCACAAGCCGACGGGTTTAAACCTCCCGACTTGGTGCCCATTATTGTTGGCGCTCGGTAGTTCTGAGACTCCAAACCCAACTTTCCAGATCCCCTCATAGTCGAAGAGATGCTTTTGCAATGTTTCAATCCCGAGCTTGTACCCGAACGCCTGGGCGAAGCTCACCTGATGTCGGTTTTTGACCTGGTAACCGCTTGTACTGCATGTCCTGTCTACATTGGTATGGTACAAATCGAATAGATCACGGCATTCAAACCACTCAAACATGCAAGAACGTTGACTGTCGCGCTTGATAATGCTTCAATTTGATGCTGACAAGTCACCAAATGCAGAGGGGTTGCCCCTGCTTGTCATGGCGATGTTTCACGAAACAGACGGGCATGGGCTCTTGGGCCGATGTTTGAACGTGACACTAGGCCGTACCTAGGTACCTAGGGACTCTGGTAGCATATCGGGAAACGGTGGAGAACCCGGTAGCAGTAGAATGAGGTAATGAGGCTCGTCTCTCCACATGCGCCTTCCATAGTACGTTGTCGTTCTGCGAGGTATCGCATGACCATTGAATCTGCGTGTGGTGACATGGCGACAACATCAGTTGGAATTTCCGTACAGACAGGTTAAGTATTCTGCTGGGTCAATCATTGATGGGCGTCATGTCTCCAGTTGCCGACCCACCCGTTCCTGACCCTGCGTTAGTGGTTCCCTCCTGCCCACCCGCCCACCTGCCCTGGGGCTCTTCTCTTCAGCTCTCCGAGCCCAACCAGAAACGGCACCACGCCGCCCAGGGGGTCACCTAGCAAAACGTCGGTGCTGCCGTTAGCCCGGGTACTGCGGTGCCCGTCCAACCCCCTCCCCGTCCCACGCAAGCGCAGATGGAAGAGCGTAACCTTGGGCTTTTGGGAAGGCCAGCCAAGAGACCAACAGTCGGCCGACGCTACCTAGGAACTCGTCAACCTCACCCTGTTTCCATCCGTCTACTCTACCTTCGACAGTACCACCGACTGTCGCACCTCCGGGGTAGTCGACCAAACATCTCGGACCGTGCTCCCGAACGTCTCACAGGCTGCCTGTCTTTGTTGTCCCATCAGCCATCAGGCGACTCGTACATAATTATCCCTTTAGATTATACTCAGATTCGCTTACACCCGCAGCTTGGGGTACCTTGACTTTGATCGCGCACAGCAGCCCCCGTTAATGCCATGGCCGCTCTCTGAACTGCACCAAGATCACCCTCTCACTCCGCCCCTTTTGTGGTGCTTGGCTTCCCGTGAATACCGACCGGCCGACCCATCGTCATTGTCATTGTCATTTTCGCAGGGCCCCAGCCGCTGTCGCATTACTGAGGACGCCGCAGCTCCCTTCCCTCGGTTGCGGCCCATCCCAGCCCAGCCTGCTCCACTGCCCGCCAATCTCGCAGCCGACTAATCTCCGTGCCTTTTTGACGACCTGCCGCTACACCACGTCCTCCCGAAAAGCGCATTGCGTGCCTGACTGCGTATAACGCCTGACCCGAGCCCCGAGAGCGTCAAGATGGCAAGCTCTTTTGAAAAGTCCGTCAAGGGCGCCACAAAGATCAAGGTCCGTCACCGCCTGTCGGCTCACCAGCACGATACGATACGATGCGACGCGCCCCCAATCTGGGGGGAGGGGGCACTCGCTGTGGACGGCCTCATCGCTAACACTCTATTCCACTCTAGGCCGCGCCGCCGAAGACGAAATACATCGAGCACATCCTGATAGCGACCCACTCCGGAGAGGCTGGAGTAGGCGAGGTCTTCCGAGCGCTGCAGCACCGGCTCAGAGATTCAACATGGACCGTTGTCTTCAAGAGCTTGATTACAGTGCACCTGATGGTCAGGGAGGGCTCGCCAGATGTAACGCTGGCTTATCTGTCGAAACATCGGAATATGCTGGCAGTGAGCATGTTCTCAGATGGTCAGTTCTAGGCTCGCCTTGTGAATATCTGAATGCGCAATTGCGACCCATCTCTCTGATGACGACGTGCTAACCCATGGACAACAGCCCAGACACAAGGACGAAACATACGACATTACGCCAACTACCTCTCCGAGCGAGCGCGTGCGTATCGTGACACGAAAATCGACTGGGTGAGGGGAAGGGAAAGCCGTATGGATACGCTGTCCGTGGAGAAAGGCCTGTTGAGGGAAACAGAGGCGATCCAGAACCAGCTCACGGCCCTCCTCAAATGCGATGTCCGTGGACCCTTGCGACTTCCTCGAGTCTTTTTTTCTTTCTTTCTTGGCTGACTTCAAGCTAGGTTATGGACAACGAGCCGGAGAACGAAATAACAATCACGGTCTTCAGGCTGTTGGTGCTGGATCTTCTAGCCCTGTTCCAGGTGCTCAACCAAGCGCTCATCAACATCCTAGGTACGACGTGTATTAGCCCAGGCTGTACCACCCACTAACCCTGATGTCTAGGCCACTTCTTTGAGATGTCCAAGGTCGACGCGGAAAGAGCTATGGATATTTACCGCAACTTCACCAAACAGACGGATGTGGTCGTTCAGTACCTTGGCGTAGCCCGTCAGTACGAACACCACACAAGGGTAGAGGTACCTAAGCTGAAGCACGCTCCCGTCAACCTAGGACGGCAGCTGGAGGATTATCTCAACGACCCCGATTTTGAGATTCACCGGAGGCAGTACTTGGCCGAATTGGAGGCCAAGAAAGGCAAAGGGGCCTCAGGGGCGTCCAAACCGTTCTTCACCTCGAAGAGTGAATCCGCCTCCAAACCAGCATCCAACTCGCCGTTCCCTAGTGTGAACGGATCTTCGTCAACAGAAAGCAAACCAGCGCCGCCCAAGAACCCGAACACAGATCTGATCGACTTCTTCGACTCGATAGAGCAAAACCAGACGCCTTTGGGCGCCCAGCCAACCGCCCAGCCGGGTCAGATGGGCAACTCACCTTGGGGACCAGAAAATGGCTTTCAGCAGCAACAAGCTACAGGCTTCCAGAACGGTTTTGCGCCGCAGCAGACAGGATTCCAGTCGACGAACCCATTCCAGCAACAAATGGGCAATTTTCAACCACAGCAACAGGCCCCTCCGCCACAGCTGCAGCCTTCTTTTACCGGTGCTGGCTTCGGTGGTTTCACCCCTCAGCCTGGTTACCAGAACTCCTTGGCTCCTATTCCCCAGGAGTCTGCGGTTGCTACGTTCCAGACGGGCGCTTCAATGCCCAATCTTCTAGCACCCCAGCAAACCACCAATCCCTTCCGCCAGTCCATGCTGACAGGCCAGCCGACTGGCATGAGCGCCCAGTCGGCACCCACAAGTCCACCGACACTCCAGCCACAGCACACATCTACGAACCCATTTGCTCGTTCAGCTTCCGCAGCTGGCAACCCGTCTCCGTTCCAATCTCCTCCGCCAGCGGCGCCGTTGCAGCCCATGGCAACCGGCACCAACCCGTTTGCAAAGAACTTCGGTGCTGCGCAGCAACCACAAAGGCCAGCAACCAGTGCCGGTCTGGCGCCTCAGCCGACAGGGACCACAAATCCATTCCGGCAGTCGCAGTTTGTTAACCACAACACAGGCATGGGCTGGCAGCATAATCAACAGGCGATGGGCGGTGGCCTGGATAGTCTGCAGACAATGCCTGTGTTCCCCCGGCCAGCTCAACAGAGCCCTTGGCAGCAGTGATTATTAATTACAAAGGTCTAAGTTTTGACCAGGAAGCAATGCACTGATGATATTCGAACGGAAGATATATTCACTCATTGTGTTCTCTGGTCTGTCTTGCAGTTCTGTATTTGCAGAGCGTGGCGTTCAGGGCGGCTATTCATCACGGACAGGACGACGGGTCTTTTAAAGGCTTTGGGAAGGAAGTCGACGGTTGGAAGCTGTGGAGGCCAGGGTCTATTCAGGTCGAGGGTCCGGCTAATGTAAAGTTAACGAAGTCCTGGGCCGGCGCGTTCCTACGCAGCCGACGTACAGCACTCTCAAGATTGCAGCTCTAGAGCTTAATGGACATGGTGTCCGTACGATTTGGTATTGGAAACTGGTGCTCATGCCATATGACCCATTCGTCAGATTCCGCCCCTTGCTCCGCCATACTCCAGTCCATCCCGACAGCCGTATCGTTCATTTTCTCAACCCGAGAAGCGGCCCTTACCACTATGGTCCCAAGCCTTGACAAACGCCATCGCTATGCAAATCATTAAATCTCCCGATCAACCTCAACTAGATCCACTCAAGCAACCCAAAAAGCTGCCGCAAGGCCTCCAGGACAGGTGAGGTACACCTGCCGCTCGTGTAATGAGCCTCCTGTTGATTGTCTCAATCATCGACCTCCATCTTGATCGGTTGCTCGACCTTGACCACTTGCTCTCCTCGAGCATCCTGCTCGACCTCGCGATCCATTTCGAGCTTCACCTCAGTCCTCTGCCTCTTGACGGCGGTCCTTGCGGCCTCGTCACCGATCCAGTCAGTCTGTGCAGCCAGGCCAGCGCCACCCGTGGCGACGTCTCCAAAGTCAAGGCCCTGTCTACCCGTCTCCTTTTCGTCATTAACGAAAACAGACATGCCGGCAAAAGCCTCGAACATGGCCCGCGCATAGTACTCCTGTACGCTGTAGCCGCCTGACGTGTATTTCTGGTCGTGTTTGGCGCTGTCGAGGAATGGGTTCTTGTAGTCCTTCTCGAGCTTGTACCGCGTGCTGCTGAGGTCCAGCCTGCCAAAGGGATCGTAAGGGCCCGTGTCGGCGTCCCTCGCCGCGTCGCCCTTCTTCTTCAGGCCGCGGATAGACAAGCCGCCGGCAGCTGCCGCGGCAGCCCGGCGCAGTGCAGCGGCCTCTGAGGCGGCTAGCTCCTCCTTGCGGTGTTGCCCGCGGCGCTTGAGCATGACCTTTGTGGCCTGACCCTGCGGGGCGCGCGCCAGGGTGTCGAGGTCCTCCTCGCGCTGCTTGATCTTGGCCAGGCGCTCTTCCTCCTCGGCCTGGGCGGCCTCGGCGCGGCGCTGGCGGGCCGCCTCCTTCTCGGCGGCGATCTGCTTGCGGGTGGACTCTTTCTGCCGCTCGCCCATGCGCTTGTTGCGCTCGATCTCGGCCTTGTGCTCGTCCTCCCACTGCAGCAGCCTCTCGTTGGCGGCGGCCTGGGCGGCGGGCCCGCCGTACACGAGGTCCATGGTCAGGGCCTCCACCATCTCCAGGTACTCATTGAAGGAAGGCAGGTCCTCGAACTCGTCCTCGGTGCGGTTGAAGACGGCGGCCACGCGGCGCCGGATGTCGACCTCACGCTCGACGGACAGGTCCGAGAAGACGGGCTCGCGGAAATTCTTCTTGCGCAGGGTCCTGTGGCAGCCGACGTAGGGGCACTGGTTGGGCCCGTTCTCGAACAGCCGGTCGACGCAGTTGTTGCAGAGCGGGTGGTAGCACTCCGGGTTGATGAGGAAGCGCATCGACTTGTTCATGTATCGAAGGGTCTTGCAGATGGGGCACTGCTCCTCGCCGTCGGTGTTGGTCAGGGCGATTGCCTGAATTGGGGCTGCCACAGGCCCGGCGCGGGGGGTGGGCGCCCCTGGTTTGCGCGACATGGCCGGGGAGGTGGATTACGAGATTTGTGGGAAGCGGCTCATCGGGTTCGGAGTATCGCAGTCTAGAATCGAGTTCAGGAGGCGGGAACCGCGACGGTGAGGAATGTTGGTCAGAGGAAGGTGGCAGGCGGCGAGGTTGACAAAGGGCATGTTAACTAATGCTGTGGATAACCCGAGGATCAACCCACCTGCTACGTACTTAGATTGGAGGTAGCCAGGTACCTACCAGCAGGGATAAGCTCCCAGGCGTTCAGAGAGCCCAGAGAGCCTACGTACTGAACAGCCAACCATAGAGCGATTACCAATCAGTGGGGAGCAGGCCGCCCACTCTAGAACATCCCTTCTCCGACTCAAGTCTACCCTGCAGTAGTTGATCGTACATTTACTTAACAACAGTACCCATTCTAAGATGAGTAATTCTACCGGAAGATATCCTGTCATGAGGTTAAGCTAAAAGAGGCACAGAAAAGGTGGGTGGGTGCCTGCAGGTGTTGGATGCGTAGTGACCTCGTGCGTCCGTACCCTGGAGCTGCCCCAAAAAGTTGCCCCGCCATCTGGAACCCAGGCGGGCCAGCCCCTAGAGCTTCGACCAGCTTCCACGGTTCTGAAAAGTTTCAACCCCAGATAGCTTACTGCAAATCACACGAGATGGCAGACAACGGTATGAGCTTACTATACCGCCGATTCTTGTCCTTATCCCTCATGTGTAAGCTAATATCTTCGCAGAACCTACCGCCGCCGAACAAGCAGCCGCCCGCGCCAAGGAGCAGGCCGAGCAGGATGCCCTTCCTTATAAGTGGCAGCAGACGATTGGTGACGTAGACGTCACCTTCGGCGGAATACCAGGCAACTTCAAGAGCAAGGACTTGGTCGTCGAGATCAAGAAGCAGAGCTTAAAGGCCGGCGTCAAGGGACAGGACCCCGTGATAAGTGTACGCACTCACCCCGCCACTGCCCTCGGGGCCGGAAGCAGCAGAGAGGATATGATGTTGAGGACCAAGAAGTACTAATGCAAACTTCTTGCGGCACAGGGTGACCTCCACCAGGCGATCCATGTCGACGAGAGCACCTGGACGCTCACGTCTGCACCCGATGGCACCAAGACGGTCGAGATTCACCTGGACAAGGTCAACAAAATGGAGTGGTGGCCGCACGTGGTGACGAGCGCGCCCAAGATCGACGTCACCAAGATCACACCCGAGTCGTCCAAGCTGTCGGACCTGGACGGCGAGACCCGGGGGATGGTCGAGAAGATGATGTACGACCAGCGCCAGAAGGAGGCCGGCAAGCCCACCAGCGACGAGCAGAAGAAGGCCGACATCCTCAAGAAGTTCCAGGCCGAGCACCCGGAGATGGACTTCAGCAACGCCAAGATCAACTGAGGTGGTGTTTTCGTGTGCTGGCCGGTGAAGATATAGGACAGCAGATCAAAGCAGCGTGATAAGGGGGAAGTTGGTGAAGTTGTACGATACCAACATTTACGAGATACGACAGGACACACTCGAATTACTACAAGATAAGACTATTGCCCAATGCATGGAGTACTTGTGGTCTAGGGCATACATATCATACTTCTCTTTCTTCAGTATGTAAGGTGGTGAAACGAAACGCCTAGACCACAAGGCAAAGCCACTGAAGGCTTCACAGGTCAGGGGTCAGATAAGCCCCTCAGGATTCAATATTGGAATAATCCCCATACCGAGCGAGCAGATTGAGAGCTGCAAGCCCAACCGGTCGTCGTGAGAAGACCTGGGTTCCGTTCATTTTTGCCAGAAGGCCAGCCATTAAGCCTAATCGGGATTCCTGTCCCGACTCAAAAAGAAATTCAAAAAAATCATCCGCTCCTACAGGGGCCATTGCGCACGAGGCCTTGTAGAAACACGCCTGAGGGCTGCATGTTGGGATTAGTGGCAAGTCTCTTCGACTTGTTGGTCTTCCACATAGCTTTCGTGCGGGGCGCGTTCCCATGTGACGCTTTCCTATGGGATGCCATCATCTAGGTTGTGACATGCTGCGGTGGTTATTCTGCGAGAATATCCTGGATGGCCACATGATTGAGCAAAAGAAGAACTCGAAGCCAGGCCATGGTGATAGTCACAAGAAGCAACAGCGAACATGTTAGGTTGCCTTTACAGCCCTTGCCTACCCGTGCCCAGTCTCACTGCTTTCCCAACCTAGCAGCTTTGAATCGACTAAGACGCTTTCCTCCTGTTCCTTCGTCCTCGGGGTACTCGATGGCCGCCTCCTTCTCGGCAACGAAACCGCCCTGCTTCTGTATCATCCGGTTACGCATACGGTGGTACTCGACGGCGGCCTCCTGGTGCAGCAGCGTAGCGTCGAACTCATCCGGCTCCACGGCGTCAGGGGGCATGTCTCGCTCGACGACGGTCCCAGCGAGCGTTGTACCGTCCGGCCCTGTCGGGGCTGTCCGCACCTCCTGGTCGAGGAAGCGTGCCGGGGCCTCGGCCGGACCCTTGGGTTTGACTGGGAGCTGGGTCTCGGACGGTCCGGGGGTGAGCTCCGTTGCACGTGCTTTTTTGAACCGCGAGGTCTTCTTCGGTACACTCGCCGTTGGTGCCGCTGGCTGTGCGGCGGGACTCCGCTCCACGATGGTGCTTCTCAAGGGGTCGACGTAGGGTTCCTTGGGTTCTTGAGGCTCAACGCTGGCAGGAGCTGGGGTGATGTCTGTTTCGGGGGCTATGTCCAACACGCTGGCGAACTTGACGCCCTTCTTCGCGGGCCTCGGCTCTTGCGCAGCTTCGTCACCACCCTTCATAGAGGACTTGGTGGGCTGGTTTGCAGGTGCTGGCTTGCTTGAGACAGCCGGTTGGATTGCGATGCGTGCGATGCCTTCTTCCGGTATGCTTCCGGCTGCCCTGGCCTCTTCTTCTTCCTCCTCGATCTGGCGGCTCGACTTAATCCCCAACCTCGCCTCAAGCTCCTGCATGCGCTTCCTATACTTATCATCGACAACACGAGATTTGGTTCTACCATGCTCGTCCTCGTCGTCGTCATCATCCTCGTCCTCGAAGCCGTCGTCCTCATCAAGGCTGTACTCATCCTCGTCGAACTCGGAGCCCGTGCCCTCGTCGATTTCCAGCTCAGCAACAATTGGCGCAATGTCTGTCATGCCGTACCTGAGCATCTCCCGTCGGAGCTCAGCGTCCTCATCGGTCTCGCCTTGTGGTACCACTGGGTTCGAGAGGGGTGCCTCCTGTTCTTTGGCTTCCTTCATTATTTGCTCAAGATACTCCCGCGTCCGGAATCTTGGGTCTTGGCCGTTGAGGTCGTGGCCTGGTTTTGTGTCTTCGGCAAAGGACACGCCCTTTTTTGTCGGGGGTCCTGTAGGTTCCACGTCCATGGCATCTGGGTTCGTCTCTGCTTCTGGGATGGCCTCACTTTCGACTTCCTGAACGCGCTCCTTGAGCTCGTCCTCCATCAATGCGTCCTCATCGTCTGGAAGTTCCTCGACATAATCCGGCAACTCCTTCTCCGTCTCAGGCAAGTCCTTGACACCGGCCTTCTCCAGTGCTTCACGGATGGCGGAAGTTGAGTCGCCTGGCCGTTGCAGTCGGGAAGAGGTAACGTTGTCGTCGTCATCAAGCTCCTCAATAATGTCCGTAATGGGCAGCCCTGAATCCTCGTCCATGGCGTCTGGATTGGCCACGACGTTGACCTTTTCGTACTTCTCCTCCGCGGCCTGGAGCTGCTTCTCCAGCGTTTGCACGTTCTTGGAGACATAGTCAATCCGCCGGGAAAGAACGCTGATGATCTGCGCCTTGGGCTTCACTTCTGGCTCGCCGAATATCTCCTTGACTTCCTTGGTGGTGATGACATGGCCCTCAAACTGGTCGCATATCCTGTCCAGGCCCGCGCGGTCAGCGGGCCCGGATATGGCTTCGACCTCTTCCTTGAGTTCCTCGTAGTCGGCGTCACACATGCGCCAGTGCGTGATGGCCTTGCGAAGCTTCTCGACATTTTCTTCAAGCTGGCGGCGGTGCCGTTCCAGGTCAATGAAATGATCTTTCACCGAAGCCATCTTGAGAAGTCAAGGGATGTCGTCTGTGGAAGAAGAGGAAAGGCGCGGTGTCCAGTCATTCAGAGAAAAGAGTGCTTTTGCAAGGTTCGCTGAAAAAAAAAGCTTAGGTAATGCTGTGCATCTCTGAGGCCACCCCTGTCTTGTATGGGGTCCGGTACCACAGCACTGGGACTCGGATGCCCCCCCACCTCGACTCGACCTTGGACGTTTGGACGGTGGTGGGTTTATTTGCCAGGCTCATTGCAACTGCTCAGTTTCCATACTTACTTATCATTTCATATCAGGCTGCCGATACTGCCTCACCACCTGTACCAACTCCCTCGCTGTAAACTGCTCGGTGGCTGTCGAGTGACGGACCACTGTGTTTGTCGTTGGTTTGGTCCCGGCTTGCCCGATGTGACGAAAATATGCCCCCGATTATAATAGGAGCTCTAGATCTCGGGCTTGCTGGAGCCGACGATATGTTGGCACAGAGCTCGCTCACTGCCCAAGACAGCGAGCTACTGGGTCGACCCAGAAGAACGACAAACACCGCAGCGTCCTCAAGGCTATCAAATGCAGCGGCCATGATGACCATGATATCGGAGCTACACTCCAAGTGCATGACGGGCATTTCACAACCATGTCCGAATTAAAGGGACCTATAGGTGGTCTCAGACAGTCGCTATGGAGCAGGGGCACCCAGGGGTCCTCATGATCACCTTGAGAAAGCTGCATGTCTCAACTACCTGGGTAGCGAATGGTTTAATCTACGTAGATCTTGAGTACAATACCCGCCCCAATGACAGACAACGGTAGGCCAAGAGATGAATCAAGCTTCGCCGAGACTTCTGGCATGTCCTCACAATACCGCCCTGACCCGGGAAACGATCAGCACACCATATCAGCCTCTAAATTATCCACACCAGATTGCCTATCACTCACTCTGTCACCGCGGCACCGGCCCTCCCCTCCCTCCTCAACCCAAATCCACTCTAGCAATCACTCCAATCTTTTGGGGCTCGTTGCAATCGCCAGAGAGACCTTCCGAAAACAGTCGAGGTCCCGTCTCAATACCACCATAAACAGCCATCTGCCGACATGGGCCCCGTCGAGTGTGCTCCTCCCTACCGGCTCCGAGAATCCCGCCGTCCTGTCGTGGATAGATGACCGTCCATGGGTCACCGCCGCTGCAAGACCAGCGGGAACGACAAAGTCCTTGGATTGATATAAAGTTATATCAAGCCTCCTGTCATCTCATGTTTCTCAAATCGGTGCCTTTATTAGCATCAGTGATCAGACTACCATTCCTGGGTCTGGCTCCTCTCTTATCTGCGTCTAATATCCCTGCCTGTCATTTGATCCCGCAAGTCAACAACATGTTGTCCTCAATCAAGACCCTCACCTTCCTCACCTTGCTCTCCTTCCTAGCCAGCCCGGCATCTGCGGTCACATGGTACTTCTTGACCTACTATCCGGCCAGCGGGGCCCAGTTCACTGAGTTCTCCGGCTCCATGGTGGTGCCCACGCTCCCCAAGGCGGCCACCTATTACCTATGGCCAGGGCTGCAGCCCACCGACAACACTGGAGTTTACCAGAATGTCCTCGACGGCAGGTCGGGGACATGGTACTTCGGCTCGGGGTGGTGCTGCAGCAACCCGTCACTGGCCTGGGGCTCCGGCTTCAACACGTACGCCGGCGAGACCAACACCTTCAAGAATGTGAGGGTCGACGGCACCAACTGGCAGTCGACCACCGTGCACGGCAGCACCGGCACGACCAAGACGGACTCGTTCGCGCTGAGCTCCAAGAGCTTCAACCAGGCCATCTTTGCTATTGAGCTGTGAGTGCTGTGTCCATGGCCCTTTGTAAATTCGTTGACGTGGAGTGGGTGTTAGACTGATGAATGCGCGGCCGTGCAGCTATGATGTTCCTTGGGACTTCGGTGCGCTCACCTTCAAGAACGTGAAGATTGTGGCGACAGGCAGCTCGAGCTCGTCGTGGTGCACTTCCAGTCCGAGTAATTACAACGGCGCGACGAAATACACCATCAACGGAGCTAAGGCTTCCGTTTCAAGCACGACTGTGACCTGCACGATCGACTCCGTCGTCCTGCAGGGCCCTGCTTGATTCAGAAGGGCAGGCCAAAGCATTTTCTTCACTCTTCTGATCGGGCAAATCCATGACTTGGTCTCTTGCCCTATCCATGATGCTGTTGTTTCTTGAATCTCTACTGAATATGTGTATTTCGTCACGAGACACGGCATATATATATAACCATCGCTCTCGCTGTATATATCCAATGCCAATTGTCACTCCCGATGCTCAACGCTCCCAATCGTAGCGAAATCAACCATTCGACTCCGAAAATGCAAGAAATGTGGTTTCCGCCTGTGAATGCTGGTGTTGAAGTACCTATGATCGTTCTGGGCTGGAGGCTCCTGCACTTTCCTCTACGCCCTCAGTCTGAGGTCCAAGCAGTGCCGTCTCTTCGTCTGCAACCTTCTTCGCATCCACATTCTTGTTCGGAGGCGGTGTCTTGTGCAAGGCCGACCACAGGGTACTTGCAATAATGATTGCCCCTCCAAACAGGCTCCAACCACCTGGCAGGACGCCCCAGATTGCCCAGTCGAACATCAGGGCGAAAATCACCTGGGTGTATAGCATGGATGTGGCCTTGGGGCTTTTGTCCAGCTGCAGGCCGGACGTGAGAAGGAACTGCAGAACGAAGCCCAGGAAGCCGAGGAGGACTAGCAAGGCCCACTCGCGCGGCGATGGGGGCATTATAAATCCGATGCCTGGTGTGGCCAACATTGCGACTACCGAGCCGACGGTGGCAATCAATGCAAAGTAGTTGACGGAGATGAGGGCATGTGCCCTGTCGCCCATGATGCGTATCGTTGTGTAAGCGCCGGCCGCGCCGACGACTCCCAGAACAGCCAGCACGATGGCGAGCATGCGTTGTGCTGGAGTGACATCGTCCAGGTCCTCCGGGGCAGCGTCAGCATGAATATGGTCGTCTACCTTGCCGAAAATCGATTCCGGGTGTGCGATGAGGACCACACCGATCAGGGCGACCAGACCGGCGATGAGCTCCTTGCGGGTGAAGGGCTGCCCAAGCACGATATAGCAAGCCCATGCGGTAGTGATGGGGATGAGGAAGCGGAAGACGGTCGCCTCAGCGAGCGGCAGGTAGTGAACCGAGTAGTATAACGTGAAGAGCCCCACGAATCCGAAGAGGGCCCTCAACACTAGCCAGCCTCTGATTTCAGGATGTCCCAGTGGAAAATGCGGTACAGAAGTAAACCACATGTACAGAGTGCTGAGAATAAGCGTTATACCCATACGAGCTGTAATGATCTGGTGGGCGTGTTAGCACCACACAAGTTTTCTGGGGCCTCTTGAGATGTGAGATATACCGACCTGAAGAGTATGGAAACCACCATCTCCCTGCTGTAAGAAACGGGCGATGGCGTCCATAGAAGCACCACAGACGACTGATGAGAGGATCAGAAGTGCACCCTTGTTGTTCTTCCATATTGAACGCCAGGTGCGTTCTGCAGCTGACGCATTCTCATCATCCATTCGCGAGGGAGCCTCATTGGCAGTGTTTGAAGCCATTATGGCAGCGTGATTTCACCGGAAACGACTGGAATTTGGGCAGAGAGTAAACTCTCGTGCAGAGCACCAGAGACAACCCAACGTCAAGGCGAAGAATCCTGACGAAGCAAAATAAAGCAGGAATGTGCTGACATATAATTTCTTTCGTATTTTTACAAAAGCATATGCAAGATAGCCCGTAATGAATCTAGTACAAGCACGCCGTAAATGCAAAAGAGTCATCAGACCGCGCAAGCCCCGGGGGTGTTTGAGCCCTCGTGACAAAAATCTGCACTCGGGCATGGATTGCCATCCCCACTCATCTTATGCCGAACGGCAGGCGTGATGGCGCGGGAGCTTGGCCGATCCTCCGGTTCCCTAGCGGCGGAGGGGTGGGCAGCTTGTCTCTGTGCTCTGCATGGCATCCAGGACGAGTTTTCTTTGGCTATGGAAGACTGGCTGTCTGGAGAACGCTGCAGCTGAAATGGCGGCGACTGACGAGACAATCGGGGGCTATGCATGCAGGCTAGTGGCCGTTGGTACCCGGCTGAACTACGAAGATATTTGCTTTTGAGATTGTGTTATTTCCATGCAGGGAAGCAGATCCAGTGTTCAACGCGGGGTTTGGGCGCATTCTTCGCATGTCACACAAGTGTACCTGTTGGTGGCTCTGAGGCTAAGAGATATGAAGATGTCGTCGCTTCTTTAATGTTGATCGGGTGGAGACCGGTCAAAAAAGATGTGGGAAACACCACTGATTGATTGGCAGACGCCCACGGAACCTATGACTGTACCAGGCAGTCAGCTGCACGAGGTGCGTTGGAGTATCACCTACGTGATTCTCACAGTGACCTGCTATAGACGACAATCCTATGTGATCTTACACGGGATGGGGATAAGATCTCCTGTGGGACTATCTATACAGGCCATGGGTAGCTAGCCAGTGAGTTTGGGCAATGAGTTACAAGGAATTGACGCTTGCCCGCCTGTTCCAGTGGGCTGGAAGCGCCTGGCGGTATCCGGTCCCGCCTGGCCACCGGACCCCTGCTTATCCCAAATTGACGTCAACCCAAATACTCGACGCGCACAGCTTTCCAACGAACACCACAACAGAGTTATTATTAGTAAACCGCATCATGCTGCCTGACCCGGCTCTTTCTATCACTATACCTAGCGTGCACGACGATGCCACCCTTGAATGCCGCATCTACCATCCTCAGTCTCTCACTGCAAGCCCTCGAGCCCCACCGTGGCGCAAGCATGCCGCTGTCCTGGCTCATCCCTACGCGCCCTTGGGAGGCAGCTTTGATGACCCGGTCGTTGAGACCTTGGCAGCAACTCTCCTGAGGCAGGGCTTTCTTGTCGGCACTTTCAACTTCCGCGGCGCAGGCAACTCGAGCGGGAGGACCAGTTGGACATCCAAGGCAGAGAGGAGCGATTACATGTCTTTTCTGGGATTTGTTTACTACTATGTGCATTACCTGGACCCTTTCCGACGAGGGCAGCCCTCCGTGGGCTCTTCTGACCTGCCGCTGTCCCCTATCGCCAATGAAGCTGGCACACAAGACGACTCAGGACCAGAGTGTATCGTCGACCGTTATGTTCTCCTTCAGTGTGGCTACTCCTACGGGGCAATGATAACGAAGCTCTTACCGCCGTTGGAGTCTGTGTTGGAGCTATTTGTTGCCCCCAAGAATGCTTCAGCAGCAGCAGACATACGTCTACGGGCCCAACACCTCGCCGAACAGCAGAATGTCATCCTTGGCAGTGCACGTGCGGCTCTGATGGAACCAGCCAGTCCAGTGTCGCCCCGGAGGGCAACTCCCGGTCTGCGGATAGGGGGCGACGAGGACAAGAGACGGAGCCAAGACCACGGAGGAAGGAGGAGTTTCGCCATGGACGCGGAGGAGAAAGTGCGAGCCGGCGTGGCAGAGCTCATGAAGAAAACAAAGATGCATCAGCTTCACAGCCACCGCAGGAAGGATAGCCACCCGAAGGAGAAGGAAGTGCCGGCCACCAGCGGCGGAGAAGAAGCTGACAAAGGGAAGGAAGAAGACCACCTGCCAGCTGTCGCCGGACTACCATCCCCAATGGTTGCCTACCTGCTGGTATCCCCTCCGGTGGGCTGGGCCACCAGCCTGATGACCCTAAACCTGGGCAACCCCATGTCGGGCCTCTTTGGGAAGCACCCTCGGCCCAAGAACAAGGACAGAGAGGAGCAAGCCGCTTCATCGAGCCCGGCCGAGTCCAAGCAGGAGAGGCAGAAACTGATCGACCACCCGACTCTCGCCATCTACGGAGACTCGGATGTGTTCGTGGCCGTAAAAAGGTTCCGGGATTGGGCGGCTAGGCTTCAGTCCGCTTCCGGGTCTCGGTTCAGGGCCCACGAGATCTCGACAGCTGGGCACTTCTACATCGAGGAGGGAACTATGCAGCGGCTCGCCGATGCCGTGAGGGCGTTCTCTGGTGAGCTGCTGGCCCAGGCGTAGGAGGGGGCGCGACTGTAGCCACTTTCACGCGTTTTCATTTTGTCGTCGTCGTTGCCGTCGTCGTTGTGGCTTACAACCTGATGGTATTGGTCGTGGATTTTGGTGTTGATGCGTTAGAGTTACGATACCCTAGGATAAAACCGGAGTCTTACTTGAGGATATTGATTATCCGAGAACCACATGACCCCGTGAATATCCGTCTGTTATCGTGTGCGCGTGGAAAGTCCTCCTTCACACGATCTATCAGACCATTCTATAGCAGTGTGCTCAAGTCGCCCAATCCTGCGTAACGTTGTACCAGGTTGCGGCGTGGGCCACTTACAGCCCACATGTTCCATCAAGCCAGACCACATTGCGAGCAGACATGTGCTATCCAGAAGCATACGAGGCACAAGATTGATGACATGTGGTTGTAAAACATACAGTTGCACAAATTCTGTGTCATCATGCACGTAGACCGTGTAATGTCAATCGTCACATGCTTGCCCAGCTTACATGACTTCCCCACCAACCCACCAGCCCACCCACCCCTCCATTACCCCGTGGGGTGCGCCGTGGCGCCCCGTTGGCGGGGGTCGCGGGGGTCCTTTGTGACTCGCGTGATGTCTGGAGCGGCCGTCCTTCTTCAGGTCACCCGGGTCCCAGTGCGCTGAGTTCACGCGGAGGTGCAGCTGGTGTGGTGGGATGCGTATGCAGGTGTCTCATTACAAGGGACATTTTGCAGTCGAATCACCTGCAGCGAGAGACGCAGCCTTGCCGACCTCGACTGCATGTTTGAGGCAACGCAGGCGTTATTCAAGTGCCAGTGCGCAGGAAAATGTACTATATGTTTCCCTTCTCCCGACGCTCCTTTTCCCTCTCTCTTGCTTATCACAAACATCCGAGGACGTGCGTCTATCTTTTGCTTCTATCCCCTTCTAGCTCACGGACTAGAAACCTCCATACTCTCCGCCCTGTCCCAAGCGGCCAGCGCGGCTAGATTTGTCATTTTATGTTTGGGGCACGGTGATCACGGAAAGAGAGGAGGGTTTTTTTTTTTTGTTTATCGGAAATGCCTTTCCCCTTGCCCAAGCGTGAAACCAATGGAGGCCCTTGCCCGCTCGGGCCAACCGGCGGGAGAATGGCGGCGTTTTTGTCCTGCGTGTAAGTGTGTGGGTGTATGTGTGCAGGTGGGTAAGGACTAAGCAGCCTGACTCGAGAGGCTAGACCTGTGGGCGCGATGACGACTGTGACCAGGGAATGGGCAAGATGGCATGAATGAACCTTGTGGGTTGGGCTGTTGTTCAAGCGTGTGGTTGTGTGTGGATGTGGGACCGTTGTTCTACAGTCTGTGTGGTTTCTGGGCGTGCATGTGAAAGCTGCCCAGGTGGTCGTAGTGAGACTATGAATCAGGAGCTGGGAGGGAGGTCATACAAACTCGTGTCTGGTCAAGTCAGGTCAGCCAGCTTTTTTCGGCTTGGTTCGTCTCACATCAGACCGCAACAGGCTGCTGCAGTCGTATCCTCGACATTGAGTGCCGTTCCTGGCTGCCGTTGTCGCTGCCGCTGGCCGGCTGGCCGGCGGTGTGCCGAGGGACGGGAGAAAGGGGGTGCCAGTAGGGAGGCAAGGTCACAAGGCACACGGCTGATGCAGACTGAAGCACCGAGATCCTCGACAATCCCCCATCTTGTGCTTCGCTCTCCGCCTCTCGATCCCTCTCGGGAGGTACATCCGAGCCTTTATCATCGGGCATGATCTGCCCTCCAGCCCCAGCTGACCGTCCATCAGGCGGGCTGGCTGACTGGGCAAGTAGCCTGTGGTAGCACCGCTTATTGTTCCCAGGTAGGCAAATCTGGAGAAGGTGGTGTGGATCAAAGTGCAGAGTACGGGGTAGACTAGCATGCTAGGCGGAACAGAGCGCTGCTGCGACAATAGGCCGCGCTGCCGTAGAATCAGAATCCCAGATCCGGGGTCGCAGGTGACCAGGTGACCTCTTGCTTCGCGCATCAGTGGCATAATGCGCCCAATCATCGGCCTGGCCTTGTCATCTCCCTCCTGCAACGGTGGGCCCAGTGGCCCGGTGGGGCCCCAAAGCTGCGTCTTTCCAAAGATGTCATTCCCGCGCCGGAGAAGCACGGCCATGTGCAGACTAGCATCGTTGTTGCATTGCCTGCCTCGTCCCGCCGTCTTTCTTGTCCTCGTGCATCGGCCTATCCAGTTATTAATACTTAGATTGATTGCATTATTACTCTTGCCCTCGTTTCTCGTTGGATCGTGTCTCTATTTTGACCCGTCTTGACTCCCCACCGCCTTTCCAGGGCCATCGATGCCCAGCCGATCTGTGCTCGATCTGTGTTGTGCTGTTCCCCATGTCGTAGCGTAACTGGACCACCCCCAACAAGCATCCTCTTCTACGCTGCCGTCTCTCCCTTGCCTCTTCCTTCCAATTCACCCTTGAATCGGCCACCCTGACAGCGAATTTCAACTTCACGACCTATACCAAACCACTGAGAAGTGTCTCCCTATCCCTACAGACAATTGCGACATAATATCCGCCTTTACCGAACTTGTCAGCACCGGCTCAACCCCGAGAGGAACAAGAAACGGTACACCTCCAAGCACACATGTCCTGATGCCGACCTGAAGGGACCTCACCAACAAACCTAACACGCATTTCCAAATGTGCCGGCAAAGACGACCGTCCTATCCCTCCTACTCGTTGCGATGAACCAATATCTCCACGTTCTACCGTCTCCTGCCCACACACATCGCGATGGCCAACAACCATCCGTGAACCAGACCTACCCATCGGGCGCATTGCCCGCGCATCGTCTCTCCAGGCTCATAAGGGGAGCCAACGAGTACCTCTGTCCAGCCCAAGATGCAAAGAACAGCCCCAAGGCGGACGAGGCTCGCAAACTCGAGGAGCGCAAACACATCCTTGCTTTGCGCATGAAAAATGTGAGTCTCCCTGCCCCCGTGCTGCCTGTTATACTTGGCGACCCTAACCCATATGCAACCGACAAAGGCAACTTCGGCGTCGCAATGGACCTCGGCAGCTCAGGAACTCGACCTCCTCGAGGGGAACCACAATTGGAAAGCAGAGGAGGACGGCGTCGACGGCGTCTACCGACCCGATGTCGTGCGCCAACGCATCCGCGAGCTCGATGACGCCCGCACCGCCTGCGACATCCGCCGAATGCTCCACCTCGTCAGGACGGCCCTGTCCCGTGAGCTTGGCGGTCTGGGGAATATCGATCTGTACAAGCATTCATATATTGGAACGAAGGACCTTATCGAGCAGTACGTACAGTCTGCAGTGAAGACCATCGAGGATCTTGTGGAGAAGAGCGGTTATCCCGGCGCACTGCCCGACGACTTGGACCACAACGACATCCTCGAAGCCCTGGTCCAGACCCGGCAGAGCTATGGCAGGTCAGCCCTGCTCCTGAGTGGGGGAGGCACTTTTGGGATGATGCATGCTGGAGTTTTGAAGGCCATATTCGAAGCCGACCTACTCCCCCGGATCATTTCCGGCGCCTCTGCCGGCTCCATTGTTTGCGCCGTCTTCTGCACCAGGACGTCGGACGAGGTGCCCGAGGTCATTAGGAATTTTCCCTACGGTGATCTCGCAGTGTTCGAAGAAGAGGGCAAGGAAGAAACCGTCCTTGACCACGTGAAGAGGCTCCTCACCGAGGGCTCCTGGTCGGACATCAAGCACCTAAAACGGGTCATGAGGGGCCTGCTTGGCGATATCACCTTCCAGGAAGCATACAATCGGACCAGAAAGATCTGCAACATCTCAGTCTCCACCGAGTCGATTTATGAACTTCCACGGCTCTTGAACTACATCACTGCGCCCAACGTTATGATCTGGTCAGCGGTGGCTGCTTCATGTTCTGTGCCCTTCATCTTCAGCGGTGCTACGCTCCTTGTCAAGGACCCGCAGACTGGCGAGCACATGCCATGGAACCCGAGCCCTCAGCGATGGGTCGACGGCTCTGTGGACAACGACCTGCCAATGACAAGGCTAGCCGAGATGTTCAACGTCAATCATTTTATCGTTTCACAGGTCAACCCTCATGTGGTCCCATTCCTGGCCAAGGACGACAGGCTATATTCAGAGCATGACGATTCACGGCCAGAGCTGTTTGGGACGTCCCATAACTCGACCCTTACGACCACGCTCACAACACTGGCCAAAGACGAGGTTCTACACAGGCTACAGTTCCTAGCCGAGTTAGGGATCTTCCCCACCGCTGTCACTAAGCTCCGAAGTGTCCTGAGCCAGAAATATTCCGGCGACATCACAATCTTGCCCGAATTCAGTGTACAGGACCTCCCACGCATTCTCAAGAATCCCTCGGTCGACTTCATGGAACGAGCTACCCTGGCGGGTGAGCGGGCTACATGGCCGAAGCTCAGTCGCATTAGAGATCGGTGTACGGTGGAACTGGCCATCGATCGATCGATCCAGGTCGTCAGGACAAGGTGCATCTTCAGCCAGAGCCAGGTCAACCTGCGCAGGCTCGTTACGGGCGTGGAAAGGCTGGGACTTAAGACGTCCTTTGCTCATGGCCTGCACGCTGCTGTCTCAACCGGGCCGGTCACTGCTGGTGCTAACACACAACCATCGCCTTTATCAGACAAGGCCAAGCTCCGACACCAGCGTCGAGGCTCCGGAAGTAGCATTCCCATGCTTGCGAGGCACCGCAGGCATCTGACCGAGATCGAGAACGCAATTACGGACGACGACACCGCGGATGAGGAGCGCTTGGAGCTCGGGTTGAGGAGGACCGGGACTGGTTCATCCCTATCCGGGAGGAGGGATCCGTCAAACAAGCCCAGACTGAAGAAGTCACTGAAAGGACTAGCAGTCTCACTGTCTAACCTGGGACCGATGACCAGCCCAATCCCTGCCTACGTCAGCGGGACGGAGAACGAGAGAAGCGAGTTCGATTTCTCGAAGCCTTTATCGCCGCCGAAGACGTCCTCTCCTCCGGCGGACTCACTGACCACTCCTCCACAGCCTCCTTCGCGTCTACTCAGGTCTCCGATCACATTCTCCCGATCTTCACCGCATCTCATGTCGTGGCCCTCACCTCGCCTCGACATTGGTTCACCCACAACTGGCGATCTCGACACCTCAGACCTGCACACCAGCGATGGAGATGTCGAGTCCACCGCAGCGGATAGTACATCAGACCCTGACCCGTACACTCAATTCTGGCTCCCGGGCGAGGAGGAGACGCCGCGCAAGGAAGAGGGCTCGGCGGATATCGAGATAAACGTGGAGCAGGCCGATACCTCTGACGATGAAGTAGAAGGGTCGCCGGTGGCTGCGGCTCTAGCCGACGATGAGAAAGACACGACGGACGGCGGAGGCGGACTATGGGATTGACTCGTCGAAGGAAGGGTGAGCTTCGAAGGCAGCGATGCCGAGACGACGGGTCGTGGAACTGTAAATGCCGACAAAACTGGATCACATTTTGCGGATGGTTGGCTGGACCCCGATTTTCGGGAGCCCCAGCAGATGGAAGACGATGATATTGTGCACATATTGGACGAAGAGATGGGGTGGATGGCATAGTCATTTCACGGCGCAAGTGGCAAACCAAATATAAGGACACGAGAGGGTCGCAGCATCATGGGTTCGGGAAGCATTGTTTAGAGATTCACACCGTCGTTGCCTTTTCTGAGGGGCATCACGATGGGTTTAAGTACACCCAAGGGGCATTATATGGCGTTCGACTGCGCAGTCCGAGGCGAGATCGGCAGAAATTGCCGGTATAGGAATACTAGAAGCTTTACCATGTCTGCAGGATGATGCACCTGAAGCTAGCACCAACCAAACCAACCCACGCACAAGCAGCCCGTCTTACTCCATGCTGATGCTAGGCCCTGACGTTACCCGCCCATATGGGCACGCGTCAAAAGACCACAGCTGACGGTACCCATGTGAGGTCTCGGCGGGCAAGCATGTCTGGTGAACAAACAACGTCGGGAAACGCCCCGTTCACGCTTTGTCACGGCCATGGCAGAGAACAGCTGCCTTGCTTCTCCCATTTCTGCCTAGGCTCGAGCGATCGCGTGCCGTGTCTGAAGCCTGGAGATCAACCGCGCCAGACACGGCCTAGTGCCCAGGCGACCCCAAAAGGAGGGCGAAGGGTGAAGGGCCAAGTACCTAATTAAAGGCCGTCGCGGGGCAAATTGAACAACGACACCCCCTCGACGCGTGCCGCCATCGCGAACAAACCCAAGGATGCAACCTGGTCGTTGTGTCACCCACGCATTAATTTCCAACCCGCATCCCCAAGGAAAATAGGTAAGTAGCAGTCGCAGCCCACGAGAATTCGCACACAACATCTCGCTAATTCTTCGTCTTTCTTGTCCTTCGCCCCCCCCCCNTATCTTGCTCGCAGAGAGAAACGAGGCAACGTTATCCCGCACTGCAAGCTGGACCTGCCGGCAATGCGTGTTCAACCCCCTGCACGCGCCAGTCCACTTACATGCCCTTCGACCTCGACCGCGTAATCGACCACCAGCTCTACCTCGCAACCCAGCAGTGCATCCAACCACACGTACAGCAGAGGCGAGTCAGCAGTGCGCCCGTCCCCTCCGCCGCTGCTGCTGCTGCTGCTGCCGCCGCCGCCGCCGGAGTCGGTCCTGCCAGAGCAGCTGGTGTGCGCAAGTCATCCCTAGGCTCGCTTGTCTCGCCATGGAGCCCCTTCAGCAGCGGCGGCAGCAGCAGCAGTAGCGGCAACCCGAGGTCCCCCGCCGCACACAGCTACCAGCCGAGGCGGCCGCAGGGGTCCTCGCCTGTGGACCTCTTCTTCGCAGCGCCAGTAGGAATACCTTTGCGCGGCGGCAGAGGTTACTATGGACGCGGGATCGAGACCCCTGCATATCTAGCTCCAGACGACAGCACCTCCAGTCTCGATCACTTTGTCACGGCTTCTGTCGGGGATTTCAGTATAGGCGCTGATGCTGGTGATGCTCCCGAGCTGCTGCCGCCGCTGCCGCCACGGAACGGCAATGGCTCCAGACCGGGGAGCAGCGGCACCGACGACTGGACTTTTACGACGGCGGGCGGCGGAAGTGTCGCGGGGACTTGCTCAGGCCTGGACACGACCGTCGACCTGACGCCGTCGCCACCACCTTCTTCATCATTACAGACGGCCAAAGGGGTCGCCACACATATGAAATCATCTGCACCAAAACCTTCAAAACAACGAGATCACTCCGCAGGCCCGGCCTCGGCAAGGGTGCCCGCTTCCACTGGGATCTCGGTCATCACCCTCCCGGTGCAAGACCTGCAGCGCACGAAGCGTTTCTACGAACATGTCTTTAGCACGCCGTGCCTCTCTTCGTCCAATGACGGCAAGTCCGCGGCTCTCCGTCTCAACAACGGCGCGCTTGTCGTTACTTTACACGAGTCCCAGGAGAAGGGGTGCAGGGACAGGGCCGGCCAAAGGGTCCTGCTCAGCGTGCCTGTGGACAACGTCGAGGAGGTATATCGCCGTCTGCGGTGCATTGCGGAAGAGGCCGAGGGAGGGGACGGCAAGGAAGGCGTTGCAATCCCGAGGTCCTTGGAGTTGGTGTCTGGGCCTGAGGGCTCGCCAGTCGTTATGTTTTCTGACCCTGCCGGCAATAGGTGGCAGGTTGCACAGGAAATCGAGAGCTCATGATGGCACCCGAGCCTGTATTTTGGCTGGCGTTTGGGGGAGATTTTGAGACCGGGGCTTCGCGAAGATGATTTGCTTAGAAACGAACAGCCACGTAGCTGAGGCTAGATACAACTAGACGCACAGTAATTAATTTCTTGGTCGACTGTACCCTTCTTTACTGTCTGCGTCACACCCGCGCCAGGCATACCTCTTCATATTCAGCCTCATGTCGCTCTTAATGGCTGCCGCGCCAGTGTCTGCAGGTGACTGTAAAGCATTGGTCAAGGTCTCAAGAGGGTGTGATCTCTTCATCATGAGTTGGGCAAATTTGGTGCGATAATCATACAATTTTGCTATTGGATGCAACTGAGTATGTCAACTACGAGTCGACAATTGCATGTTAGCACGTGTACAGTCAGAAATCGAGACGCGCGGAGAAAACTGCTAATTGATCCGAGCATAAAGAGGATACCCATAGAAAAATATACAAATTTCCCACACGAACAGAGAGGATCCAATCCATATCCCCATTTTCCTCCCAAGACAAACAAGCCAACTCCGGGAACCAATGATTCTAATACAAGAACTTCCGTGCCTCGAAGTGCCCATTTATCATGGAGTGATCACAGCTTACGGCAGCGTAACTGTCGGACCAGCGCATCTCTCGCCAATTGCCCCATCTCCAAAAATGGTAGCGGAACTGATGGGCTTGTTCTCGCCCAATCTATCTAAAGGTTGATTCTGTTGGAAGTGTGGCTGATTTGAGCCGTTTTCTTGTTGCCTCGTATAAACGGGTTCCAGTACTATATTATAACTTCAATGTGAGGGATCCGGTTTCCATTTGAGAACGGATATTCGCAGGGCAAAAAACGGATGGTATAGGGTAACAAGTACCCATCGACCAATCAGAGCCCACTATTCAACCTCCCCTTACCTACACACCACCCACACTAAGTACTTCTAATCCCTCTAATCCCACTCTACCTACCTAACAATACTCTCTTACTAACGACCTATAACTAATAATATAGACTAGTTTTCTTCTTATAATTAATTATATTACTATTAAAAATATATCCTTATTAGTTAGAATTAAATTTTTAGGTATTATAGTAATATTACTAGTCTTTAATTATAGCTACCTTAAGGTATAGTAGTAGGTAGACTATTATAAGAAGTAGTAAAATACTAAGGTAGAAGAAATAATAAGGGTAAGTAGAATTAATAATAGTAGTATATATATAGTAATAGATATATATAGTTAATAACTATATATTATTGTTTTATATAGTAAATAGGTAGTGTAAAAAAACGTTAGCGTATAGGGGGTATACGTTGCCCTATACTATCTGTTTTTTGCCCTGCGAATATCCGTTCTCTTCTATTTTAGATCGTCTAAAAGTGCGTATAAGCTTGAGTTTGTTCCATTATGGGCGAGACTTGTCGCGCGCGGTAGGTATCATTGCACTGATACTTGAGGCGGACCTCTCTCCGTTGAAGAGGTTCCATCTCCAGATGGAGAAATGAGGAATCGGGCGAGTTTATCCCGCCAGGTGTCTAACCCTGGGCTTGTATATGCTTTTCCGTCTTGGACAATGTCGCGGGCTATGTAGGACTCGGGCTCTCGTCGCTAGTGAGGTCTCCGTACCGCCAGTCTAGTAACAGAGGAATGTGGACACGGCCCCCAGCGAGGTGTAGCAAGTTGAAATGGGAAAGGAAGAGGAGCGGGTGATGGGGGCCTTGGCCAACTGGTGACAAGTTGGTTGTTGCCTGATAGTTGCCTGTACTTGTTGTGATTACCTAGATATGTAGGACTCTCTGCACTAATTCTAGATATTTGGGATGCATGTGTCTACTCGAATGACTCTTATTGTCGAACTTGAACTTAAGAGCCGGGGAGATTAATCGAAGGGAAGTTTGACGTCTGTAAACACTCTATTATCACCCAACTACCCTCTTCCCGTCAGCTATGCCGTTCTTCCACTTGGAATTCCCTGAGAGCGAACATAAATGGCTCTCGAGTTGAGACTCCACTGTTTCTTCTATTCCAGGTGCAAAGGTTGCGCAGGCCTAGGGAAAATGACCAGTTGTTGTAACGAGCCTCCAGGTTGTGGCGGCAGATATAACTACTATGGCCCCTTTCAAGTTATCCAAAGGAGCAACAACTTGAATCATTGACCCACATTTGAATCAGAGATCACATGACTGAGACCCAGAACTTGAACATTCTTGTACGATTGCCTGCAGTTCAATGTTGAATGTACGATGGGGTCTGGATGGGGCTTCAATTGTTAGGTATGTTCCGTCCTCCATGTCGCTAACGACTCAAAAATACGCGCATAGTGATCCATCACTTCAGTTTTGAACGCAAATGACAGATATTCCGAAGATAATGAGCTGTTGTGTTGCAAGAAGCTTGCGAGAGGAGATACAGAATCCGAAACACGCGTATGCTATGTAATCTAGGTACTGTTTAGAATCGCTCAACGGAATTAGATACATGCAAGCAGCGCAAGTGAGGCCGATAGTCTTGTTTAAGTGCTGAAACACTGGCCACCGTTTGCGGACACAACACTGCCGGTCATCCAGCCCGACTCGGGGTTGCAGACGATGGCGACGACGCCGGCGATCTCCTCGACGTATGCGGGCCTACCTCCCCATCTCTTGGCGATGGCCTTGACCTCGTCCGTGTCCCACTCGCGGGCACCGGACAGCGGGATGACGGGGCTCCAGAGCGCCTGGGCGGCGAGGACGTCCTCGCTGCAGTTGCGGAACATGTCGGTGAGCACAGAACCCGGGTTGATGGTGTTGACAGTGCACTGCTCGGCGAGCTCGCGGGCCCACGTCCTGGTCATGGCCTCGAGAGCACCCTTGGTGCCGCTGTACAGAGTCAGGTAGGGCAGGCCGCACTTCTGGCCGATGCTGGAAATGTTGACAATGCGACCTGTCGGTAATTGTCAGCCACGTGTCACGAGGCCCACATGCATAAATCCCGAGTTCCGAGAAGGATCTCCTGGGTGAGATGGAGCGAATGTAAAAAAGCATGGGGGTGGTTTTCGCCGTAATAGTGTACGTACCGGAGCGGTCAGTAGGGAGGTAGGGCTTGGCCTGGCCGACGAGCAGGATCGGACCCAGGACATTAGTCGCGTAAGTCTTATGGAACTCCTCCGGAGTCACGCCCTCGACGGGGCCGGTGGGCATGACAGCCGCCGAGTTGATGATGATATCAATCTGCAGCTTGCCCGTCTTGGGGTTGATCGGGAACTTCTCCTTGCACGTGTCGATGACGGCCTGGGCACCCTCCGGGGTGCTGATGTCGGCACGGCAAGGAACAGCGATCACATTGTGCTTCGAGGTCAGCTCCTGTGCGAGCTCAGCCGCCGGCTTGTCAGATGCCTCGGTCAGGTAGCCGATTAGGACATTTGCACCCTTCTGCGCCAGGTTCGTGGCGATAGCGGCACCGATACCTGCAACCCCTTTCCGTCAGTCCGCTGCAAATAGAGCGCGCTTATCTTTGGAGAGTTGGGCGATCACGTACTTCGTGCGGCACCGGTGACAATGGCAAGCTTGCCTTCGTGGATTCTCGGAGTTGCCATATTCGTCGGTGTTGTTTATGTACCCCCGGTCTGTCAGATTCAGAATTGGGATTAGAGATGGCTGATTGCTTGAAGGACGAGGAAGCTGTGAGCAATGCAGGATGCCGGAAAATTCTCAGGCCCCTGGCTTGAGGCTCGCAACACGCGAGGTTCCGCAACGCGGTGATTCCCCGGTGTCGTTATTTGCGGGCCGCATGGAGCAGAGTTGCGCGGTAGCACTGGGGAAAGCATGGGTTCTGGACTCGAGAGTGGAGGTGGATTCCCTACGCGGCGGGAGGGAATTGGTTGGGCGGTGGGGAAGAAAATTTATGCATATACACTATTGTGCACCCAAGGCCGGAGCACAACAAAGCCAACTAACTACCTACAGCCAGAGAGAACTGAAGAAAGCAAATGCCTGACAGCATCATATGTCTGCTCAGCAAGAATACAGTAGCTCATTTTGAGGTACATCCATCAAGTTTGACAACGGCGGGTCAAGCATTTGCCCAAAGATGCTAAGCCACATGTTCAGTCGGATCGGCCGGCTTCTTGCAGATCTGCCGTCCACCTTCGAAATAGACCGCTTTCTTTTGCTGAGAAATGATGCTAGTAATATCCTCGGCAGTACGTGAAGAAATTTGGTGATCTGGTTTGTCATCCTCATTTTCACAGTACACTATCAACGTCAGGCCGGGGCAAACCCAAGCCCCGCTGGCCCACATTCCGGGATTGAATTCCGACTAGATTCGTGCGACAAGCCCCCTTTTAGCCTTGTGGAATAAGGCAGACCAACATCCTTATCATCTCTAGGCTTTGGGGGCTAGGCTTTCGGTGTATCTTGTGTGGGGGTGGGTGAAAGTGTCGTCAACTCTTGCAGGCCGATATTATGTATCCCTTTGTCTTTTTGGTCGAGGCCCATTTCTCAATTTGGTCATCTTCTCTAGTTGCACTCCTATCGAGCGTTTGCGTGGAGAGTACGGCATTTCGCTTACGAGGCGAGGTCAGGATACGCATTGAATGATGCTCCACAGAAGCTTCAGCAAAAATGTTCTATCTGTTACATAATATCTGCACCATTTGTGGGCGGATTCCGGCTAGCCTCTTATTGAAACGAGCCACTAGGAATTTGGACTTGCGAGAAGCCATCTTTTCCCACTTTTACTTGATGCCAAACCCAAGGCGCAACTTGACATGTCGAAAATAAAGTAAATTTCCCAGTTTCTTGAGATTGAAGCCTGCGAAACTTGGACCACCATGGAGCATGCTTGGCATAGCAGGGAACAGCGTCCTGTCGACCCATCTGAGCGGTACCACATCTCGTTGGGCGACGTCTCTCACCACCAATCATTACTCACAACGAGGGCTCAGTAGCTGCCAAACAACGAATATTCTCGCGTTTCACAGCTCTCGCGATCCCTGAATTTCCTGCTTCGGCAGCGGATCGCCTTGTCTGCTCGGAGAAGTGCCCTCAACGAGATCCTTGGGCCCATCGGATGTCTCGCGTCGAAAAGGAAAGCCCACCTCGACAATGAAGTCGGAGGCTTTTCATTGATCCTCGTCTGACAGATCACCCACTTCCCTGCCACGGGATTGGCCGCATCAGCTCAGGGGCAGATGCTCCCCATTACATAGTCACGACTTGGGCTCGACAAGAAGAGCATGTCGATATACGGAGGCCCTCGCATACCTTGGGTTCCGTCCCGCTCGCCTAGAATTCTCCTCCCCGCCGCAGTCTTGGTCCAAGATCGTCTCTTTGCATCATTGACCGTGCTCCCGATTCAGCCTCGCCTATGCATGCTCACCCTATAGCAACGATCACGATGGTCGAGGACGATGCAAGAACCGTAGCGCTCAGCGGTCTGAGCCTTGCCATTTTCGTCGTTTCTCTTGTCTGTCTTGGCCTGTCCCTTCTTTCCGTGGGCCTGCGAACATATATTAGAGTCTTCGACAATGTCTTTGGCTTGGACGATGGACTGATACTTGCCGGCGTAGTGAGGCTACATCCATTCCCTGTGATATTCTGCACGCAACATGACTGACCGATCGCTTCGCCTACTTAGATAATATACACTGTCGATGTTTCGCTTGCATGCTATGGCACAACTGTCGGACTCGGCACGAGAGACGCAGACCTGAACATGTGGTTATCGGTGGAAGGAAAGAAATATCTCATGCTGTGGATGATGGTGTACGTCATTGGTCTGGCGACGATCAAAAGTTCGATCTGTGTCACGCTGTTCCGTGTGGCCGCCGCGAACAAGGCGTTCAAAGTCGCCATCTACATTCTTCTGGCCTTGACCATCGCCACATTTATCGTCACCATAGTGGGTATACTTCTCCTTTGCAAGCCAGTCTCAGCAAACTGGGACGGGCAAGGGCAATGCGCAGGGATGAGCTCGATGGTCGCGCTTTCCTATACCTCAACGGCCTCAACCATCGTCACCGACCTGTCACTCGCTATCCTTCCGGGTATAATGGTAATGGGTACACCCATGAAGCTAATTCAAAAGCTGTCGGTCGTTGGTCTATTATCGTTCGGATCAGTGTAAGCTATTGATGTCCTGGACTTGGGTCGTCGAACGCCCGACACAGGTTCGCAGCTCGCTAATAGTGCAAAACAAATAGGGCGTCATTGACCACCATGGCGAGAGCACCATTCATTCAACACTATTGGACACCGCTCGACAATTTGAACTGTAAGTGATCAGTACCACGTGCTATCTATGGCTGACACGAGTCAATTTTAACCTTGTTACCAGACTGGACGGGCTTCATTGTCCTTCTCTCGAATTGTGAAAGCGCTATCGGCCTCATTGCTTCGAGCATCCCTTCGATCAATAAGTTCATTTACCGGAAAACAACTCTTGCTCATAAACCCCCACAGGGGCTCAAGCCTGACCGGAAATCACTGGTCACCTTCGGGAGCGCGCCAGTCCGACCCAAGGGGTCCAGTAAGAGGTTCCTGAACCCGACAGACCAAGGCACGAGTTTCGCAAGTGTCCATGCAGGCGACTGGGCCCGACTTCAAGATCAGGAGTCGGAAACCTCAAGGGACGATGTTAATGGAATACGTGCTGAGTACACATACCAAGTGGAGTTGTCGAAAATCGATACGAAGTGAGGGAATGAACTCGAGTCAGCGGCTTCTTGCCTGTCCAGCGGTATAGAGGCTTTGTATCTTCATTTAAATGTTGGGGTAATATTCAGCCGATAGATAAATCGAATCGAAACATGATATCTTGCTGACACACGTGGGCGCGTTGGAGTTTACGTGAGTTGCTTCCAAGGTTGCCCGGGGAGACGTCACGACAAGGGGACTACGGCAGAGACTCGCCAGCAACCATCATGAGACATCTTGGCAACCTTGCGTGGTGGGGCATATGCAATGTTAACCCCCTTACTTCGTTGTCAGGAACTTACCATAATTTTACCAAGACAGGATTTGATTAGCGCAACTCGGCACCGCCTACGTTTTATGGATAAAGGGTCCAAAGCTTAGGATTACTGATTGGCCATTGACTAACTTGACGTGCAGTCTTGGCAAAGTTTGGTGTTTCGGGACCGGTCTGTGCAGCTTCGGCCGCTTATTCAGCGAGGTACCATTTCCATACTGATTACTGCCAGTGATACAACGGAACCTCCTTCGGCACTGTGCTTCTCTCCTCCACTGAAACATGACAGGCGTGTCTTATTTAGGTGGCCGTAGCACAGTGGGAACGGGCATGGAAGGCATTCCAGCTGGCTCGCACCTGCTTGCGTTGTCCAAATCCATCGAGTCCCGACAATCAGGACTCTGTCCCTGTCCTTCACGTGTAATAAACAGAGAATCATCACCGACATCATGGTTCTGCTACGCAGCACCGGACCCCGAAAGTTTGTGATTCTTCTCATGGTCACACTCTGCATAAGCTTTCTTTATGAGTTCGAGACCCTCACGGGAGTGACGTGGACTGAAGCCGGGCACTCCGTCGTACAGATACTGCCTCCTGTCCGAGGGGGTATTGGTCAGGCACAACCCCCTAAAGAAATTGGGCATGATGACCTCTTCAAAATCCCGCTTTTGAACGACCAAGCCATTAAGTCTGTTTGCAGAACAACGCAGTGGAATGAGAGCTTGGTGTTCACCTGCAATGAGTCTTTCGGGGGCATCGGGAATATCCGCAACTCATTGCTGCTCTGTGTACGGTTCGCTATGCAGGCTGGAGCAGCTTTAGTGCTTCCTCAAATCCTGATACGGGACACCGACATCACGAACTACAAGACACACAATGCCACAGATTTCAGCTACAGTAAGCCGCTTCTAGATACTACCTCTACCCCTTGAGGAAAAACATCCCCCGCCTCCGTTCTGTGTAAGAAAGACTTCACAGGCTGCAGATTCTGAGACAGGCTATGACCACCTTGCAGCCCGCTTCTCGCTGTATTCTTCTGAAGCTACTTCTTTAGTTCTTTGACGGCTAACTTCAAATGCTGTAGTGTTCGACACGCAACACTTTCTCAAGTCTATGCAGCAGTCCTGCCCGGAGATGACCATATATCCAACCCTTGAGGATATTATAAAGAGGTCCAATCTCACCGGCGACACAAATCGGGTGCGCTTCCAAGCAGAGTCTCTAACTGGCGATGGGCTCATCAAGACCGAGAAATGGCGCGAAGAGTTCTATTCCTGGTTAGAGGAAGAAGAGGTCGGCCCGGTCATAGGAAAGCCAGGGCCGACAATCATTGACCTCGAGCGCTGTTATATGTCTTGGCCCATCTACTCGGACGGAGAAGCATTTGCATCGTCATTCGGCTTGGTCTTGCAGCTGCGAGAGGACGTCAGGTTGCTGGCTAGTAAAGTGCTGAGGGGCTTAGCGGAGAAATTATCGTTCACTAATATCGATCTCAAGAGCGACGTCTTGCCTGATTCCTATTTTGGGGCCCATCTCAGAGTGGAGAATGATGCACGGGTCACCTGGAGCACCCAATTCGGGTGGACACATGCCAGCTATGAGAAGCAGGCAGAGGACTACCTGGCGCAGGCGTTACAGCCCCTCAGATCGAGCCCAAAAGGTATCTACGTGGCCTCAGGGGATGCCGAGGGAACACGGCGGTTTGTCGAAGACGCTGCCCGGAATAACCTTACAGCTCTCAGCAAGTTCGACGTGCTGCAAGGCACCGCGGACTTGGAGATCCTGGAGAGGCTTAGGTGGGACCAACAAGCGCTCATCGACTACCTGATCCTATTGAGATCGTCAGACTTCGCCGGCGTTGCGCACTCGAGCTTTTCATGGAGCGTTGCCCTCAAGCGTCACACCTGGGCAAAGAAAGAGGGCAAATATTTGGATGCCCCGGAGAAGCTACACGATGACTTGAGTGTCGTTTATGGGGTTGTGGGCACGGAAAACTTCCCAGAAGCCTTGTGGCCTTAGCCACACGACCGGCGAATGAATTTAGACAAGTCCATCGCGAGATGTGGTGGCTCCTGGGTATAGATATAGAAAACATAATTAAATGTACGCATACAGATCTGAGCTGGATTCTAGAGGTAAGACGTTTAGATTGGTGTCCTTCATAACTCAATCTTTTCAAATAGTGCGCCCAGCCTCTTCCAGCGTCTTGAAATCGTTGATCGTGCGGACGAGGACCACTTATACTAGGTACCAAGGCATTCCGTGGCAGCAGCGATCACCGGGATATATTTGGCAAAGTATATAAAGCAAACTGTGTAGTCAAAGGGACTTCCTTGTGTCAACTATTACTAATGCAGAAGGAAATTGGGTGATGACTTTCAGACTTATTCCTCGCTTGCAACTGGCGTTGGGAACGGCGGACTACAGGATGGGGGCAGATTTAACAATCTGTTATTGTGTGGCTTTCGCATACCCTGCAAATTACAACCGATTCACGGAGCCTCTCCACCTAGCCTGGAAGTCGGTAATCTCTCTCATAGGCAGGGAGTCTGGGGCAGAGTCGCCGCAGGAGATACGCGGGCTCCGGTTAAGGACTTCCACACCCGGGCTGCTAGATTCAAATGGGCTTAAGCTATCCATGGATGCCTCTGGCTCAAAAGTCGTCATCCAATCCTTGCGAAGACGTTATCCTATTTTGCGGAATGCGATGTTATGAATCTCAAAGTATTGGGCCAAGACAGCGGCGGATTTTTGCCGCTGCGTGGTTTATCACCGTTGATGAGCTCGGCAGCTGCACGAGTGATTTCGATCCCGGATGGCGCAATCGCTTTAGTGTATGAACGCTCCGCGAGATCCCCACCCGTTCCTTGATGAACGATATCCACAGTCTGGATTTAAATCGCCTGAAAAGATGACTTTTAGTCAATGCGGCGCGGGTTTGGCCTATCTATACACCATGTACCTGCCGAAACAACCGAGTCCCTGGCGTCGGGGGTCGAGGCCCGCAATGAAATAAGGTTCAGGTGTCGCAGCGCCCAGGTCCAGCAGAATTTCTTACCGTGATTTTTGAGCTCTTTCCGATTGTCATGTATCTTTCAACTTGCCTCCGACACAAATGAGTCATTTCCTGTCAACCTAGACAGGTAGCTAGCTAGCAATGACATCTGCGGACAACGGGGGTCAGACGAGCTCCTTAGTTTCCAGTCCATCCACAGAGCGGTCGTCATTGTTAAAACATCCAAATATCAAGACTGCATACGGGACTGGAACCTCCCGTTCAGACAGCGAATATGGCGGCTCCGAGGGCAGTTCCCTACTGTCTCGATGTGAGGATGAAGAGACTTCCATTGACTCAAACGCTACATGCACGCCTACCGAAGTGGATGGCCTTCAAGCGCATGAATCTCTGAGCTCCCAGGCAATTCTGTGGATCGTTCTTCCTATGCTGCTTGGTTTGTCTCACTCTTGCTCTCCCTGGCACTAAACAGATTGGCATTGACACTGATACGTATTCGACACAGCCGTCTTTATCGCCAATGCAGATGGGTCCATCGTGATGGCTACACACGCCGTCATCGCCTCCGACTTTATGTAAGTATCACTTTTCACCTGTCAAGGACCCCCGTATTTCACGTTTTTGAATGTTCTAGGATACAACATTTTGGGGTCCGTAGCAGGGCTAACGTCACCATTAGGGCCCTGGAATCCTCAAGCTGGCTATACACCGGTTTCATGCTGGCGTCCACGGCAACACAGACAACATTCGGTCAGCTCAGCGAGATCTTCGGGAGGAAAGCGATCATAATCCTTTGTTACGCGGTTTTCGGTCTTGGCTGTCTCACTGTGGGACTGGCGCAATCCATGGCCACGGCGATCGCTGGGAGAGTCCTGTCCGGCGCCGTCAGCGCTGGGTCCAACGTGCTCGTGTCGCTGGTCATTACTGACCTTCTTCCGGTGCGAGAAGTGGCGACCTGGAGGTCGTATGTCAATGTGGTTGCCGTAAGTGGTCGGTGTATGGGTGGGCCCCTGGGAGGCTGGATGGCAGATATAATCGGTTGGAGGCTGTGAGTCAAATCTGCTTTAATTGTCCTGGCCGGTGGAACTAACACCTGTCAGGTCTTTTGTTGGCCAGGCCCCGATATTCGCAGTCTCCATCTTACTCTGCTGGTTTTCTCTGCCAAGCACGAGCTCAAAGTCTATGGCAGCAAAAGACTCGATATCCAGGAAGCACGAGTCCAAGCTAGGAAAGCTGCGTCAAGTAGATTTTCTGGGCTCCACGCTTTTGGCATCTTTCCTGATACTTATCTTGCTCCCTCTCGAGATTGGAGGGAACAAAATTCCCTGGACAGATGCTCGAATACCAATCCTTTTCGGCGCTGGAGTGCTGTGCCTTATTATGTTTGTTGCCGTGGAGAAGTGGTGGGCATCCAACCCACTTTTACCACTCAACCTATTCTGCAGTCGGCATACTGTTGTATCCTTCCTCGTTCTGGCTCTCCAATGTGCTGCCCAGCTGGGAGTAAGTCGCATGAGAAAAAAAAAAAAGACCAAAAAAACCACCCCGCCACTACTAAGCTGATCACGATTAATTAGATGATGTTCTCCGTCCCTCTTTACTTCCAAGTCACTCAGAGGATGTCTAATACTGCAGCTGGCGCTCACCTTATGCCAGCAGTTGTTGGAAATGCCATTGGAGGTATCCTATCAGGCTATTTTATTCGAAAGTGAGTATATAATCTGGCCCCGATCTTGATATCCTTTGTGTTGACAAAATCGTCTTAGCACGGGCAGATACAAATGGCTCATCTATCTTGCTACCTTGATGTCTGCCAGCGCTTACACCCTACTACTGTTGCGCTGGCACGGTCGAACCAACTGGCTGGAGAGTCTGTACATTTTCCCGGGGTGGGTGCCAATTTCTGCTTACGACCAAATGCTTTGTCACCAATTCTGACTCCAGTACTATCTCAGCGGCTTCGGCACCGGCGTTGCACTTTCCGCGGTCTTTATCGCCGTCCAGGCCTCTGTGAACAAGTCACAAGTTGCTCCCGCTATATCGGCTCTATATCTTGCCTCCGGATTCGGAACCGTCGTCGGTCTTGCCGCTGTGAGCGCAGTGTTTCAGACTGGCTTGAGGAGCACTCTTGAGGCCCGCTTAATTAACATGCACCTTAGTAAGGAGTTACGAAGCGAGGTACGTTGTTCTCCGAGCCGTCAATCTTAGTCAATTCGGCGTCTAACCGTACTACAGACTCTTCAGAGGGCGCTGGCCAGCGTTGAATACATTTATAAAGCAAACGGGGACATTGCCAATGCAATCACGGAGTCTTATATCGATGGACTCTGGTATAGCCACATCGTGTCTCTTGGCGCCTCAATTGTAGCATTCCTATTGACACCTCTACTGAGAGAATATAAGCTGTGATGCGAGACCGTGCCAATTTTACAATATAGACGCAAGGTAGTATTCTCTGGTCCATGTGATCAATTTCACGACCTTCAAGTTGTTCACTTCTCTCATCGGTAAAGGCATCGTTTCCGCGGAGAGCACGCTATCACGTTTCGTTTCATTTCGTTTTCTTTCCTTTCAAAGTGAAAAGAATCGTGAAAGACCAGAACGCGAGTATCGGATAATCGAGTGCGCGGTTTGAGTAGAAAGATTTGGACGTTTGCTGGCGTATTCGAGACGAACTCAGCAAACCTCATAAGTTGAAAGTCGTAACCTGATCGATAGTTGCCTGCGATCTGGCTTTTGGCTACCTAGGTATATCACTAGCTGGTGCTTACGGAGGGAGAATCTGTGCATTGGTCGATGTGGATTCGGTCATCAACTGCTGCTTACCATTCGCTCAAGTCTATTCTGGGGTTCTACAGGTCACTCACTGGTCGTGGTCGCGACGTCTATTCTACAGGTGAGTGGTGAGTGCCTGGTCAATTGACTAATTCTTGATTATGGTTAATGGCTGACTGGTTGGTTAGTTGGTCGTTTTCTTCATCGTGGTGTGTTGACCATCATCACGCGGGCTGCACTGCAATTGCGAAACAATCACCTGAATCCTGTCGGAATAGAGCCCCGAAACCTGGGATATATCTACGTCGTGTCTGCTTAACATTTCCTGATTCTTGGTACAGGCATGTTCAATGCAGATTTCGACTCTGTGCATTCTTCTGGCATGATTTTGAATCGGATGCAACAAAAGCTCTCCAGTCTCGCAGTTGGGGCATCCGTGGCACCCCGAACTATTGAAAATCAGGTATTTGCGCATTATATGGAAGCCGAGGCATCCTAAACAGTCGAATTCAAAGCTGGCTATACCTTAACCGTGGCCGAGAACAAGGCAAGGAGTGTGCCCTTGAAACCAGGCTTGAACTATGGCCCGTCCGAACGAAGGAGGTCTGCAGGTTGGAGCACAAATTATCGAGCTGCGTAGCCCGAGCGGCGAGGTCGTAATGGCAGCGATAGGGAGAATGTGCGTCTCGGTTGAGTGCCCGCCCGTCCGAGATACACAACAGCAACTATGAAGTTCCAAGGTTGTCAAATTGACAGCTGGGAGCAAGCCTGCACACTCCAGGTCTGTCAGGAGTGGTTACATGTATTACTACGGGAACGTTGTGTTGCGATTGAAATGAGGTGAATTGGGCCCCTGTATTTTAGAAATTTACTCCAATTATACCTGGATTCCTGGCGTTTGCGTCTTCGCCTGATAATATCATGGACCGCGTTCAGCAGTGAGCGTGCGGTCAGCGTGCACGTTGTAGAACCACTGCCCCCTAAGCCTCTACTGCACCTGGGGACCCCACCTACCCTAGGGTACACTCGGAACACCCGGCCTGATGCTCTTCGCTGCAAGCGGAAACCTTACACCTGTAAGTATTTAGTACCTACTGTCGCTTCCCTTGCACCCCAATTAATGGCTTGAAACCGTCTTCACAAAGCGTAGGCACTGAACATATTGTATTTTCTTTTATTTACTTTGATTTTTATTTCTCCGGTCGAAAAACAAAAGGCCCCGCAGATTATTTGAACTTTAGACCCTGCGCATTTCCAAGCCAGCGAGGTCAGCTTTCGAAGAGGGCCGCCACCCTGGCCCGGGGAGAAATCTTTCGTCCGGGGTCATTTCCGCTTCCGTATTAAGCTTCCCAAGGACCGATCATCTTCTGTCTCGAACCACCGTGCTGGTACCGCCAACAATGTCCATGGCGCTTGGGCCTCTCAGGTGCCTCATCACCATCCTTGCTTTCCTCACGCTCACGGCTCAATGCCAGCAGGGCGGCCCTACGCAGAAGCCGGTCGTGCAGGTGCCGAACACGGGAGCCCAGAGCACGGGGGTTCCCATCACGCAGAAGCCCACCGCGCCCGAGCCCGTCGAGTCGAGCGGCCCCAAGCGCCACCCAGACTTACCCGTGCTGGGCTACGTGACCCCGTGGAACTCGCGCGGCAAGCAGTTGGTGGAGGACTACCGGGAGAAGTTCGATCTCGTTTCTCCCGTCTGGTATACGGTCCACGTAGACGAGGCCAACACCGACGACGTCTATGTCGTCAGAGGCGGGCCGCCAGCCAAGGAGGATGAGGCCTGGTACCAGAGGCTGCAGAAGCCGACTGCGTCGTCCGGCCCCACGAAGTCTCTCCGGGTCGTTCCGCGCTTCATTCTAGATGGGTGGGATCAGGAGAACTTCCAGAACCTACTCTTCAACGAGACGAGGTGGGGGCTGCTCTCTGACACAATCATGGACGTCGTAGTTGAGAGATCCTTCGACGGTGTAGTATTCGAGTCTGGTGCGTCCTATGCTCTCGGGGCGCCTCTCACGAAACTTTCGGAGCTGTTGCACGCCAAAAACAAGTTACTGATACTTGTCATGCCGCCTGTCCGGGCACCTGGCGATGGCATGACTGATAGTAAGCAAACTGCCTATCGCCCCTTCCTTGTCCTCCCCTTTCACGGGGCCATTATCTGCATTCTATGTGGTAGTTGTCAAACGTAGAATGGTGTGTCTGACACGAAGCACCAGTCATCCTCCAACCTATGGCTGAGCTTTCACATTACATCGACTACTTCAGCATCATGACGTACGACATGACTGGCCCAGGTGGTCGAGAGCTCCACGACGTTGGTGCCTTCCCAGGAAGCAGCCCGATCAGGCAAGCAATTGTGAAAGGGCAGGCCCGTGAGCCCGGCCCGAACACGAGCGCCGACTGGGTTAGGGAAAATCTTGTCGCGTTCGTTGAGGCATCTGCAGCTGGCGCAATGGACCCATCTCAGTCACCCGCAGAGTCCAGGTGGGCGTCTCGGAAGTTTCTCATGGGAATGCCTCTTTACGGGTACAAGTACCCTATCCTATTCGTTGACAAGACCACTGGCGATCTTGTGAAGCCGGGGTCCAAAATTGCCAATAACGAGGCAGTCACGCCCATCTTGAGAGGTGCTGGGGAACCCGTTATCATGGCTGAAATCCTAGACATGATCAAGGAGAAAAAGGCAACCCAGGTGCTGAAATCGGAAGACCACGGGGAATACTTTTTTGACTACGAGAAGAGGCCCGGGACAGGGTCTTGGAGAGTGTTCCTGCCCACAAGCGAGAGTATCTCCAAAGTATTTGACACGATACAGGATGTCGTTGACGATGATCTCGAGTATGCCTTCGGCGGTGCGGGTGTCGCGCTCTGGGAAGTCGGTCAGAGCTCAACAGGTCTTCTGGCTTCTATATGAGGCGTGCCATGGTGACCTAGGCATTTGAACGATTTGGAGAAGACATTACACCGTGGAAGAAACAACCTTGGAATGGGGGACATATCCCATGGGGATTTGGTGGTGATGGAAGCTGCCCAAGAGATATCTTGATAGGAAGCTTGTGGAGGATATGCCCGGAAGTAGCCTGGGTTCGCAAATTAGCACCGCTACGCCGAGCGCGAGGTCGACGTTCGGTTTCGTAGACATGCTATAGTTGGTAGAGAAGAAAAAGGTCTCACGACTCATTCCATCGACAGTATGTCCAAGTTCCTTCTACGTCCAAATAACCCTGGTGGAGAGACTTTTATCAGCTCTCCTGATCCCGCGGTCAAATGCGGGCCGAGGTGCCAGCCACACCATGCGATGGTAGAGCTCAACGGGAGAACCAAACACCGAGAGACGCGGGCGCGTCTAATGTCAAAATAGACAATGGCTGTGAAGCTTAGACTCGACTGCGAAGGTAGTCAGTACAGACTGAGTCTCGATCAAGGGCCATGGGGCGACCAAACCAATGTGTCCTGCTCTGCAGAGGAGTTGACAATCATGCCGCCAATTGGCGGAAGTTTCACGGGTGTTATGTTTGGGGTCTATTCATTTGGCCGAGGGGAGCCAGTGCTCGACCCAGCAGACTTCATGAATATCCGAGTGTCGACCAGGGCAGCTTGATTCCCAAGTGGTCCATCGTGGCGTCTATTTGGATGGGCCCGAACCATTCCGTCTCACAGTGGCTCCGGTATCCGAAAGATGAGAGATTTTGGCACGATCGACTAAGTTCATGATGTTTTATGACCTTCTACATTATCTCGGCGAGTGATGCGAGTCAGACGTCATGTACTCGAGCTTTCCTCGGGTGTCCGCGTATGGACCTAGGGGCGTGGAACCCCACCCGACTTCCAGTGGGAAAGCCTACTATAAAACAGCCTCCTAGCCTCCTGTAGAAAAGTTTCCTTTGACTGCCCAACCTTCCAAAGGGTAACCTTCAAGAGGATAGACTTGAATATAAAACGACATTGGGAATGTCCTTCTCGGGGAATCTCCAGATAGAAGGTCTACGGAATGGCTTCCACAAACCGAGAGGTACTAGGCAAGTCACAGACGCTACATTATACAATTTCATTCTGGGGATGTGGTGGTTTGTGGTAATAGTGTATGTGAAGAGGGCCCACAATTCTAATGATTTGAGAGGGTGAAAGCACTTGAGCGGCAGGAAGACGGAGGGGCTGACCCAGTCCGTGACGAGACTTGAATAAATATCGACAGTACCCAGTTTTGCGTATAATTAGATCACAAACCCTGGTCGGATGTCTTCAAAGCACGTAGCACTCTGGTGAAAAGATGGAACGCGTTATCACTTGCCCATGATATTGGGTTTAAGAGGCTGGGACTTGATCAGTCAGTACTGCACCATCAGTTAGAAACCCTAGCTCGGTCTTATAAGTATCAAACCCACGCCTTGAGGATGTGGGTGCATCCATTTTCCTCTTGGCTGACTCCATCTGGCGTGACATTTGTCTATCACAGTGCAGAATGCAAGCCACAGATGTGCCATTGCAGCCAGGGCTGGGCAGATTCCGGCCCGGCAGACGAACCCGAGTGTCAGGACGCAGGCGGGCACCCGCTAATAAAGTGCGCGTCGCCCAAAGCATAGGGCTGGGTTGAACGAAGGAAGACATCTAGCTTGAGTTTCCACGTGGACTGGACGGCGTGCAGGCTGGCGTCGGGTGCTAGCAGCCTTCGAGTCATGGCGGCAGATCTGACAGTAATTGAAGGTCTGGCCGGGTAGAGCTGTCGCAAATGAGGCACGGGAGGAGGCCATGGTATCTACAGTACGTGGGACAGAGGAAGTAAGCACAAGAGGCCGACGGATGTTGTATCGGATTACCTGATAGAGTAACCCGTGTGGCGATCTCGACCTACCCCAGACCAGCCCCAGAACCCCACCGCGGTGCCTTCTACCCCACATTCGAGGTTGACGACAGTCCATGTTGACCCCACCACGGATAGAGATACCAACAAAGGCTGGCGAGTGCCGGGTAAACTTCGACTCTTTGGAAGTGGGAGGCATCTTGGTGCCGGAATAGCCTGCTGTTATAGACCACAAGGGAGCAATTGACAGGTCAGCTGTCCCCTACGCCCCAAGGACTACTGGCCGATGTTGCACTGCAGCGAAACTCAATGCCGGCTGAGCCCAATGGCTACTTGTAGCAGGCGACGAACTGCCAAGAGTCCATGGGCTCTCCCTAGGGTCTGGACTATACTTTCGAGGTCGACTGTCGTCTCTTGCCCCGCCAATGCCCACAACGGCAGGCCGAGGGAGGCCAGTATGGCAGTGGAGAGGAGAAGGAGAGGGGGAGCTAGCTGGACTAGGGACCTCTAGGAGACTAGCATACCAGCAGACACACGGCAGCAACCGAAGGCGAGGTAAGTACGTCAAGGATGAGCTACTCCTTCCCTGGCCCGGCTTCTGGGGCGGGAAAGGCACTCCGGCCGTCGATGCTGATCAGTACGTGCCCACCACCCGGGCTATACAAGGCGGCTATACAAGGCGTGTCTCTCGCAAAAGGGGATCCCGTTCGGATACAAAGCCTCGAGGTACCCCGAGAGAACCTCTGCCGATGACTTGGAAGTTGTAACAGCCCTTGGCAACTGAGAACCCGGGTCACGAGTAGAGAACATTCACCCTCCTTCCTTGACTTTGTAGTACATGGTGCCTGCCTTCTGGGTGTGAATCACTTCAAGTCCCAACAAACACAAACGAGCACGTACATCACCCGCACTACTCCTTCTAAGCCCGGCTTTAAAAGGCCAACACCAAGGGGCCACGACCAGTCAACGCCATCATCCGAATCTCTTGCAATCAGAAACTTCAACACTCCCTGGTACACAAACTCTCTCTCACCTTCCCCACTAACACCAACACATACAAGACACGGCAACATGTCTGCAGCGTTCAGTAGACTGACCCCCAGGCTCGCTGCCATAAGGCTCCTTCCCAGAGTGCCCTTGGCTGGTCGAGTAGTGGTGAGCGGCCCGAGCAACTTCAAGCACTCCATGGGCAACGCGCATGGCCCTTCCCAGCCCAGACACCTCCACGCGACAGCACGCCGGAACAATGGGCTCACATTCGAGAACACCGGCCGGCTGCCTGAGTTCAGTCTGAGAGACAAGGTTATCGTCGTCACCGGAGCAGGCCGTGGGCTGGGACTTGTCCAGAGTGAGGCCCTCCTGGAGGCCGGCGCAAAGGTCTACGCCCTCGACCGGCTGGAGAAGCCCGACCCGGACTTCCAGCGCGTCCAGGAGCGCGCCAAGGAGCTCGGCACCAGTCTCTCGTTCAGCCGGATCGACGTGCGCGATAACATAAGCCTGAACGCCACTGTCGAGAGGATCGCCGAGGAGAACGGCCGCATTGACGGGCTGCTCGCGTGTGCCGGCATCCAGCAGGAGACGCCTGCGCTGGAGTACACCATGGAGGATGCCGACAAGATGTTTGGAGTCAACATCACGGGCATCTTCATGACGGCCCAGGCGGTGGCACGACAGATGCGCAGGCTCGACCGCCCGGGATCGATGGTCTTCATCGGCAGCATGAGCGGAACTGTGGCGAACAAGGGGCTGATATGCCCGTGAGTTGCGCCTATATCCCCTGAGATTTACATGGCGATGTTGCATTCTGACCGAGATCCAGAGCGTACAACGCCTCCAAGGCCGGCGTGCTTCAGCTCGCGCGCAACCTGGCCATGGAGTGGGGCCCCCATGGCATCCGGGTGAACACTATCTCGCCCGGCTACATCGTCACTGCAATGACGGCGCCGCTTTTCGAGCAGTTCCCCGACAGGAAGGAGAACTGGCCCAAGCAAAACATGTTGGGCAGGCTGAGCTACCCAGAGGAGTATCGTGGCGCGGCTGTCTTCCTCCTGAGTGACGCCTCGAGCTTTATGACGGGAGCTGATCTTCGCATGGACGGAGGTCACACGGCCTGGTAAGGCGACTCTAGTACTATGCCATCCCAGGGCAGCCATGCTACATATGTGCTAAGCTAGGATTTGGTGCGGGACATTTGACCCTCGTCGGCAGGGCACAGTTGGTTTATTCGTGGTGTTGGGGTATTCAAAGTCCGTTAGGCACTGGCTATTCCCCTTCATAGCAAGGCTGGGCACGGCAATGATTTTGGGCGTTGCATTTTTCACACTTGCTCAGCATGCTGCGATGTTTTTCTTCTTCTACAAATCGAAGGATTCCAATGAATTATTTTTCGCGAAATTTGAGTGCTATGGGCTGCTGCAGTGTGCTTTGTCTATGTTAGCACATACTTGATGTCTCACCAAAATTTCAGAATCCGGCTGCAGTGAATGAGCTACCACTCCCAAAAACACCAATCGTTGGTGAATAATTTGTGGTTTTTGTTGTGACTTTGCATGTCCAGCCAGTGCTGGGTGCCGTTCTGTTCACTTGGTTCGGTGTCCCTGCTTTCCCAGGGATGCAGGCGGCTGCAGCAAGTGCTGCAAGCTGTCCTTTTTCTCGGCGTTTCTTTTCCACTCTCATCATCTGTTGGGTCCTGCTGCCTTTCTCGGCTTCAAACCAAGATGCTCTGAGTGTGCATCGCACGAACCATAATTTCAGTTTTCGCCAAACGGCGTGGTCGTCGTTGGCTGTCATATTCGTTCAGCCAGTCCATTTTTCTTAACCCATTTCCAATGCCCCCTGCGAGCCACCTCGACTCGTGGAGTGGCTTATCTAGCAATAGACTCTGAAGATCTAGAGAGACGTCTGCCGCGGCGCAGTCTATCCACCGCGAACTAGACGCGCTGGCTGCAGGCCATTCATGTGTCTACTCCATACGTCAAGGATTTCGACGCCGCACTGGACCATGCGCCTCAAGGCGCAGGGCCTCCCAGCGGCTGGACCATGTTCCTCGGCCCCAGCCTCCTCACCACCCCTTTCCTCAGGTTAAAGCGGTGCTCAATCTCGTCGTCACGCGCGCCCCGCTCCCGCATGACGAGCACGTCCCGGATCATGCCCGACGTGAGGAACCTCCTCCCCTGGCCGCCCGATACGCCGAGGCTCTCAAACTCCTCCTCGGCCTCGCGCGACAGCCTCGCGCGGGCCTCGAGCGCCGAGAGAACGGGGTTGTTAGACGGCGATGGGAACATGGGTCCCCCAGTGCCCCTGCCGCCGTTTCCGTATGGCTCATGTGGCGACGACGTCGTCGGGGATGCGGTTGATGAGGGCGAATATGTCGGGTTGGGCTGGACCACGCCTATCTGCCGCAGCCGCTCGGCAAGGCCTGGTTGGAGGCTATTCTCTGGGGGCGAGGACATGTGCGGATCGGAACCGTCTCGGAGTATGGCTGTTTGGCGCCCGAATCGTTAGCGGACTGTCCTTGCATGGGAGGGTGGAGCCCCGGGGGAGGGAGCACTGGAGCTGAGCAAGATCCGCAACGAACCTTCATTCTTGGCCAGAGAGGCCTGCGGGGCCTGTGCCTTTCGGCTTGGGGGTGGTCTTGACGGTGCAGCTGTCCTGGGGGCCGAGGACGTCGAGGACGGCGGTGGTACTGCTGACCCGGGAGCTCTGTTTGGGAATTTGCGGATGGTGCTCTGTGCAGCCGACTTGGATGCGCCGGAGCCCATTGTGACGTGGTCCTTGTGTCTTTTGGGGAACGAGGGCCTGTTTATGTGTGGGCCAAGTCTCTATCACCCTTTTAACAAGCTGGGGCGAAGCATTGGGGTTCTTTGGTTTTTGGGTTTGGCACAACATGAAAGTATTCCGTACAAGTTGATCATCATGACGAGCACAATTGTACGCGGGAGCTATGACAGCTGCGGCAGGGGTGGTGTTCTCAGGGTTTGACCCTTATCGCGCCAAACTGGACCTGCAAGGTTGTATGCTTGATCGAGACTTGCTCCTCGGTCTAAACCAGGAGACGATACTACTGTACATGATTGCACAGTACACAACAACGGCCAGACAGCTGCCAGACGAGCGGGAAACGGGGTGTCTTTCGCCCCCTCCCCCTCCTAGGCCTGATCATCGCTGGGTACATGTAGTCTTGGGGCCCAGTTATCGATGTGGAGAGCAATGCAACACCAAGCAATCTCTTGAGTGGTCGCCGACGTATTACACCTGCGGCAAGTAAGATGCCTACAACCAACACTTTGAAGATGACGGGCCAACGGCATGTTGGCGCTAAATTAAATCAACCAACCCCACGGTAGATGAATCTAGAAATATTTCCCCCTGTTCCCTCCCCTCTCTGTCTTGGCCGATCCTGTGACTGAAAACAGAACCAACACTCGCATGATCGATTCCGGGAGACCAACATCTGCATAACGAGGCCCTTCGACGTTCTCGGACGCCATGGACTTCATCACGTCTCACATCTACTATGGTAATGGACCAACCGGAATGCTGGCTACAACCGTGGTCCTTTTCCTGGGGTACCGACTACTCTTGATAATCTACAATATCTCACCGTTACACCCGCTCAGTCGAATCCCAGGCCCTCAGCTAGCAGCGGCGACCTACCTGCCCGAGTTCTATTACGATGTCATCTGCGGGGGAAAATACACCACCAAGATCCGTGAAATGCATGAGAAATATGGTAGGATCAACAAGCTTTGAGGCGTTGTTCCAGACGATTAACACTTGAGGCAGGACCCCTGATTCGCATAAATCCACTTGAGATACACTGCAGTGATCCTCGCTTTTCAGATGAGATATACGCTGTTGGCGGACGCAAGCGTGACAGAACTCGTCACCAGATTAACGGCTTCGTGTCAGTAAATACAGCTCGTTCGACAGTTCACACCCCACTGACCCTTCTTGGTGAAACAGCGGCAAGGAGGCTGAGTTCAACACCATAGACCACGACAGACATCGCATCCGAAGAGCACCTATCGCCAAGTTCTTCTCGCGGTCTGTTATCATCAGCCACGAACAGGAACTCGCCGGACTCGCACAGAAGCTCTGTGACAAAATCTTGGCCGAGAGGGATAATGATGTGCCCCTTGAGTTGACCATGGCATACAGCAATTTGACCACCGATGCTATTTCAGCCTACTGTTTCGGCGAGGGCTTCAACCTTCTGAGCCAACCTGGGTGGGGATCCAGTTTCAGGAAACCGAACCTGGCTGTGCTCAGCTTCTGGTTTATTTTTCGCTTCTTCCCTTTTCTTAAGCGTCTGGCCAACCTCGGAGTGTGGTAGGATGCTCTACGCGTTGGAATCCTGACCGAGGTCTTCCTTTCTGACCAGCATGCACAGGTTCCTGGACTATCTTCCCGAGGAGACGGCTCTTTTTATTCGTACCATGCAGATTGATGTGCCAAATCGCATAGCGAAGACCCTCAGGAGTCTGAAGTCTGGGACTGCCTACTCCCGACCAACCTTAGTCCAGGCCCTACAGGATTCGAATTTATCCAAAGAGGACAAGACGCACGAACGAATGTCTGCAGAGGCTTTAGGAATCCTTGGAGCCGGTACTGAGACAACAGCCTGGTGAGTATCCTGCTCGGCTTGTCGTTTCCTGGGAGCGGCCAATGTGTTTCGTTTCCGTGTCAAAAGATTAGTGGCAACGTTCTAAAAAGTGCGCAGGAGCCTTACCGTCATGACATTCCATATCCTCGAAAACCGGGAGATCTTGGAAAGCTATCACAAGAGCTAAAAGCAGCAGTTCCAGACCCAAAGAACCTACCACACTGGGCTGCGATGGAGAAGCTTCCATATCTCAACGCCGTGGTCCAGGAAGGCCTGAGGCTCTCGTACGGCTCATCAGGAAGGTCGCCTCGGGTCGCCACGCAGGAGGTCCTACTCTATAAAGGCGAGTGGGACGGAGACTCGGTCCAATACATAATTCCGCGAGGATATGGGGTCGGCATGTCACCCTTTGTCTCCCACCATGACGATATTTTGTTTCCAGAGTCTTTCAAGTTTCAGCCCGAGCGCTGGCTGGATCTCGAACACAGAAAAGAGCTGGATTGTGGTTTCCTTGGTGAGTTTTCGATACTTCACACCGATACGACCGTCAGAAGCTGATCAGATACATCAGCATTCTCAAAGGGAAGCAGAATGTGCCCTGGAATGCAGTAAGCATGAACCCAAAGCACCCCCCCTTCTGACATTTTGATGAGCCGTGCAACTGACTCTAGAGCGTAGTCTGGGTCTCTGTGAACTCTATCTAACAATAGCTGCATTGACCTTGCGCGTGTTTCCGTACCTAGATATTTGCGCCTGTACGAGACGACCGAAGAGGTACACGACCAACCTATTTCCACCCAAGTTCACATCTAGAAAGCCTTGCTCCAAACCACGCTCAACTCACCTTGGTCACCCTTACAGAGCCACTTCCTTTGCCTCAAATGCCCATGCTAATAACAAGCCCGCACAGGATGTCCGTTACGATTGGTAGACACTAGTGCCAATGCCCAAACGAGAGAGCCTCGGAGTGCGAGCGACGATTGTGTAGCGAGAAAATCTTCTGAATCTTCTGTGGAGATCTTGGACTGAGAAAACGTTCGATCAGGTGTATATTGCTTGGGTGTGAGGCTGCCCCCATGGCTGTAAATGGGAATATGAAGGGCTTGCACATGTACATAGGTACAAACAGAGGCCATTGGGCCCATCGGTGTACATATGTTTCTTACTTTCTACGCAGACCGTCAACCCAAGCGCTTAACTTTCATCCATCATGTTTGTTTGTGTATAGGCCTTTGAGCCCAGAATATTGCAATGCACCACTCAGGTTCACCAGGTCAGTTGATCGGCAGCATTGAGATGGTGACCTGAGGACACGTTGACGGGTGGGAACTCTCAGCTTTCCAAGGGGGTTGGAAAGTTTACATCAGTGAGACTTGTTTGGAGCAAGGCCCACGTATGCGATGCGCAGTAGACTGGCGACCTGAGATAGTTAGTACAATTTGTTTCGACTCAAAGACTTACGCTAGTAGCTACACGCCTACTGCCGCGATTTCTGGTGGACTGTCCCTTCACGTATTCGCAAGACGTGGATGAATTCTACGGAATTCGAATCGAAATCTCGATCGCTTCTGTATGAATAGTTGCCCCTACTAGTATATCTGATGGGTCAAAATCGAAAGGCGTTTTGGTTCAGATTGTGTTACTACTTAACTAGGTACCTGAGAGTGTCCAGGTGTATGGGCTATACCTGTTTTCATTTCCCTAGGGTCCGAAGCAAGAATGCCTCAGTTGAGCCCTCCCCCGGGGGGGGGGTTGTCTTATGTAAAACACGGTGCCGATGCTTGGATAGCCCTCAATTCGCTTTGTACCTAAGTGCTCAAGGCTGCATGCCCAAACCTATACCCAAAAAATACCTGATTCTGTTTTGGCACTGAGAGTATCACTGTTTATAGGTCTTCATGGCTACTTGACCGATGTTCCTGATGCCATGCCTGTCTACCTATCTACCTAGATAGGGTAGGTAGATACTTAAGCACGTAAGTGTGCACCACATTGATGCTCGGCATTGCGACATCGTCACTTTCTCGCCATTCTGGCTTGATAGGTCTTCTTGCTCTGTGGGACCTAGAATTCTGCTAAGGCCTCCTTCACTTCGTTCTTTTGCCTCTAGACCACATTGGCATTGTGATGTCCAGCTTACAGCTAGTTCTGACACACAGGTACCCAGAAAATCACACACGCGCCAAATAAACCACTACTACATTCATCACTCGAAAGACTGTCGCGAGAGATCGGTGCCAATACATCGTTGCCAGAACCTTAAAGGCCGCTAGAAGGTGTTGAACATCATATGATGTGTCTGCCGCAGTACTCGGGTTTCATCCTTGTGTCTAGTCCAACTTACCAGTCCCACACATCCTGATTGTCATGCAATACTCCCTTAGAGGTCTGGACACCATATTCGGCAAAGAAAGGAATTCTACTACCCCTTGCCACGTGTCAGCTCTGCATCCGGCGCAATGTCGTCGCGATACCCTCATTGTGTAGCACCCAAGATCTTTTAGTGAGACAGTAAAAAGCTTGCCACCCTCCACAACAAAGTCCTCGGTTCGGCCGAACGATCACGAAAGGTCCCGATAGCGTCTTCACAAGATCCAGATACTTTATCGAACTGCTGAATTGTGCTCTCCGCAACTAGGCCCGTGAGAGCAGTTTCTCTGCGAAATGGAAACCTTATCTGGGCCAAGAATCTCGGCAGATGCACGGGAGGAACGGAAAGAAAAGCGGGTCCACGGCATCGGATGTCTTGTACCTCGCGACGGGCTTCATTCCCGGGTTTGTGGTGCTTGGCCGGGGCGTACGGGCTCCTCATCTATTTACAGGCGGCCGAGTTGCCCCCAACTTGAAGTGCCGGAGCTCTGACCGCCCCAGAATGATTCTTGCTACATCCCGGTCAGTGTGACCGGTTCGTTCTCACAAAGGTCTTATAGTATAGGACCACGTTGTGAGTGGGCCCTCCGTCTGATGTGAGCACTTGCTAAGACTTTGCCAGACAACAAGCAACGGAGGCGGCATTACCCGTGATTTTCTCGAGCCAGACTCCTCGGACCTCTGTGTTCTTTCTTTTTCACATGGCAAACGAAGAGTCGTAGGAGTATCGTCGATGCAGCTGCATAGTGATGTGCCAACGTCAGCGAGGTTGTGGACAAGGGTCTCAGTCGCTCTGGTTGCCGAATAAGCCATCACCAGACTGCCATTCCCAGCCAAGCTAGTGAGAGTTAGAAACCCTAGCTCGTTCAAATTAGTCAATATAAGTCAAATCCACGCCTTGAAGTTGTGGGTGCATCCATTTTCCTCTTGGCTTAATTATGAGAAAGCTTTGTGGCTAAATCCAGACTTATGCGGCTCAGTCCTCTGATCTACAGAATTTATCCTTTTTTAGTCTCCCATATTTTGGGATAACAATCTGGGGTAATTGGAAATCACTTGGGTGATCGACTGAAGTAAATGCCGAGGAAGTAAAGCATTCTGCCCTACGGGCTAGGGAAGGGGCTCTGAACCTGCATAACCCTTCCAGGTCCACCCCAGGCAGTCCGACATCCCAACCCCGTCTGCGACACGGATGGTTCAGGCGTCTAGCTCCATGCGCCATCCGCGATCCTCCTATTCATCTCTAGGTCGCCGGGTTGTTTCCGATTCTGCGGAAAGATCTAGACGGAACTTTGGTCCGGCTCATTGTGCAGAGATCTGCCTAGCTAGTAATCTTGGACAACCTGAACTACATGGACAGACCGTCACATCAAATGTCTAGTGTTTCTCACAGTTTCTTCGCATCCTGGTTGGCTGCAGCTTGTGAGTCCTGTTGAAAAATTTGGAACTAGTGATAATGGCTGCATGCCTGACACTTCAAGGGAACTCGCCGTTGCAAAAGCCGTGGCATCTGATCAGTGTCGGGACTGTCGTGAGGAAGGTCTTGATCGTGTGCGAAGACATAACTGTGTCTGTGGCGTTCAATACTTTCAATATCACCGCCTGTGAATGTTTCCAGCTCTGAAGGTCGCCAAAAATTGTTGACTACGGTCTCGAATGCCAAGTCATTATCGTCAAGGAGCATGGAAATACTTCTCAAGGCCGACGCAGGCCTAGGAATACCTAGAGACGTGCGAAACTCAATTCCAACAGTTTCTTCGCGCACCTTATTGGGACAGACATCTCCCACCTCGGCATATCATGCTTACTTATGGTTGTTTAGCATGATATTTCGCGCGGTAATTATATGTATTCGACGTTTCCAGAGTTAAGTGTAGTTCGATATCTTATAAAGATGCACTGGATACCATTTCAATAGACACAAGCAACAGCCTACCTCCTCACAAAACAAAGTATGACTTTGAGACGCTATCGACGACTCATGATCTTTTAACGGATAATTTAGGTTTCTGGCTCTTTTATTACTTATTCATGGCTTCTTGTTGACATAAACATCCAGAAGTTTTAGTCGTTACTTAGGGGATTGAGGAGCCAATTTCCTGTGGCATCTCGAGCCATGATCCAGCCTTGTCTTTGCTTGCGAGATACACTTCCAGCCTCTTGTGACGCAACTTCCCATCGAATACGACCCTATACCACTTGTTCACTCGCAGCATTTGCAAGTGGCATATCCGGTTGGTCAGAACGAAAGGTCGGCGTTGACGCAGCGTAGAAGGCGAGTCTTTCATTCGTCTACCTGCAGGAGGAAGTTAGTAGCGCCGGCTCAGGGACGAGCCCAACTAATTCACCCGGCAGGGCATGCCTTGGCTGCTGAAATTGTGCCTTGTGAATACTGAGGCGTGGAACAGCGCGATTTTAGAGGAACCTCTAACAAGGGACATTGAAACCAGGATCGGGACGGTTTCACAAATCTCAGGAAAGCTCTAGCCATCTGTGGCACGGAGTGTCCTGTGCCAGTTATGTGAGCGGTCAGCCATAAGGAGAGGTGCAAGCCTCAGCGCTCACTAACATCGTCAACGGCAAATACGCAACTTTGCTGATGAATCATTATCCGGGTCGTCTGAGAGTCTTCGGACAAGCCACCCCCACTTGTCCGTAACTCCCAGGCAGGCTCAATGAAACCCTGGAGTCAGGTCGCTAGTTTGCAATTTCTCCTCGTCTCTGCTGCGATGGCCCACCATGACTGCACAGCGATGTCAAACGGATCATCAGACGGTGCTAAGCAACAGATGAGTCGTTGCGAAAGTCGTGGCAGTTGAAATGGCGGCTGAAATTAAGCCCGAGCGTCGGCGCATATAGGCCGCGGGGTCCACCCGGAGGCTGTGAGGACAAGTCCGCGCGATGCCAATGCATGGGAAACCATGCTAGAAAGGGCTGCGACAGAAGAGTGCGGTGCGTGTACTTGTGTTGCGTGGCCTCGGATCTTCCTTGCGCTTCTTTCTATAACGTTCCCGCCCCTGATTCCGACCACCCCCTGATTCCGACCGCCCCACACCCACATACACATATAAACATGTCTTCCCCACCTATTTTAAAAACAGCTATAACTTTATAAGAGAATTTTTTCTAATTACTAAACTTCTTCTAGATATTATCCTAGTTATTATAAAGCTATATTCTAAAGCTAAAATATATAATACTCTTATATTAATTAAGGATAGGATACCCCTATAAGAGGCTTCTAAGATATAGTATATCCTTTATAATATACTTTAGAACTATATTTTTAGTATATAAAGTAGGTCTACTTCCTATAAGCCCTATTACCCTCTCTTAGAAGATTAAAAGAACTAATTAGCTTTATTTCTAATTAATTAGAGTAGTCTAGGGTATATATTAACTTACTAGAAAATAAAGGCCTTTATAGCCTAAATATCCTTCTCCTCTATTAAGCCTACTCTACTAGGGAGGAAGTAGCTAAGCGCTTTCTTACTCTATTACTCTATTCTTAAAAGCTATAAATACTAGTAAATTAAAGTAAAATAGCTTAGAGTAGTAATAAAGAAGAATATTATCTTATAGTTTAACTTTATATAGCTTTTAATTATAAAGTTAATTAAACTAACTAACTATTAGAATACTAATAAAAAAAAGCTAATAAAAAGGAAATTAAAAAAAGTATTTATAATTAGTTATTTAAATAGTAATAACTTACTTTAAAAAAACTTTAATTTATAAGTATAAACCTTTTTTATAAAGTATATCTCTACTATAAATAAATTCCTAATCCCTCTAATTATTTTTAAAAAACTAAATATTTAGTAGTAATAGTTTTTTATTACTTTTAAGGATTATAATAGCTAGTAATTTACTATAATAAAGAAGAGGTAAATAGAGAAGCCTATTATAATCTACTAGTTAAAGAAGGTCTTTCTTCCTTTAATAACCCTATTAGATTTAAAAGAATAGTAATTTTTTATAATTAATAGGTACTATATATATATAATACTTAATTTTATATAGAAATACTTTTTAAATAAGATCTATATTATTTTTTTACTAGTAGCTACTTTCTATATACTCTAACTATTTAATATAGTAGTCTTTAACCTATTTAAAACTACTTTTAAAAAGTATTTTAATTATTAAAGAGGATATAATTCCTTTATAGTTATAGTAAAATAAAGGTTTCTATAGGAATAGGGGTAAGTGTAATATAATAACTTATAGGGTTATATAACTAATCTATAGGTATATAGTAGAAGTCTAGCCTTCTACCTTCTAGGCATAGGCTCTTCCTCCTAACACACTAATTAAGTAATATAACCACAACCCTTATATATATGTGAGACCTGTACTAATACTAATTAGTGCTTACTTTAAGTAGTAAGTATAGATAGTAAGGTATAAAGAGATAGATAACTACTTTAATAGCTGGATTCTTTATAAGTCTTTAGGTAAAGTAACTGTGCTAACGCTATAGGTTCCGCTAAATTCATTATAGCGGTAATACTATAATAAATTATATAATAATAATATAGCTAGATATATATTAATAGAGTTCTTATATTAGAATTATATAAGTATCTATTATACTTTAAAGAACTACTAGGTCTACTTAGACTTAAGATAAAGGTAGAACTTCTTATTACTAATCCCTCCTCCTACACTTCTAGTAAGCACCTTATAGAATACTATAGTTATCTATAGAACTTAAGATATATAGTATTCTCTTATTAATAAACTTCTTCTATATTTAGAATAATGCTTAGAATAGGTAATAAGCTATAACTTTATCTTTAAAAACTAGTAGTATAATAATAAATAATATATTTAACCCTACTAAGCCCCCTAATTCACCTAACTTTAATACTAAAATAAACGCTTAGATATATTATAATAACTAATATACTATTTAGTAGAATTTAGTTAGCCTACTAAAACTAGACTAACTACTACTATAACTATAACTATAGACTATAGACTATAGACTATAGCTATAGTAATACTCTATTCCACTCTATTCCCCTCTACTCCTACCTTTAGTAGTACCTATACTAATAATATAACTATAGTACTAACACTAGTATAGCTAGATTTACCCTTAAATCCCCTTATACTACCTTTTATTAACCTATTTACCCTAATTACCTATAAGAGTACAGCTCTTAAATCAATCGCTAATTATAATACTCTCTTATAAATTAATTTATAATAACTTATACTTCACTTATAATTAAGTTAAGTCTTATAATCCTAACCTATAGAGTAGTATACCCTTAATAGAGAATACTAATATAACTTACCTCCTTATATAGGTTATATTCTATACTAAGGTATACCTTAAAATAGACTTTAATAAAGTCTATTATAAGTACTTTAAGGACTTTTAAGGATAGACTATAAAGATATTCTATAGTATTAATAAGGATATCTTAAAGGAACTTAAGAAGACCTTATAAGTAAAGTAAATCTATACTAGGACTTACAATCTCCTATATATAACTATACTTATAAATATACTTACTACTTATTTATTCCCTAAGGAACTTAATAGGGTAATACTATTCTTCTAAAATAGAGATAAACTCTACTATAGTAAGATAATTTATAGATCTTATAAAGAGCCTTTAAAGAAGGGTATTATAAATTAACCTATTAATCTCTCTACTAATAGCAGTATTAAGGAGGAAGAAGGTACTGCTAAACTACCTAGTCCCCCTAATAGTAAGCCTCCTACTCTACCTAATAATAGTAAGAGCACTCCTAAGAACCCTATTAACCTTAAGTAACCTACTAGATAACTTAAAGTATATAATATATACTCTATACTCCTACTAGTAAAGATAAAAAACTTAATAATTAATATATAAATAATTATAAACTTTAATAAATACTATAAGGATAAAGATATATATACTAGTAATCTATATAATATGTTTAATAATAAGATAAGGTTATTCTTTACTATCTATAAGAATATAAGTATTAGCTTATACTAATTTAAAGTAGTGTTCTTCTATATCTTAAAAGGAAGAGCGAAGACCTATTATATATAATATATTAAGTAGGATAATTTATTTAAAATAGTATATTTAAAGATTAAAACTTGCTTTAATAACTATATAAATTATTAAAACTACTATATAGACTAAACTATACTAATATTTATTAAGCTTTAGTAAAAGTACTCTAATAAGGACTATATATAAGTCCTTTAACTATTAATTAATAAGTTATCTATCTACTATTAAGCTTTTAGATATTAAACTTATAGTAATTAGCCTATATAAGATAATATACTATATATAATTAAGGGTGTACTAGAGTTTACTATAGCTCTATTTAACCTACTATAATTAACTAAGTAGCTCTATTCTAGTCTATATACTTTAATTTAAGCTTATAAGAGTTAATAGCTAACTAGGTACTAAGCTTTCTATATAGGTAAAGTCGGCTATAATAAGGAGTATAAAGATAATAACTAGTACTTCTTAGACTATAAGTACTATAGTAGCTGTAATAGCTATAGGTTTAGTAATAACTAAAGCTAAGGTAGCTTTTATAATAATAGTAACTTCTATAGTAACAGCTTTAATAGTAGGTTAAATAACTATAATATATACTTCCTTAGTTATAGTAAATATAATAACTATAGTAATAGCTATAGAAACTAGTTAGATAGCTATAGTAACTATTTAAGTAGTAATAGTTTTTAGAATAAATACTATTTTATCTATAATAGAGAGGGCTATTAGTTAACTAAGTATATAGCTAAGGAGTACTAATATATATATAATTAGTACTTTATAGCTTAGTAAAATAAAGATAAATACTCTTTAGATACTAATTTTATAGCTTTCATTATTAATATAGAAGGCCTCTATATTAATAAGGTAGATAATAATAATAATAAAAACTTAATTAATCTTTAATATAATAAGAATACTTAGTTCTTATAAGATTAAGCCTTTAACTATAAGAATACTATATTCCTAATAGATTAAGTATTCCTTCACTCTATTAATCCTTCCTTTAAGGGAACTATAGGAATAAGTATAAGCCTAGTATAAGCTTTTATACTTAATAGCTACTATTCCTACTAGAGATTCTAAGGAATTATTCTAGATATAAAAATAGCTAAATACTCCACTAATAACTATAACTAATTCCTTACCTTATAAAATATAGACCTATCTATAATACTAGATATATCTTATAATATAGAAGTATCTATTAAATTTAGCCTAGAACCTAATATCTTCTCTATTAGTACTATAACTATTTAAACATTAATTAGTAAGATAGTATTTTATATTATAGAGATACTAACCCCTTTTCTACTCTATATTTAAGATATAATAATACTAGATATCTTCCTTTAAAATACTACTAGTAAAGTAGTATATACTAAGAAGGATAGTACTAAGCTAATATTCCTAGTTACTTAGAAATAGAGATACCTATAGTTTATAGTAGAGGATATATAAAGTTAATACTAGATGTTTTTTATAATAGTTAAACTATAATAGCTTTACTAATAGTTTAGATATCCCTTTATTAATTAACTCTTTTATCTTCTCTCTAATACTAGTTACTCTATTAAACCTTCTACTTTAAAAGTAATCTTTAAGTTCTATTATTATTATTAACTTTATAATTCTACTCTTAAAAGGTTTAAGTTTAACCTATAAAATAACTATAACTTTAACTATAAAGTTATTATTAATATTATATACTTAATTTTACTTCCTATTTTATATATTATTAATTTAATAACCTTCTTTTAAAATAAATATTTTCTATCTTCTCTATTTATAAAGGATATATAGGAAGCTCTATAGATAGTATAAATTAATATATACTTAGGACTACTAGACTACTTAGTTTATAATATAAGAACTAACTTTATATCTATAAAGTTTAAGAGCACTATATAAATTATAGGAATTACTTATAAGTAAGTACTTATAGAAGTATATTAGTTAGTTAGTAAAGTTAAATAGTACTATACTTTACTTTAATATATATTTAAGATTTTATATACTAAACTTAGGAATACCTTTAATAAGGAAGTAATACTATAGATAGCTCTTAAAGCTATTAATAATACTATAGGACCTAATAAACTAGTTCCTATACTACTTATCTTTAGAGTATATCCTTAGATTACACAGGAATCGCCACTAATACCTTTAACCTTAGTATAAACAATAGCTATTTAGAAGGTAATAAAGGCGCTATAGACACTTATAGTATAGTATAAGGTAAATAATACTCTAAATATATAGAACGGCCTAGATATTATAGATATTCTTACTCTTCTTTTTTAAAGTAATATATATATATAAAGAGAGAAAGAAAGCTAGTAAGATCTATATAAGTTAATTACTATTAATAAATATAATATTATACTTAATTTTAAAAATAAACCTATTATATTCTACTCTATATAAATATATAAGTACTATTATAAACCCTTAAATAATAAAGATAGTAGAAACGATAGAACTTTACTAGAACTAGTAATATAGTTTACACTACCACTAGTAGAGATTAGTAGTCTAGCTAAACTAATAACAGTAATAACACTATAGCTATACTAATATAGATAACTAAGAGGTATAAAGAATAAGCTAAAGCTAGTAATATACTATACTCTACCTAGCCTAATAACGAGTTTTATAATAGAAAAGGAGAAGGAGAACTTTATACTTATATTAAAGCTTTAATATAATAAAATAATCTATACTCTAGGTAACCCTTTTAAGGAATCTAATAATTTAGAGATCACTAACCTAATTAGACTTAGTATCTTTATCTTTAAACTATTTAATAAGAAGAAATATAGTGGAATATATATCTTTAATACTTATATAGTTTATAAGATTAAGGGTAAGAATATTAAGCTTTTTAAGAAGTTATAGATAATTCTTTAAGGATATAGAGATGAGGAGAAGAAGGGTATTCTTATATAATCTCTAACTATATAGTGTACTAGCTAACGTCTTCTACTAGTATTAGTAGCTACACTAATTATACTTTATAGTATAATCTTAGAACTTTATAATATTACTTAGGTATACTCTTAGTTAAAGTCTAAACTAAAGTATATTATCTTAGTATACCTATTACTTAAGCTATAGTATAAGTACTCTCCTAGTACTATTATAAGGATTATTAAGCTACTCTATAGTATTATTAAATCTAGAGTCTACTAGTTTATAATATACTAGATATATTATATTAAGGATTTATAGATAAAGACTTCTATATATAATCCCTACCTTATAATTATAGACTTTATATATAAAAAGAATGATTTTAGCTTAATAGCTATATAAGTTAATAATACTCTTAACCTTAACACTCTTAAGTTCTCTAAGTTCTTAGAGGAGAAGGTATAGGAATAGGAGCTAAAGTATAAGCTATAGATATAACTTAAAGAGAACACTACATTCAACTTTAATAGCTCCTATATTCTTAAGTAAGGAATAGATATCTATATATACTAGAAGGGCTAAGGTATAAAGATCGAACCTATAAATATTAATATACCTAATTATATATAGAAATACGCTAAGTAATAGGCCTATAGAGTATACTTAGCTATAGTCTATTAACTAAAAGTAGCTTTTAATCTCTCTATAGTAGCATAGATATAGGATCTAACAGATTTAGACTACACTAAGCTAAATAAGTATTTATAATAGTAAGTTAATAACGTAAATTATAGAATTTAGTTTATACTAATAAATATTATAAAGGCTAAGCTTATAGTCTTTATAGATAGCTCCTTTACTAATAATACTAACTTTAACTTATAAATTAGATTTATAATTACTCTTCTTATAAAGGAGCTAAATGTAGATAATACTTACTAGGAAGCTACTAGAAACATTATCTACTAGTCTTCTACTAAGTATAAGAGAGTTACACAAAGTGTGCTCGCTTTAGAGATCTATAGTATAGTTAATGGATTTAATATAGATATTATAATATCCACTATAATCCGTAAGGTTACTAACTATTTAGGACTTCTATAGATCCTACTTATTATTTATACTAATTCCTACTTATTATATAAGTATTTAGTTAAGTTAGGTACTACTAAGAAGAAACACCTAATAATTAATATAATAGTACTTTACTAATTATATAAGTAGAGAGAGATTAATAAGATTAGGTAGATTAATAGCGATAATAATCCTACTAATATAATAATGAAGGCAACACTAAATAAGGCCCTTAAATAACTTATTTCTAATAATAAGTTAAGGCTTTATATTTAGGGATATATAGACTAAAAGGTACTAGTGCCTATAAAGTTTTAAGTAAAGATATCGCTTAGAGAATCGCTTCTAATAAAGTAGTTATCTTAATAGTATTAGAATAAATAAACCTTTAAGTTAATAAAGTTACTCTATTTAATTAGCATTTATAAAATAGTGTGTGCTACTAGTAAAAGTAAAAAGTTAGACTAATATAATAACTCTTAGGTGCTATATTAAGATAGAACTATCTTAAACTACTATACCTAACCCTAAACCTCCTTAGGTTTAGGTTTATATTATTAGTTTTAGAGCGGATGCTAGCGCTTAAGGGGTATATTATTAGAAGACCCTTACTCCTAAGTAGTTTTACCTATAGTAGGAACTATAACTACTCCTATAAACCTATAGAAGGTAATTAAGAGAGAAGAATACTATACTACTATATAAATAACTCTAATACTTTTATACTATCATATAATACCTACTATAAGGAAGACTTATAATAAAATACCTAAATTAAATAGCTTTAAAGTAATCCTATACTAGTAGTTAAATCTTTTCCTTAACTATAGTTAATCTAATCTAATCTAGTCTAGTCTAATCTAAAGCTCTAGGGAAAGGGATTATTACCTACCTATAATAGTACTATTATAAAGTATAAGTATTATATTTTTTATAAACCTTATATAGGGGAAACGCGAATTAGTAAGAGGTTAATTAAATTAATAAAAAGTTAATTATATGTGGACTACACTGTTTAGTATTTAATAGGATTTACTTTAAACGAAAAGGATTAGCCTATACACAGACTACACTAGTAAGCACTAATAATAATTCTTACTCTAATGTATATCTTTATTTTATAGTACTATAGCTAATTAAGTTAGCACACTATACTAAATTAAAAGATAGCAAGGGTTTAAGTTTAACTTAACTTTAGAGGAAACGACTTTTTAGAGCTTACCTACTACTTAATAAAAGACTACTAGTATAGGAATAAGGGTAAGCGTAATGTAATAACTTATAGGGTCACATGATTAATCTATAAGTATATAGTAGAGGTTTAGCCTTCTACCTTCTAAGTATAAGCTCTTCCTCCTAACACACTAATTAAGCAATATAACTATAACCCTTATATATATATAAGACCCGTACTAATAGTTTCTTTATTATTATTATAAAGTTTAAAAGAAGGCTTTTATTAAATTAAATATTTATTTTAACTAATAAGTAATTAATCTTTAGCTAGTATTTAAATATAAAGTATTTAGTACTTACTTTATTAAAGATAATTAAGTTAATAATATAAAATTAGTAGAAAAGCTTATTATTAGTAGAAATAGTAGCTATTTCTATACTAAATAATATTTTTATTAGCTTTATAAGACTATTTTTATAACTTTAAAATAATTATAAGAGTTATATAAGATAGTAGTTAAGTATACTTATTAGAAATACTTAAGCTCTATATAATAACTTCTTTTTTATAAGATTTTAAAGAGTTAGAATTAGAAAGATATTAATCTAATAATATTTATATAAAAAACTTAAGAGCTAGAATATTAGTTAGAAGCTAGTAGGATAATCTAAAGGAAAAAGGTTTAACTTAATCTAAATAAGCTTTTTATAAATATTAAGGTAATTAGAAGGGCTTAAGTTAAGGTTAGGTAGGTATCTAAAGAAAGTAATAATAATAACTAATTAGAAATACTAATAGAAGAAGTAGAAGAAATCGTGGTTATAGTACAGATAGGGTTAAGGTAAAGGTGTGGCTGAAGGAGGAGGGCGGTCGGAATCAGGGGGTGGTCGGAATCAGGGGCGGGAACGTTAGGTGGGAAGGGAAAGGGGCAATAAATGAACTCGTAATTGTCGTCACATTGTACAATACTGAGACACGGTCAAGGGGGACGTAATACTTCGCCGTGGGAACATGACGGGTGTGCTACCCTGATTTGAACACTCGGGCTGGAGTGTCGAACAGTTCCAATGGGATGGGCCGAGCCACAAGATGCCGATTTCCGTGGAAGCCGACTAGACTGTTTAGTAGCATCTTGGATCGCCTGTTGTGTTGTTCGAGTCAATGTTACTACAGGAACCCACCAGAGTGACGGCAAAGAAGCGCCCAGTATCCCGAGAAGAGGTGCCCAAAGGAAGATCATCAAGATTAGGTTCTTGAGAAACTTGCCGATGGGCCCGTGAAATGGAGCGTCGGATGTCCAAGAAAGAGGTCCAAGCACCCTGCTGCAGGCCAATGATGGGTTCTCTTTTGGCTGCATGGAGCATTAAGCGCGCCTACACTTACGAGCCTAACTTTGCTCAAAGCCTTGGTCCTGATCGTCTTTGCCTCAATGCCTCCAAGCGATCCACAACTCCGCTTCTTCAGCGACGCTCATGACCTGGAAGCGGATCTGGCCCCATTAGTCTACCATAGCAAATCACCTGTTACTGATTCGTGCTATCGCCTAAACTCGGGAGGGTGGTGGGCGCGCGCCGGAGCAAGGCGTTTCAGATGCGGCCATCTTGCCTTTCCCTGTCCCCAACCCTTGGGTACACACTCCATAAATAATCTTGGATCCGCACGCTTATCGGACTGTAGCCGCTTCTTGTACGGTGGGCTTTAGCAGGCTCAATAAGATGGTCACTGCCACCCCTGCCGCCGGCGGACCGTCGGTCTTTGCCAAGCGACTACCCGCGAGTATGCCAGCGCCAGCAACCTCTTCTAATACACAGTACTGACTGGGCACTTGGTCTTGTAGAGATCAAGGATACTTGGGTACAAGATGCCGAGCCCGACTACCCACTGGCGTCTCATGCACAAAATCAGACCTTTCGGCCCCTGACATCCTCGCGCCAACAACTTCCTGACCCGTCCAAGAATCACCGGCACGTGCAAGCCCTTGAACCTTGTCACCCCTCCTTGAAAGCATGTCGAAAGGGCCGCGACTTCCCAGGCGCCATCTAAGCCTGCTGGGATGGCTTGGCTTGGAGAAGGTAGCCCTGCCATCTCATCTTTTTTTGCGTTACCTTCGTCATTCAAAGACGCGCTGGGTGCTCAAGCCCACAATAGTTCATTGTACGACTCGTGAAAAGGGATACTCCGTGCGGGCACCGCCCACCAGCGTTGCTACCCATCCATTCCCTTGGTTCCAGTTTCCTTCATGCTGGGATGGGATCGTCTTACCGAGGACATGATTGATAGCGCGCGGAGCGGTAGATATTGGCAGTGCTCTGGGGCTAAGCTTAATTCCACAAGCTCCTCGTCTACCACAGGGGTAGAACAGGAGATACATATGGAGTTAGTCCCTCTTCTTTGCTTGAATACAAGCAGTCCAAAGCCAGGCTGGTTTCTCTTGCCGGATCCCAGTGGATCTTCATACTTCTTCCCTCTGATGTCTCACTCGGTTTTAGTCGACCCTGGCGCATGTTTCCCCTGGATCTCGGCCTAGTGGCGCTATCCTACAGATCCACCCACGACTTGGTCAGCCTCATGGGGGTTTGAGAATATTGCCCACTCACATGTTCAAGTATAAGTGAAACCGCCCCTGGGACTCCACTTCAGTCTTGGGCCTCACGGCGCAAGGGGTTTGTTCACTGACGCGGCTGGACGGTCAACCATATTATATCTCCCACTTGGCCCACGCAAGCCTGCTCGCCTCCGGTGGGACTCGACCTCAGGCAGGCCTCATTAATCAACCGCGATGGATTCGACTTCGACGCCTGTGGATCCGGGGCTGGCAGCCCAGAATATCTCATGGCTTGCTTTGCTCATTATCATCCTGGTCCTCTCATTGGCAACTATCATTGTCGGGCTCCGGTTCTACACGAGGGTAGTGCTGCTCAAGCAGCTGGGGCTTGATGACTACTTTGTCCTCTTGACATTGGTACGGCGACAACATCAGTTCGAACCTCTTGCATCGTGGCCTGTCACTAACTTGCTTTCAGGGATTCGCCGTAGCCACCGGCGGCGCCGTCCTCTCAAGTAGGTCTCAAATCGACAAAAATATGTGACACAGAACTGACTCGCTCTAGCCATCCCTTATGGCCTCGGAAGGCGTACTGCAACACTCGATCCTTCAGTCATTCCCTTGTACCTTCGAGTGAGTTCTAAAGCCGAATCGGCAGTGCCGATATCATCGATCAATTTGGTTGACTGGGTGACAGTCCTTCTGGGTCTCCATTGTCTTGTATAATGCGACTCTCATGATGATCAAACTCACCTTCTTGATCCAGTACTATCGCGTACTTGGAGTTTACAAGATGAAGAGAGTGATATGGATGACCGGAGCAGTCATCATGATGTGGGCTTTCTCGCAGCTACTCGTTGTCATCTTCAGCTGCACGCCGGTCCAGAAGTTTTGGCAGGCCGACTTGGAAGGACAGTGCATGCCCAACTTGCCATTTTGGTACATTAATGCCGCTGGAAACATTGCCACAGATCTCGCCATCCTCGTCCTGCCGTTGCCCGTCCTAGCGAAACTGAAGCTTCGCCGTCAGCAAAAATATATTCTCCTTGGCATATTCTGTTTGGGATTCTTGTATGTTTCATTTCTGTTATGCCCTAGACGTCGAACCTATCTGGTGAATATTAACTGACACTTCGCGAATAGCACTTGCGCCATCTCACTCATCCGTCTAGGCTACCTGAAGCAAGGCCCCGATTTCACGTGGGACAATGTCCCAACATCCGGATGGTCCGTCAGTGAGCTGTGCTCTGGCATAATCTGCGCATGTCTTCCGACTCTTCGGCCGTTGATGTCTAAGATCAAGCCGCAGTGGATGGCTAGCTATGCGTCACGCTCACGGAGGACCAAACACACGGGGTATGGAGACAAGAACAACTACGGCGCCAATTCTGGCAAAATCAAAGCCATGAGCAGTACTGGAAATTCGCGGAGTACCCGCGAGAGCAAGGACCCTAGCATCTTTGTAAGCTCAAAGGAGCTTGGCTCAACAACCTACAGAAGACTTGGGGACAACGACATTGAGATGGCAATGCCCGCACCTCCAAGCCCGTCGTTCCAAGCGGATAGAAGCAGATTCGACGACACACGATCTTCGACAGATGGTGCGAGTACATTTGGCGCCGCACTTGCCCATGGTCCTCGGGAGGACAAACAAGATATCCCGATGCAGAGTCTAAACCCCCGAACAAAGCCTCAGCCCGTCCAATCTCAAGGCACAGACGGCACCGAATCAAGGAGGGAGTTCAACAACCGCGGCAAGGAGAATGACAAGGCGATGGAAATACTTGGTGTGGATCAATACGACACGGGCATCACGACACGCATCGTGGCCGACAAAGTGCCATCCTCAATTTTCCCACAGCACTCGCGAACCGTTAGCAAGTCAAAGTCAGGCGCCAACTTATCGGGTATCGAGGTGAAAACGGACGTCATTGTCTCGACCACACCGTCGCCTGTGACCAGGCCCAAAGACGTGCGATGAGGAAGTCGAATCTGTAATGTCGTATTCTTTCTTTGGTTGTACATAGGTAACGATAATACCTAGTTATATACCCCTCTATGAATTTCACGAGTACATGAGGCTCTTTCTTCTCATGCAGGTCAGCATTCTTCCAAGCGAGTCACTCGATGCAACGACAGGTGAGGCCATCTCGGCGCCCCTTGTCACCCTCTTGCGCTCGGAACTGGATCCGGAACTAATCTCGAGAGCTTTGTGCGGTGTGGTCGTAGCGCTGCCCAAATCCTGGGATTGTAGTCGTCTTGTCTTGTCCATGGTGCATAACACCACACAGACCACCACTCTAATAAAGTGGTTTGAACTGTATTGGAGCGCACCATTTTGGGACGATGTTACTGACGTAATGCGGTACAATGGCACTGTGGTATCTGTCACATTGGTAGCCACTCCGTAGATCCCGAGTTCTACTGGGTGTACCGTGCTGATCTCCGTTGAAGTGTAAACCGGATCCGAGCGCCGAAGCAAGATTTTACAAGGTTCAAATCGCGAGTGTTGAGCAGACGAACCAAGCGGGCGCGCAGGGCCAGGGGGAAATGCATACCATATGTGCGTGCATGCGAAACGGCATGGGAAACCCTGGCTAGATAAAAGGTCAAATCCACGCCTTGAGGTGTGGGTGCATCCATTTTCCTCTTAGCCTACTGTGCCATGCGAAGTTTCCGAAAGCCAAACCTAAAACATCGTAGCTCTCCATCTCCCAGCTTGCCGAGCCCAACCTACCTTACCTGCATGTCGAGGGGTTTATCAGAAATCTGGGCTGGCACATGTGATTGGCACGTAATTGTGTCTCGATGTACCAGATCCTTCTTGAGAGCCACCGATCCAGAGCCCTGATTTCTGGACGATTACCAGAAACCCGTTGAAAGACAAGGCAACCCACTCGACGAACCATTCAGCTGAGGGTGAAATAGACTTTAATTAACACAGAACCCCGAGAACCAATTAGTCTTTGAACGCGTGGGACGGGCTTTTCCATCCCATCGCCTGCCCCGCGAACCTCGGGATTCGGGCCTAGACGAATCCTTCTTCTTGCGTAGAGGCTAGCAATTATATCACAGTTTGCGTCCGCAATATTACACTCAGGCCCAATCGGAAGTCAATAGCACAGACGCCCGGCGTGGCGGTTCCAGTCGCGACAACGCGCACGACACACGTGTGGCCCAATAAAATAAGAGGTATGGACGCACTGACTACTGCGATCGATGTGGAATGAGGCAGGGACGCAAGCCGATCTTGAAGTGACCCAAGGTTGCGATGATGCGTTGTGACTGACACGTTCAACGGTGAGCGAAAACCCTATTGCTATCAGCTCCTTCTAGTACTATGCCTGTCTACTATCCCACTCGTCACCTTTGGAGACTTCATTCAGGCCTCAACAGTTACGATTGGGCAGGCACACGGCTACGGTGACGACCTGGGCCGGGTTGCAAGCATGAGGCGGTTCCTGTTGGAGCGAGGTGTAAAGACTCATCTTGGCGTCCAGATGCAGATCTTGGGAGGTCATGCGTTGCCATCATGGGAACATCGCTTATACTTCACCCATTATCAATCATACATATCAAACTGCTAGGTTGACCGGGCATCAGGACGGAATCAAAGCAGAGCGAACACCTGAGCATCGTGAACATGTAAAGTCTAGTAAGATTGAGGGGTCTTTCAGGGTCCTCATCGTCACTGGTTTCGTTTTTAATTCGTATACATCCTGAAGGCATACAGTCCCTCCACACAGTGGTAAGCGCTCAAAGACCCAGCGTTAAAAAAACATAATGCCAGTAACAGTGTAGAAGACTGGGCACGTGGCCTCAGCCTCGTGCTGCACACCCCATCGTCAAAACGTCACCGTGCCTTGATAATATCACTAGGGAGAATGCACGACCTCGCATGCGGCTGTGAAAGTTATTTCGAGGTTCCTACGCCGCTGACTTGTACCGAAAGCCGTGTAGCAACCCTTTTGAGCTGCGTCCACATTGGCCTGGTGCTTTACACGTGAGGTCAAACTTGAAGGACGACGTGCCCCTTCAACTGATCAATAAAGTGACGTATTGCCTGCCTTTACGCGGAAAGGCGAACGAGGGATGTCTGAGTCAATACATTTCATACTCAGTTAACATCTCCAAGGCATCGCCCACTCATTTCACGGGTTAGCAAGCGCCCTTGCTGGCGCACTGGACGACGTCGGGTTGGACGTTCTTTGATTTGAGCCATGGTGTGCCAGAGCTGGCCGAGTCCTGACTCTTGTATCATGTAATATTCTTTTTTTGATCTGCTGTTGCAAGATGCATCTCCTGTAGAATGTCTGGTGCTGATTTCTGAGTAAGTGACGTCTGAAACAGTGAGAATCTCAGCATCGCGTTCTCCCCGTCCTCGCTTCAGCCCCCTCCCTTGGAACTCGACAAATATACAGAAGTTGGTATGGCTCTTCCTGTTGGCTCTCTCGTATATTTGTAACATGGTGACGACGAGGTCAACGAATGGGTTGTCGCGCGGCACGGGAGGAGTTTTAAGCTTCTTGTGGGCCATTGCAGTGGGCCAGCCGCCGGCGGCGCAACCGGGAGGTACCAAGCCGCACTCCTGACGCCGCAGATCAAACGTGAAACGTGGAGCTTTGCCCGATCTCTGACCGGCCGAATATCGGCTGGCAGGCACTCGCAAGGCTGATCGTCCGGAATTATAGTGTACCTGGACATTTCGCCAATTGAAAATTGCATTGTACTACAGGAGAAAGGCGGCATCAGGAGGTGCACCCGTAACAACCCGCATTTGCTGCCTGACGTTGTGAACCCGACTTCACGGCAAGCTGCGCGTTTATCGGCCGCTCGTGAAGTAAATATGTGGAACGTCAAAGCCTACACAAGGCTAAAACTGTTTCCTCGTGTTTCTGCCGCAATTTCGCCAAGGTTGCGGCGATGGGTGCCAATTGCAGAAGCATTTTCAAGCCTGGTCAAGCACCGCATGATCTCCTTCCTGTTGCTTTCAGAACGTGGTTCACCGTCTCTTGGCGGCCTGAGTATTTGTCGATCACACAAGTGCCGCGAAACTCGGCCAAGCCACAGTCCAGTCATTATCTTGATATTTAAATCGTCCCAATGTAATCATGTTAACTTACAAGTTGTGCTCATCAGCCTCATCCCATTTCAACTACTTCATCCCATTCTTTTTAAGAGGTGAGTCGAGTTCACTTAGGCGAGTCCAACTTTCACATCTTTACCGTCAAGCTAATTGTGATTTTAGCTGTGCTCACTTCATTCACTTCAATCACTCCACGAATTAACAGTCCCGGGGACTCTCTTTTGAGCAGTACATATTTATTCAAAATGAAGCTGTCACTCACCATCATCACTCTCTTGGCTGGCTTCGCCGTCGCCCTGCCTCAGAACAAAGGACAGAACAACAATAACAATAACAACAATGGCCAGAACAACAACGGCAATGACAACCAAGATGCCGCAGCAGCCAATGATGACGTGAACGCTGCAGCCAACGATGGGTCAGGTGGTGTGGCTGCCGCCGCAAAGGCAGAGGCAGCGATCCTCTTGACCGAGAATGGTGATGGTACGTAACCGACGGGGACCAATTTTTTTTTTCACTCCAACCAACTCTTTCTTGAAACACTGAAGCTAACGTGTATGTTCGTCCAGCTGGTGCCGCTGACTCTGGCGCCGATTTCGAGAAGGCGGTCCAAGCCATCTCGGACTCTGGCAACCAAGATGACCTAGACACTCTGGAGGCTGCTGGAATCGATGTCGGTGCCGCCTTGGACGGCAATGGAGGGAATGGAAATGGAAATGGCCAGGGCGGTCAGAATGGCCAGGGCGGTCAGAATGGCCAGAGCAACCAGCAGGGCCAGAACAAGCAGCAGGGCCAGAATGGGAACTAAGCTCGCTGCCATTGGCGATGAGTAGGACTGTCAATGCTCGAGGCTGACATATTTTTCTTATTGCTTCCTCATGATATAGCTGGGAGGCAGGCTCGGTAGAATTTAGACCCGGAGTTAACCCGTTCATTCATTTAATATAAAATGGCCAGTGATTAATGATACCAAGATGAGCAGTCCGAGTCCACGCTTCCTCCTCTACGCAGATAATTCGCTACTGGCATACTGGTGCCTCCAGGAAGTAACAGTCTGTGACTACAAATGCCGTCTAGCACTAATAGGATAGAGGTTCGTGCCTTACACAAGTCCGCCTCTATCTCAAAACATGAAGTCTGAGCACTAAACATCTGACTGGGCTTCTCATATGTAAAAGGGGGGGGGTGGGGTAAGTCGAAGCCATGACTCGGATAGACGGCGTTTAATGTGGGAGGTATATTGGTGAGGGATTCAATAAGGGTATCTTAGCACGGCGCTAACGGTATCAATCATGAGCATTCACATGTTTCCCTAACACGCAAACTGGCATCGTCTTCCAGTTCTTAGCGCCGTGTTTACGTACCTTAGTAGGTATTCAATCCCTTAACGTTGTACCGATTTGTGAGCGGCACCAAGCGGTTCCTGTTGTAGACCGAGGCGAAGTGATTGGTGGAAACTCTTAGCGCAGCACTCGAATTAATTGCTCATGAAAATGTGCTACAGAAGGCCGAACTTTGCATTTACCTCTCACTGCGCGGAACAACGTTTAGACGTTGGCGTCGACGTGTAAGGTAAGACATTCTACAGCTGTACGCAGACGAACACACGGCCAGGTATAGCTGAGACTTTGTCCGCCAGGGTTCTTTGATCTCGTCGTCTTTATTATAGATGTCCTCTCTTCGTTAGTATTTCACACTGAAATGTACCACCTCCCGGATCTAACGCACTAGTTAGTAACTAGTTCTATTTCTATTCCGTATACAGCTATAGCTATACACAGCGCCTTTATATAGTTATAAATACTTAAGACCTAGTATTTAAAAAAGTATATATTATTAATAATAGTAGTTAAATATAATAAGTAAGTATATAACTTTAACTTTATAATATATAGATAAAGCTAAAGAGAACTACTTTTAATAATACTATTAATTATTAATATATAATTTAAAAGTTAGTTAATAATAAAGTAATTATATAATAAATAAGAATAGTTTTAAAATAGTCTTTATATAAGTAGTTTTATAAAGGAAATTTTAGTTTAAAACTTATTCCTCTACTATTAATATATATATATAAAGAAAATCTTTACTAAGTAAATATAATAACTCTTATCTTAGTATATAGCTATTAATTTTAAATAAAGTTAAAATAAAGAAATAATTTAAAATAGCTTACTTTAAAAACTTTTATAATAAACTTTTAAACCTTTTAAAAAAGATATTAAAAGAAGTTTATAAGCTAAGAGAGAGAGATTAGAATAAACTTATACTCCTTTATATCTATACTCTTATTATAAATAATAAAAGCCTTCTAAAGTTAATTATAAAGGAGAATTTTAAGGTATATCTATAAGAGAAGTACTAAGATATATATAAAGAGGTTAAAACGTTTGTGTAGAGGCTCTAGGGGGAAGAAATGAGCGACTAAGTAGATAGATAGATAGTTAAAAGGATGAATACAGTGTGGCCGAAGCCGCACTAGTTAGTAAGGCACTCGAGGCCGTACATAATTAATCTGAGTTTGGAAAGTTATTTGCATTTCAATATTTGGGCTCAAGACTGAACTGTGGGGCCTATGCAGCTGCTGCCTTATGGTCATGATTCTCTGTGCCTCGAAAAGTCTCAGACACCTGCAGTAGGACTTCCGAGTTGTGGTTCGTCAAGGTCCGAGGTTTTTCTCTAGCCAAGTGATGCAGATGTGGTGACATCAGTTGCTCGGTGCTGCTGCGCAACTTCCTGAAAAATACGAGCTTTCATCAAAGCGTCAGCCGTACCCGAGAGGTCGTTGAACACTTCATCCATTTCCTCGAGCGTCTTGGCATTCGTCTCGGGCACGCAAAACCAGGTCCAGATACAGCTGAGTAGGCAGAAGACCGCGAAGAAGATGTAAGCGCCGAACCCAGTCGCCTGCACAAGTGGTGGCGTGATGAGCCCGATAATGAAATTCCAGAGCCAGTTGTTGCAGGTAGCAATGGCGACACCTTTGGCCCGCAGTGATGAGGGGAAAACTTCGGATGGCATTGCCCAAGGCACGGGTCCCCAGCTGGCCCCGAATGCTATCATGTAAGCCAGTAGGAAAGCCACGCTAACCCAGCCCTAGTGTGTAGAGATGCAGTCAGTAGTGTCCTCACATACGAGACTGCCAGGTGCTGGCCACTCACCTCTGTGACATGCTTTGTCCAGTCGTACGAGAATTTTCCCACCAGGATAGCGATGATGAAATGCGCAAAGAACATGCAAGCGGATCCGACTAGTAGAATCTTGCGCCGGCCAAAACGGTCCATAGTCCACAGGCTGCTAACGACGCCGACAAGCTGCGAGATGTTCAGCACACCGGACATGATCAACTGCATATCGATGTTGAGACCCATAGTCGCAAACAGACTAGGGCTATAGTAGATCAGCGCATTGATGCCAACCATCTGCTGGAAGAACATGAGTCCAGCGCCGACGTGGGTGCGGCGTAGGCAGCCCGCGCGGAAGCAGTCGGCCCATGAGACGAATTCAAGTTTGATGAGGCTAGAATTGTTGTTGCTCCCGGCGAGAGTTGGGTGCCTCTCAGCCATGATAGCCTTTTGAAACCTCGCCTCAGCAAGGATATCCATCCATTCCGCCCGCACACGATAGTCCGTGTCAGGGAGCGTCCGAAGCTTGGCCAATGACCGCAGAGCAGCGTCCTCGTGTCCCTTTGAGGCGAGCCACCTGGGCGAGTACGGGAGCAGGATGGCACCAAAGCCGAGTAGAACTCCGGGCAGTATTTGTATCAGGAATGGCAGCTGCCATGACCAATGGTTTGGGATGACGCGTGTACCGTAAGTGATCCAAAATGCCACCACGATGCCGAAGACAATCGAGAGCTCTTCAAATACAAGCAAGGAGCCACGGATTTCTGGCGGTGATATTTCGGAAATGTAGACCGGGACTACCATTGAGAGCCTGGCCACATCGAAAAGTCAGTCGAAGGGGTTACACTCCATGCGTTGATCGCCGTCTTTAAAAGTGCACAAGCACAACAACCACTCAGGTGCAAGGAGTAGAAGCCAACTCACATTCCAATGCCCAACCCTCCGATGAAGCGACCTCCCACTAACATACCATAATTAACAGCAGCTGTCTGAAGCGCAGAGCCGATACAGAAGACCACTACAGCTACCATGATCGAGCGTTTTCTGGAGAGCCAGTCGGCGATCCAGCCCATATTGATAGCGCCGATTACTAGTAGCGACGTCAGTCCTACTACGGATTCTAAAGTGTTTTATTCTAGAACATTCCAAAACATAAAAGACGGGGATTCGTCGAATGAAGAAAAGTGATACTAACGTGCCCCAAGAGTAATCATCGCCGTCATAAGTCCCTTTTTGAAGCCAGCGCCGGTCGCGTGTTCCGATACGTCGGGAAAACGGCCGAGAAACTCGTCCATGGTCAGCGTCACGGAGATGACACCCTGGTCGTAGCCGAAGAGGAAGCCTCCAATGGCCGAGAAGGCGGCGCAGAGGGTGACATATCGGGTCGCGAATATGCCTCGGAAGCCGGAGGGCCCGTAAGGCTCAATGATAACGGCGGCTGTCTCTGTCTTGAAGGCAGACTCCTGGTGTGCTACGTCGGCTGACTCGTCGATGGCCTTGCCATTAGAGGGTGTATGCTCGGCAGGAGCCACATCTTCTTTTCTCGGGTTCGCCATTGTTTGTACAGCCTGAGCATAAAGCAAGCCTAGAAGAGTGAGGATACCGTCTCAAACAAGACGAGGATTCTCTGAGGAACGTGGAAGATGGCACTGGACTTATAGATTTGTACCATGTGGTGTCGAATACAAGTTCATGACGCGGGTAAATCCTCTTCCGCATCTGTAGTGGGCGGGAGGGACAAGGCGTTAATATCTTGGGGTGTGGAGACGGACCCCAGGTATCCGGGGAAGCGTGGGGAAGCCCTGGAGGTTGTGGAGTATATTCGATCGAAAACGGTAATTTGATCTCGATCAACCGTTGGCTGATGCCCAATGTCTGCGACGCACTTTGAAAATCCCCTGGCCACAATAGGCTGTCCTTCCCGAAAGTGGGCTTCGTTCTCCGCCATTTTCTTGGAAGCTCCTATTCCGAACAGTCTATTTCGCCGATAATGAACACTTTTTGGTCTCGTCACTGCTACTCTGACAAGGTCCAGCCAGCTCACACAACGCAACTTTCCAATACCAAGACGATCTCTGCCCATGTCATTTACGTGTCTGTTTCTTGGTTGTTGACCCATTCTTTCAAAGACCCATCTTGCTGGGAATGAGAGAGCGATCCAAGCAGAGTGATCAAACATGACGGACTTGTCTTTAATGCTCAGCATAAAATGCCTCACCACCTGTTCGGCCCCCGCTCCTTTCTAAATGCCTGTCGACATGCACACTGGTCCCGACAACGTGGGTCTTCGAGTCCGTGCGTATGGAAACGTTTGAACAATGGGCGCTGAGAGCCGGCTCACCAAATGGCGACCCAGCACTTGTAAAAGCTTTAAGACAGTATACCGATATATGGGATGACTGGCGGGGCAACTGTATAACTTAGATAGTCATTAGCCTGTCGCTTCGACAGTATGAACACAGTCAAGTAGTAGTTCAAATGTCATCTTACCAGTGGCACAGCATGTAGAGCGATCTTATACGGCTCCAAACACTCGAAAGTGATATACACCTGCATTGGTCTGAAGCCCATTATCTAGCGAAAATCGACCTCTCAAGCATTTAGGGAGTGATCACGGAGGAAAGTCAGTATGGTGTGGTAAACAGACAGGGCACGCTATACCTCTTTCGGAATTCTTTTTCAAACACAGAGGGCATTTTTTATTTACACATACTCAGACTGAGACTTGGCATGTACCTCTTGCCCCACCGCAATTTCCACACTATACTATACGTTTTCTGGTAAAGATCTACGTACTTTTTAACGCCTACACTGAGATTTTCCCAGTGTGTACACTGACCAACAGAGGTCAGTGTGCACACTGATCATCAGTGACACTGACCTTGAACCAGCCCTATGGTAGACTACCCTTGCGAGTGACTTCTCGCTTCTATATATAGCGGGCTTAGCACGGAAGTCACTTTATAGGTGCAATTACCACACTGACTTTCCTCCGTGATCACTCCCTTAGCCGACGGATCGATGAGGTGCAAAGACTCGGAGGTCTTGGTGGCTTACCGCTCCGCTGAACTCTTTGGCCGGTCAAGCGTTTGGGCTGATTAGAACAATATGTTGCAATTGGTTCGTTTCCTCAAGCTTGTGTAGTGCCACAATGTATCAAGTTCAGGAATCATCTGAGCTTTCTACGGAGTAAACAGCACCACTGCACGACACGCTAGCTTGTCGCTTCCATGCGACGCCTTTTCGAGTCGCAGGGGAAGGGGATAGGGGGAAGGATGCTAACCCCTGGTCTCTCTCAGTCGCGAATTTGCCGATCGGCCAACCTGGTTGCCTGATCAAGCTGGCTTCAAATATTTGGCAACAGCATAAGTACAAGCTGTCTGAGTCGAGGAATGCGAACGCGGCGGGCTGGTCTGTGCTGTTTCAGGTTTGCGTCATTGCAAGACTTGGCCAGTTGGCTTGACCTGTCAAACCCACCCCTCCCTTTACATCGCTGGTGTGAGGCACATCTGGGAGCCCTAAGAAAGTTCTAGAAATCCTTCTTGAGTAGGAGGGTTGGCCTCGCTGTGATTCAGTACCCCTCAAGTGGACGACGCCGCAGCCAACCGGGGCAGCAACGGCCGGGGCTCACAATAACAATAATGTGCTTACGGCCTTTGGCGGATATCCTTCGATTGGGCTGCAGTAAAGGGAATAAGGACACGCAAGTTGTCAGGTACAAAGGAACCAAACCTGGGCAAGCAGTCAAGCCTGGTACCGAGCTACGCATTCTCTGCGTCGGAGACTCGATAACCGTCGGATTCCTTAGTGACCAAGATGGCGGCGACGGAAACGGGTACAGACTGAGGTTGCTTGGTGATTTATCTCGTAAGGACCTCTCTTGTCCATACTGCAATCCATGGGTAGCTGACTGGACTACAATCACTACAGAAGACCAGGTCGTGTACGCTGGGACGGAATCAGGTGGTACTATGAAAGACGGCTACTTCGTAAGCCCCGCTTTCAACTTGGCGCCTGTCACTGTGAACAACGAACAACGTCTGAGCTCTCTCATCTCCAGGCTGCCTGGTCAGGCAAGACCATCCAATTCATCGCGGATAACGTAGGCCCATCACTGGCTCAAAGACCAAATATCGTCTTGATCCACGCCGGCACAAATGATATGAACTCGAGCGAAGCAATCTCCACCGAAGGAAACGACCCGGTTGCGGCTGCTCAGCGCCTCGGTCTGCTCATTGACTCGGTCATCGAGTCTTGTCCTGATGCAACAGTTCTAGTCGCCCTGATCATTGGAACTTGGGATCCAGCTCAGGCTAATAGGACCCATCAATTCGACGCCCTTGTTCCGGGTGTAGTGAGGCAGCGGCGTGACGCGGGCAAGCGGGTCTTGGCTGTGGATTTTACGTCATTCCTAAAAAAGCTCCTGCGAGACGGCGTCCATCCCTCAAACGAAGGTTACCGAGTATTTGGGGACTATTGGTATGACTTTGTTACCCAGATCCCAGTGGATTGGATTCAACATCCGGTTGGCAATGATCCAGATCGTTGTTGAGCGGACCCTTTCAGATTTTACTATTGGAGACCTTTCGCGTTTTCACCTACAAGATATCTAGCATTTATATACGAGAACAGAGATTCGCAGGGTAAAAAACGAAGGGTATAAGGTAATAAGTACCTACCTACTAACTAGAGCACCCTATTTAATATTACCTAATATATAACATAGTTTACTACCCTATATCCGATATTACCCTATATCTAATTTTTCTAACTTTACCTAACTTCTATTAACTCTAGTACCTATTTAGTATAAAATATTTAATAAAAGTTAGTATTAAATAGTACTAACTATATTAATAACCTTATTTCTAATTAATTTAATTAATTTAAAAGGGTTAATAAAAGTATAGTAGTATTAAGAGTTATTAAAGTTTTAGTAAGACTAGTTCTTTTAATATAAATTATATCCTAGTTTTTTATATTAATTTTACTTTAATCTACTTATTTAAATATTTAATATATTAGAAATTAATAATTACTAATATAACTTTTATTTAAAGAAAATAAAATTCTTCTAACTATTTAAGTAATTAAAAAATCTAGAAAAAATAATATAAAACCTTTTAATATACTTTAAGCTATATAGATTTTTACTATTATTAAATAAACTATATATTATAGGATAAATAAGTAATAAAGTTATAAAGATATATATATTAACTAGTATAAACTTAATTAAATTAAAGAATAAATACTTATTTAATATATTATTAAATAAAATATATAAGAATTTCCTTTATAACTTTTTACTAGTATTATATAATATTAAACTTATAAATAAATATTAGGTTTAATACTTTATAGATTAATAACTTAGCTTTAAAACTAAGTTTAATTATTTTTATAACTATTAAAAAGCTTTCTATAAAGATCTAAAAGTTATTAGAAACTAGTTTAAGCTACTCTATAATATAATAGTTAAATATTAAATTATTAATAATAACTTTTATAACTTTAATAAAACTAGCTTTATAATAAGTATAATTACTCTAGTAATAGTTATTATATATATTAATAAATATAGAAAGGTTAAATTAAATTAGCTTAATAATTAGAAATAAGTATTTATTATTAAATATATTAATATAAATAGGTTATTAATCCTATTATTTATAATTATTTAAAGTATCTACTACTTTATTAACTAAGTAATAAAGTTAAGTTTTTTTAAATAATTAAGTTATTAAACCTACTTTTAATAAATAAATAGATAATAAAATTAATTTAAAATAGATTTAATACTTTAATAAATATATAAAGTTAAAAAAAGATATTAATTACTAGATATTAATTATAAATAGTTATAAAAGCTATATATTAACTAAGTTTCTTTTTTAAATATAAGGTTAAAAGACTTATAATTATTTTTTTTAATTAATTTTATTTAATTATTTTAAATCTATAATAAAGTTTTATTTATTTAAATAAATATATAATTTTATTAAAAAAGTATACTATATAGAGGTCGAAGTTAAAACTCCTTTACTAAGCCTATAGGGGGCCCTACACGTTCAAGGGTCAGTCTCCCTAGCTGTCCTACTTTGTATGTGCTTAAGGCGGGGAAGAGGATAGACCTTGAGACCGCTCTTTCTTCTCTTCCTCCTCTCTCTCTTCCGTGATATTCATGCCTAGTATTTTATTTACAATAGCGCCCTAGTATTAAATTACTTCTTATTTATAGATTTTAAGCCTTTTAGCTATTAGATTTAAATACTAATAAATCTTTAATTATATAGGTATATTGCCTAATACCTAGAATGTCTAGTAGAAGAAGGCTCTTAGTTAGGGCTTTAATCTTTATACTTAACTAGTGTTTATTTTTAATATCTATATAAAGGATAGTAAATATACTAGTTATCCTCCTAAGTAGTAGGATAAGGTAGAAGAAGTACTTATAATTATAGATAAAGACTACTATAGTAGTAAACTATTAGGAAAGTAGATTACTAAGTATCTAGGTAATTAGATCTCTACCTTAACTATCTTAAGGATCTTCTATATAGCTAATCTAAATAAGATAAAGCTAATAAGGAAACTAGGGCTCTTAGAGGAGATAAGAAAAGCTTAGTTTAAGTAGTATTTAGTCTATTAGTTATAGACACTTAAGGATTAGAAATATATAATCTAGAGTAATAAGATATTTATTATCTTATATATTTACTATAGAGGATATTAGGTTTAAAGGATACCTAATTAGTTAGTTAATAAGTTAGTTATTTAGGAGTATTAGAAGGGGTACTTAGAATTTATATTCTAGGTGTATTTCTTATATAATTATAAGGGGCCCTACTATATCTAGTAAGCTAAGACTTTTTTAGAGAGATAAGAGGCTAATATAGAGCTTAAGGTGCTTAATACTTAGAATAAACCCTTAATCTAAGTAAAGTAGGAAGCTAATAAAGCTATATAATATACTACTACCTATAAGTAGAATTCTTATATAGTATATAAATAGAAATAGATATAATATAAGAAGAGAGGAAAGCTTATAAGGAAACCTAGGTATAGAGGGATTAACTAGTACTACTATTAGAAGTAGATTCTACTTAATAAACTACTTTTATTTACTTAGAAGTTAAGACTATAAGTAGTTATTTAAGAGGATTAGGCTCCTTTATATACCTACTTTACTTAAGAAGGAGTTTTTAATACTACTAGTATAAAGTATTTACTATAATATAGGAATTCTCTTAACTTTAATATAATTAAGCTAGTCTAGCTAGAGCTAAAGAGGAGGATAAGCTACTTAAGAGTACCTAAATTAAGTCCTAAAGCTAAGTAGATATAGTAGAATACTTAGGATAAGTTTAAGTAGGATAGACTATAAGTATTTATTAAGAGAATCCTATAGTATATCTAGTAAATAATTACTTATAATAGGGGTAATAAGTATATTAAAGGGAGGAATAAGCTACTATAAAAGGAGTTCTATATATTAGCTAAGATATATAGTATATATAATAGTTAGGGTCTAATATATATAACTACTAGAAAATAGTATAGTAATAATTTTAGGGTAGAATTTAAGTGCCTTATATATATAAACATAGTATGTTTTAGGTAGGCGAAGGCGTGGTTAGTACCTAGAGGAATTATCGATTTGTTAGCGAGTTACTATAGTAAAATATACAGGGGCAAGGGACCCCTGTAAGCTTAGCAAAGGAGTTTTAACTTCGACCTCCGTATAATAGGCTACCTTCCTTCCTCCTTTACTAAAGCTAGTTATAATTCTTATTTTAAAAGTAATAAGCTTATCTATTTATTTAAAATAGTTTTTAAAGCTCTCTAAAATAGTAATAAATATATTAATCTATTTAGTTATATAAGATCTATTATCTTTATACTCCTTTATCCTTAAAAGTATATCCTTTATATAAGTAAGAACTTACTTATTATAGTTAAAGTTTATTTCTATAGCTATTTATAAGCTATTAGTTCTATATATTTAGATAATAGATTATAATTACTTTACCTATTATCTTAGCTTTACGCGGTAGGCTAAAAGATTACTTTTAAGTAATTTTATAATATAGTATAAGAAGGCTATAATAGGTGTGTGTTTAAGTAAAGCTAGAACCTATATATGTTTTATAAGATAGTTAGGGTAATAGCGGCTTTTATTATTACCTATTTTAGCTAACTTATATTTAAAGCTTTAAGTTATATAGTAATAGTACTTTTATATAATATTTAATAGTATTAGACTAGGTTACTTATAACCTATAATAGTTTTAACTTTAATAGGCTAATAGCTTATTAATAACACTAGCGTAAATAAGTATAGCTTAATATTATAGCTACTAGTATAGAATAGCGACTTTTAGCTATAAATAGGTTATAGAGAATTATAAAGTTACTATATCTTCTTTTACTATATCTTCTTTTACTATATTTTCTTTTATTATATTTTCTTTTATTATAGATTCTAGCTTAATAGAAGAACTAAAATAATATATAAAGTTTATATTAGCTAAGTTTAAAGTAATAATACTTAAATATAAGTTTATATATTATTAAAAATAATTAATATATAGATTAGTTATTAAAGTTTTTTAATTAGGTAGGTAGGGTATATAACTAGTAGTTATACTTTTTATTATAATAACTAATCTAACTAAGGATAAGAGTTTAAACCCCTTTATTTAAAAATTATTTAGGTTTTATTTAAGCTTCTTAGCTAATAAATATCTATAAGGAATTAAAAGTTATAAAGGCTTCTATTTAATAAATAACTTTAAAATTAATCTAACTTATAGCTTATTAAAAACTAAGTTATAAAGTATATACTTTTCTATACTATTTAATTTTTAAACTTCTTATAAAATCTTACTCTTTTTTTAAATATTTAAAGCTTTATAAAAAGCCTTAAAAAGGGTAGTAATAGTACTTAAGTATAAGTCTTATATATTATTAAGAATAACTAATATATAAATTAGTTATTAAAGTTTTTTAACTAAGTAAGTAAAGTATATAATTAATAGTTATACTTTTTATTATATTTAACTTATATTATAAAGATAATAAGATTATTATTATTAATATACTACTATATTTATTTTACTTACTTTAATTATTAAATATTATATTTTATTTACTTTTAAAATATATATATAATAATTAAATTAATTTTTTATTTAAACTTTTATTAATTATATTATTAAATTTAAATTCTTTTTTATATTTAAGGTAGTTTATAATAAAACTTTTATAATAAAAAATATTAAATTTATATTTAAAAAAGTTAAAATTACTTTTTAAAACTTTAACTTTATAATTTTTAAGTTTAATATCTATTTATAAACTCTAATATAATCTTTCTTTATTTCTTTTTAAAAATAAAAGTTTTAAATACTATTAAATATTTAATAAACTATTTAATA